>CM021104.1:462344854-462729325 GCA_007115665.2 Sequoiadendron giganteum | reverse complement strand
TAATAAAATTTCTAAGGCATGGAGATTTTAATTAAATAAAATAAAATGCCAAGGGGAAATCTACGCCTAAGGGGGGTGAAGATTTAAATTTTCTATCAGGTGTGTGAAGTGAAGAATGTCTAAGGCGTGGGAATAAAAAATTGAATGAGATCAAATACGCCTGAGGGAGAAAAGGATTTTAATAAAATTCCTAAGTCATGGAAAATAAAACGCCAAAAGTATGAAGATGTTCGAAATTTTCCTAAGTGAGATAACATTTCACTAGGGGAAAATACGCCCTTGGCATGGAAGGATGATTTGATGAGTTTTAAAATTTTCCAAAGGCAGTTGAAGGTTGACGAATATTTTTCAAGGGGAAGATTTGATATCGATGAATATTTTCCATGGGTCAAGTGAAAATCAAATGAACCCGTTTAAAATGCACCCATGAGTTAACAGAGTTTGAAAATTAATTTCCTAAGGGAAATTTTAGTATTTTCAGAGGAAACTCGTTTTGCCTAGATTATTTTCCTGACGGAAGTTAAATCTCAGAGGATGAATTATTTCGAGCAGGCGAATAATTTTTAATCACCCTGAGTTGAACATTTTAATGAGAGAATTTAAAATGTCTAAGGCAAATTTTATGAAATCGAGGATTTAAATGACAGACATTTTAAAAAGTTGGAAATAAATTTGCTACTCCCACGAATTTTTTTTTTCGAGTTGAATTTATTTAAACACTGCGAGATTTTAAAATGGAATGCAAGTGATTGTTTTTCTCGCGAGTTGTTTAAATCGCCAAGAGTTAACTGGCAGATTAAGAGGAAAATTCGAATTTTTTTACAAGGAAGGAATTATTATTAATGGCAACTGCCATAATAACCGGTTGACGACTAGCCCACTACTGCGCTTGAATTAGAAGATTCCGAACGAAGAGAGTAGAAAATTGATGAAGGTGCTAAAAATAGCCCCAGCACTACTTAGCAGGATTCTCCGAGAAGAGTTATTTAAACAATCTCTTCTCTCATTTCTCCTCACATTGTTTCGAAGTTGAAGTTGCTGAAGAAGTTCTTGAGAGATTGAAATATTTTTGAAGTGGTTGAGGAGAGAAATTCTTGGAGAGTTTATTTTATTTCGGAGTGTTGAGTTGCTGAAAGTGCGAAGTGCTGGAGAAATTTTCATTTGCCGAGACTCTTTCTTTCGAAAAGCTGAAAGTGTGTTGCTGCAACTTCGAAGTTGAAGGTTGAAGTTGTTTTCCGGAGTTGCTGGAAGATTTATTTATTGAAGTTGCACGAAAGTCGAAGCTTGCTACAGATTTTACTTATTCAAGCTGCTAGAAGTTGAAAGTTGCTGAGGTTGACGAAGTCAAGACAAAGGATTTAATTCGCTTTGTGCTGAGAAAGTATCCACATTGCTGAAAGTTGGTAGTTGGCCGCAATTTTCTTCGCCAGTCGGAAGTGCAGTCGTTGAAAGCTTCTTTATAAGCTTGAAGTTTTTTATACAGTACGAGGTTTGGAGTTAGTAATTTATGCTGAGAGTTTTTATTTTCAAAAAGCTAACTCCACGTTCGCAGCCGTCTCGGAGGTGACTTCATTTTATTTAAAAAAATCTGCAGCCTAACTTATTGATATTCTATTTTATTTTGCAGATGGCCGGAGCAAAGGATGTTGCAGGAACAAGCAGAGCCGCAGGCAGAGCTGCAAACACTGAAGCAGGCAAGGCTAGCTCATCCCGGCAGGCAATGATTAAAAGGCTCGCTAAGCCATTTCTCCCAAAGTCAGCAATAGTTTCAAAGTTGGCGGGATTAAATGACACCAACTTTGGTTCATTTAATCTAAATGCACTCAAATCTAGGATGTTCGGGCTAGGAGGCCATCAACCATCAGTCACGACACATAATATAATGAAGAGTGGAATCTACGCAGCTGCTAGTTTTCCGCCAGCAATTCAGTGTCCGGAGCTAATTATGGAGTGCGCCAATCACTACAAGCCAGAACGTAGGACGATTGTCTCTCCTGATGGTAAACTGCTTGCCAACTTCACACCGGATGCCATCGGAGAGGCATTTGGGATTCCAACTGCTGAGGAGATGTTATACAAGACAAACAAAAGGGCAGATAAGATGTACTCTTCCTCTTTCGAAAGAGTCACTGCAGTCATCAACAGAGTTTGGATGCAGAAGCCGAGGCCACCCCGCACTAAGCTCCCAAAGCAGATAATTGCCGAGGACGTGAAACAAGAATACTCTGATTTGATAATGATGCTGAGCCGGGTGAATGGGAGTGCACAGGCTTACATTTTCGAGCCTTGGATGTTCTACTTCATCGAGATCATCTTGGAAGGAAAAGAGTGTGTCGATTGGGCTAGGATGATTAGCAACCACATCGATGAGCAATTCAAGAGCTTGAAGGTGACGAAGACTTTCTACATGAGCTCATATGTAATTTACATGTTGGCCAGAATGACTAAGTATAGAGGGATTTCGTACAAGGAGCCAATCGGCTGTGCCCCTGGTCAATTCAAAATCCACGAAGCCTGCACACAGCTACATTTAGCTAACATTGCCAACTATAAACGGGCAAATGATGCATTCACAATGCACATCGCGAGGACACTTCAGCAGAGGACGCAGTAGAGAATATCTAAAGAAGCACAGACACTGATTGAAGAATACGGGTATTGGCTCATCCACTTCCCGAAATTCACATATATTAGGCTGCAAGGGTTCACTTCGTATCCGTATCGGTTACCACGATACCCCACTGATCACATAGTAATGCTTGAGGTATCTAGGCAATTGATTGCCTACGATAAGATTCAGAAAAGGAAAAAGAAGGGTGGGCTTGATTTCCCCATCACCATGGGAAATTCCATTGAGGTGTGTCCCTCTTTGCAGGCAGCCCGAGAGGCAGAGGACGAGCTGCAATCTTATCATTTGTCATATCACACAGGCAGGCAGGATTTCGATCCTTACGGGAACATCCGGATGGTACAGAACGTTGAATACCGGCACAGAGCTCATCTGGAGGACTTCTGGGCAAATGCAGTGGATGAGGCTGAGATAAGAAGAAGGATGTTTTCCAGACTTCCTCTCACGTTGATTAGAGAATGTGAGATTATTCCAGTTCCCGACCAGGTGGAGGAGGATGTCAACGTCATGCAACCCGACTATGGTTCAGTTAGGGATACTCCTGTCCCACCACCTGATTGGTCCGAGCCAGAGATCATGGACTTGGACACTCTTTCTATCCCGGTGATGACTTTTACCAGGACTTGGGTCGACAGACATGTATGCAGACTTAAGAGCAAGTCGATCGCCCTTACTTATAGCTTGATGGGTGACCCAAGGCCGTTATCGGTAAAAAGAGGGAAACAAATTGCTCAGACATCGAGGGCACAAGTGGAAGTGCCAACCCAACCGATACCGTTGAGGATAGAACAAGCATCACCCGTGCACTCACAAACTCAGTCTTCGAGTTTGAGAGTGGTTTCATTATTTGCCGATCAGAGGGCAGGATTAGAGGAAGAGCGGGGACTTGAGGAGGTAGATCAGCCCAACGCCCGGGAATCAGCTAGTGTCAGTCTATCCAGGGGCGGCCAACAGGAGGAGGAAGAGGAAACAATGGCCGACACCCATTTTCAGCAGATGTTGGACACGGCTTTGGAAGAAGAAGAAAACACAGAACAGGGGACCCAAGGGTCGGGAGATACCCAGCTTATAGAGGAGGATGAGCCTGAGCAAACCAGTGCAAGAAGAGAGGAAGTGCACGAGATGGAGGCAACAGAAGAACAGCCCCTTGTCATTTGTAATCCACAGCAGACAGTGCCTGATTGGCTTTCCGACAGAATGAGGAGAGAACCCGAGGATGATACGGATCCGGCCATCGAGATGGAGGAGTTCCTCAGGAGGATCAGTGCGCCACCAGAGAAGAAAAGGGCCCGAAAGTTTTCAAAGATCTCGACCGACGAGTCAGGCTCTCGCACGCTTCAGGTGGCTATTCCGAGGGAAGATTGTGATCGAACCGAGGAGAGGCCTGAAAATTATGTGATCACCACAGTAGAGTTGGGTCGTCCTACGGGAGCCCAAGTTATCGAGGAGTTCGATAACTCCTATCAGGCATTGAAGGATCAGTTGCTCCGCACGGAGGGGAAGTATAAGAAATTGAAGAAGGAGCACAAAACCTTGATAGGATACGTACAAAATCTAGCACATCTAGGTGAACCAGCAAACCCAGCAGTAGAACGTCCATCAGAGCTTCCGAAGGAGTCAGTTGTTGCCTTAGAGGATTTGAAGAAAATGGAAACGGAGGCAGACAAGTGGGTTAGCCGTGTTCATACTGAGACAGGGAAATTCATGGAGGACCTCGCCGATGCTTATCGACAGGCCTCAAGTATTTTGGCACGGATGGATATAGTAGATCAGGCCTGGGGTGATACTCGCATCTATCAAACGAAGACTGTACTTCGTTTGGGGGCTTTGATGCATATACCTCTAAGAAACCTTGGTGGATGGAGGTGTAATTGAGAGGTGATAGGTATGATTTCACCAGTTGGTACTCCTCGGTGGTCACAGGCCGTGGATTTCACGACGCAGCAAGGGCAGATTCAGCTAAAGTGAGGAAAGCAATGGGCAACATCTTGGGGGGAGTCCTCAATACATTAGAAGCCATATTTGCTAGAAAGTTGGTCCCAGAGGAGATAACTGCTGATGGCTTGAAAAGTAGACTGCCTCCATTCTTCTCAGCTGCGAGGTCACTTGTCCTGGATGACTTTGAGAATGTCTCCACGTTCTCTAGTATAATTCAGCATACCCAGGACGCCTTGGTGACATGGAGAAAATCTTACACCAGATACGGACAGACGGTAGCAGTCTTGGAGTTCCAGCTCAACCATATTCCACCGATCTCTACACAGGAGGTTGAAGCAGTATTGGCCCGGTTGATCGAGTTTGCTATCCGGGAGAAGGCCAGTGGGAACGCGCTGCTTGATGAGGATCTTCTTGATGATGGTAGTGGGCATTAATTGCTCATTATGATTCCTGCAGGGGAGTGGAGAATATTCTGTGCATTCATTGCCCACTCCTCTTTGTGGCGGTTTTTAGGGCAGAAACCCTAATCAGGGCATAGGTGGCTCGATCTGAGCCCTTCATTGTAATTTGATCTAAACCGTCCACTGAATTGGACTTGTTATAAAAGGGGCATCCCCCCTCATTTGTAAGATATTAGAAATAGAGGTTAGAATTGGAATTGGATCAGAGCTAGAGAGTAGAAGGCATTTAGCTTAGAGGTTAGCTTTAGATTGAGGAGGGAAGAAAACTTTCCTTTGAAAGTTTTGTAAAAGGTTGTTGTGAACACTTTTCATAATACAAAGAGTTTCATTGCTTGGTGATTTCTTCTTTGTTATGAGTAGCTAGCAAGGCCATTTCGTCTTTCCAATTCAAGGTAGATAGAGTAAAATAGATTTTTATTTCATGCAAGTAGTTGTTAGCTGTGGAGTGTGGCGTTGTGATTTGAGCAAGTCTTCTCGTCCATACCACTAGCGGACTTGCTGATGGTAAGTTCGCCTTGCGTGGTCAACTGGAGTATCAGCACTTAACTTCGATTATGGTTCATATGTTTGTATGCGTCGTATTGACGGTATGAACATGTTGCGTCATAGTTTGAACATTTTTCTCATCCTTTGAAGATTGCACCAACTTTGTCGGAGTTGTTCGAAAGGAGACAAAGCAAAGTTTGGTTTGAAGATTGTTTAAGTCGATCCTCGTCCTCCACCCTTTAGAAGTAGATTTGTAGAATCCCTATCCCTATCCCCTTTAAATTCTGCATTTTCCGAGTTAGTCTAGATACCAGAACATAGTGCCAAATCATTCATGTCCTAATTGCTTCACAGAGTCGAACAACTACGTAAGTCCCCTTGAAATAACCAGCAAAACACATCAACCAACTGAGTCTATTCGCGATAAAAGGAACCTTGGAGTCGAACACATGAACTTTCAAGCAATCTTAGCATGTGGGACACTTTGATCAAGAGAGAATAGAGTGACCGTTGGACAACTTTATTCTGTGCTGGCGCTGTCATAAAAAGCACGTCAACAGGACTAATCACTAAAGGTGATAAGAATGACTGTTTCAGACATCAATTGAGAAGCACCAAATTCTAAACTGTAGATTTTAATGTTACAAGTGTGATATCAGATTTTTATTATAAAGACAAGGAGGGGCATCATGCAGATTTGAGTTTATATCAGATTTAATCAGCATATTATATTTCAACAGCAGCAAGGAATTAGTATATCAAACTATTTGACCCAACAACATCACTTGATCATCACTTAGCTCAATTTGGGCAAATATTTTATGTATTTCAATATCCTAGCTAACTGTTTGATAAAATGCTTTCAAATTCAAAGTGGTTGATAAAAGTTTGACAAAACATTTGGATGTAATTGTTGAAGGAAAATAACTGTTTCTTATCTTTTCTTATTGTAATATTGGAAGGTTGTACCGCTAGTAATTGTTCTTTCATTGTATTAGATCCTTGGATGATAGTACCGCTAGATCCATTTTGATTTTTGTTCATTCTGTGCCTTGCATGGCATGAACTGGAATTAGGTGAGTTAATCCACCATTTTGGTGATGATGCAACTTTGTTTGCACTCACTGTCAACCAATTTGGCTAGAGCGATTGTATGATTGTTTTAAATTGTAAGTTGGTTTGCTTGCTGCCAACACTTTTCAATTAACTGTCCTATGTCCTCATTCTCATGATATTCAATTCTAAAAAGCAATCTCCTAATATCTAATGTTGTCAATATTCTTTGGAAGTTCCCCACATGTTTCATTGAACAAAAAACGGAAAATACATATTATGAAAATAACTAACACTAATGGGCATATGATAATGCAGATGGAAACTAATTTTTTGTAACATGGATATTGATATTTATCCATGGGTCATTATATGAGTGTTCATTAATAGGAAAAATTACAAATATCCAACTCTCAATACCAACATATGAAAATCCATAAACATCCAATAAGAAGTTGTTAGGACGATTTATTACTTTGTGAACTCCTCAAACCCTAAACCCTATACCATATACCCTCTTTATTAAAAAGAGATACAAAGGTGTCTCCATATGGATATCCTCATTTTGGAGAAGCGGTTCAAGCACTCATGGTTGTTTGTTAGGCAAAGTAGAGTTGTATCAAGCTAGGATGGATCACTAATAGCAAAAATTTGAATTGCACCATATAGTATGCCGCTCACACTTATTTGTTTCAAGGAAAGTGTTGTCAACTCCATTGCTGTATTCTATAAAATTCCTAGTAAATGAACAAGCCTATCAACTTTAAGTTTGCCATAAAAGTGATACACCTCATTTAATGAGAACTAAAGAAGAAATCTGCATTGAATTCATACTAGCTGGTCAAATCAGAAACAAATTCTTAAGGACGAACAGATGATATATCATCTACATCACAATGTGTTCAATATTTTAATACAATTTTCTAATGTTGAGACCAAAACATAAACTAATAGGGATATTATAAACTTTATTAATAAAGACTTTGAGTCATACAAGCTATCAACCAAGAAACATATGTTGCTGGTAGGCATAGTGTCAGGTAATCTTCTATTGCTAGATTCATCTTTAGATGTCAAAGAAATGATCATTTTTGATGAACTTGTATGTGAATTTAGTACAAACAATCACATCATATCCTCAAGAGTTTGATATCTTTGGAACAAATGGTGCTTAGGGGTCAAATACTTGTGCTTGTTTCTCGCGGATGTTTGGTTCGAACGTTGATCACCATAGAGGCTCTTCGAGCTGCCACCATAGATCGCCACTCCTATTGTGTGCTACAATAGACACATATAAAGTGAATGTGTTCCTTTCACCGGGGAATTCTTCAACCACAAATTAGAGAAGGGGGATCCACTCCTAGATCAAACCTTTCTCATCTGCAAACTATAAAAGACCAATTCTATCACCTCTACATGTATGGTAAGATATTTTTACTACTTGAATGGTTGCTAGTAATGACAATATATCACTCACATGATGTGAGTAGTCAGTTGTATCGCCATATCATGTATATGATAGGTGGTGTACTCTATGGTGGTGTGGTTCACGGCCCTCAATGATGGCATTGATGAACAAGGTCACTTTCACAATCCTGTGGGCAGCAACCCTCCCTATCCCACTTTCTATAGCCATTGGTTGGTGATTCAACACATCATCTTGGGGTCACCTTTTACTTGTGGGCAATGGCACCCCACTCCACTATATTGTAAGATGATTGAACATGTTGGCTTTGTTTTTGGGTTGTTTTGCGTCTCTCTCTCTCTGTTCTTTCTGTCCTTCCGGGGATGTTCTTACCTTTTGACCTAATTGGAAATTTTGGCTAAGTCTGAAGCATGTTTTGATGAATTAGGGTTTTCATTCTTTAGGCTTGTTTGAGGTCAAATCAAGTTGAGAAAATTGAAATCTGAGCTTGGCTCTACACTCAAGAGGCTCCAAGTAGATTCCCATTAAATTTTCACTGAATTCTGACAACTTACTATTTTTAGTAAGTACTTAATTTGGGGGTCTTTTCATCAAGATTTTGGAATTCTGACTGCTTCACCACGTTTGGAACACTTCAAAGAGCCAGCACGTAAAATTTGAGCAAATTCTGACAACTTTCTATTTTTAGTTGTTACACCCCGATTGTATAGCTACTATTGCATAGGGCAATTGATTGTAATGTTTGAATCATTAAGATGAATAAAATGTGTTTTTGTTATCAAAATGAATGTGCTCTATTTAAATGATTGTCTCATTTGATTGATACTTCTATCGATGTTATCCTTGATGAATGTTGCATGCATAGTATTGAATTATGAATATTCTAACTTAAGATGTTTTGTATACTATTGATGTTGTGAACAAGTAACTGCCGAGATTGTATGTCTATGGATGCAGGTACATGAACCATTCCTCCAGGCAGAGGGGAGACATCATTCAAGAGAGGGGCTTGGTCGGGTAACCGGTAAAGTAAATCAATTGAGCATACACACTCTCACCTTAGACTGAGTAAACCAATTCAGTTTTGTATGAGTATAAGGTAAGTCATCCATAGCTTGTATGTCTTGCAAGTAGAGGTCTTGACTGCTTCTGTGTGTGAAGTTTATCCTTGTGCTTGATTGTGAGATTATGATCATCATGGTGGTATCATGTTTGGATGTGAACGTCGGAAGTAAGCATATAAACACATGTATAGTATATATACATATCGGTAGGTATAAACATATTGATACAAGCGTAATTGGCTAATGGACTTGTCATACAGATGTATCGATATGATATACGTATGTATACGTGTACATAAAGGATTGTACTGCAATATATATATGTTTATAAGCGTACGTCCGATAATGTGGAATATTAAATATTTGCATGGAATTTATATATATATATTGAAAGTACGCCGACTGGCTCGCAATATATGTATTCGACAATTTAATATGTATACGTATATATATTTATATTTGTTAAATATAAATATATTTATATAAGTAATTATATATAATATTATTATAGTTATATTAAAATATATAAGTATATTAAATACTCAGGTATTTAAATATTTATATGTTTAATATTTAAAAGAACTATAATAATATTTATATAATAAAATATGTAAATGTATCTAGCTAAATATTTTAAAACTCTAAGTGTAAAATTAAAAGATTTAAATCTTTTAATTAGAGTAAATATTATAAAGAAACTTTGGAAATAAAATAAAGATCTTGGAAAATAAATAAATGACTTCTATAGTCACTTGGTAAATAATCTATAAATTTAACATGAGAAAATAAATAAAAGACTTCCATAGTCACTTGGTAAATAATATATAAATTTGCCATAAGAAAAGAAATGAATTAGACTTCTATAGTCTTTTGGGGAAAATCATATGAAATATATCATGAGAAAATAAATGTTTTGTTTTTAACAAATGAGGTTTATCAAACATTTTATAAACTATGAGTTATGCTAAAGTATTGCGAATTTCATACGCCAAAAGCAAAGTTCGAAGTTTTTAATTGTAAAGGTAAAATGTGCGGCTGCAAAACACACGCACATGAGACCTGGTCACAGTTGGTAAATCCGCCATGCTTGGAATGCGTTGGAAGGCTTGAAGATAGGCCAGGTGGGACACATTTTGCAGTGACGTTTTCCTGCAATGAATGTAAATCCGCCATTTTGGGCGCCATAACTGGTAAGTTCCTGTAGGTGGCGTTTTTCCCTTTCTAATTTGATTTAGTCTTGATTTGTTGGCTCAAATAGGGTCGATTCACTCTTGTTTTTAATGACTAAGGGTTTAGAAATCTGCCAAGTAGCATTTGAATATGTCTGGGCACCTTGTTCTCATTTTACATGCCCTCAATGGTGGAATTTTTTGCAATTTCGGGCCTATAAATAGACGCCAGCCTTTCTTTGTTTGATATCATTGTGCAATCTGAGTCTTGCAATTTTGAGAGCTCCCATATCCATTCATTTAAGTTGCTATTTTCTTTTTATTTGCTGCAATTCCCTATATATGCTGAGCGTGAGAAATACAGTAAGCTTTTACCAGCAATTATCTAATTACTGTGTTAAATCCTTTTTGAGCTTTGAGTGAAGTGAAGCCATAGTTGAGAAAACTTTTATTAGAAGAGTCCAATTTGTGAGAAGTGACTTGAGAGATCACCATAGTTTGAGAAACTTGCATAGAAGCCATTTTCATTTAGAATTCTGGAAGTTGCTGAAGGAGTGTCAAGAAGAGCAGTGTTGGGAAAAGGAGCTTTAAATATCAGGCATGAAATCTATTTTATTGAGATTCTTTGTTTGATATGCTGCATTCTCTTGGTCTTGTGATTGTTGTTTGCAAATAGTTGAAAATAATTAGTTCTGTTTTGTTAAACTTTCATAAGCAATGCATTTAAGGGTAAATGTATAAGGGATTGTAAAAAGGGCAAATAAAGCATTCTAGAAAAGTAAGACTAGAAAATTGCATATTGTGTGATTGCATTATTGATGAATGAACTCCATATGAGGAGACTATGTCTTTACTAGTTAATATATGCTAGGATCAGAATAAGGACAAAAGACAAAGTATATTCAAACAACTTAGAGTTTTAGATTAACTGAGATAGGCTAAGGAACTCCTAGGATAAAGATTTCCGAAACAAGAGAGAAAGAATGAATTACTTGTCAAGCTGGATTATTTCTAGTAAGTTAGAATGTCATAGGTTGGTCTGGGATGATTGATAATCCAGTGAAGAACTTGAACCTATATTTGTTGTCTTAGATTAGATTGATGTAGGATAGTCTGGGATGATTGACAATCCAGTGAAGGACTTAGTCTATGCGTAGTGTAAGATAGCCTTAAGTCAAATCTGCCCTGAGTAGTGTATATGATGACCTTCATTCGAAGTACTAAATGAGAATACTTTGACCAAAGTAGTGGAAGGTACGACATTAACTTAGATGTGAGATAGTTGAGACTACACTGTCAGTTCATTGTGATCCATCATGCTAGTTCGGGATTGTGAAATAGAAAGTTCTAGATGTATAGGACACAACACTATGCTCAGTTGGGTTGTTGCAGCCGGTTACTTTACCAATCTCTTTGTTCGAAGGGAGGGCCATCTATCGAATGATAGATGTGCAGGGGACTGCATTAATAGTCCGTGGTTGGCGGAAAAGCGCCTGAGTGATGTTTCTCCTCCACAACAGGTGACAGATACACCAAGATTTGAAAGGAAGGGAACTTGGACCGTCTTACTACTATTTGTGCAAAAACTTACGAGTTATGTATGTAATTGTTTTACTTTTGTACTTTGATTTATATTTACAATGAAAATGGAATTCATGTGGAAATATATATTGTAACTTGCAAGTATTTATCAATAAAGAAAGGAAGAATTTTATTGTAATGTCTTTGTTACTTGTTACTTGTTTGAAGTGAAATGTTGGAAATTTTTTAATTACCCAAGGATGGGGTCGTTACATTAGCAGTTCTAGCTTTGGAGACAATTTTTAGAGTTTGCATGTGTGATTTTTCAATGCATGTCAGGGTATTCTTTCTGGGTTTTTCAAAAGCTTCGCGATGATATAACATGCAAGTCAAAATGATGACTTACTATTTTTAGCAGGTACTCGCATGTAGACTGGTTTTCTGGGTTTTTCTGGGTTTTTGAGATCTTTTGGGCAATGTGACATGCAAATACATCTGACAGTTGGTTGATCACTTTTCAGGCACTTACTATTTTTAGCAGGTTCACTCCAGCAGCTCCCCAACATTTCAGTTTCACGAACAGAGCAACATGCAACATAAATGGGGTCAAACGGAGGTCATTTGAGGCACATGCAAGTCAGATTAGGGTTTCCAACTTTGGTGCCTAAAAAGAGGGGCAAAACTTGGGAAAAATGAAAAACTGAGGTATCTCATCATGATTAGCATCCTTCAAGCAATTTACTAGTAAAATTTGAGCGTAATCCAAGCACTTACTATTTATAGTAAGTTACCTCTAGAACAGGGCTAAAAATAGCAGGTCAGCACGAGGGGTAGGTGTGAAAGGGTCAAACAAGTCATTAGGATCACATGGAGCAAATTTCAAGTCAAGAGGAGTTGCAGAGGTCCGAGAATCAGAAGGTTACTAAAAATAGAAAATGAGGGCAAGCAGGCTGAAAAATTGGCTAAGTATTCGAGAGCCACCTCCATAAGTCTCCTTAACACTTTAGATGAAAATTCTAAGGCATGCAAGTTAAACTGGAAGGGGACCCCTTGAAATGCGCCCAAGCTCCAAGAAGATGAGTTGAAAATGT
This sequence comes from Sequoiadendron giganteum, assembly GCA_007115665.2. Taxonomy (NCBI): domain Eukaryota; kingdom Viridiplantae; phylum Streptophyta; class Pinopsida; order Cupressales; family Cupressaceae; genus Sequoiadendron; species Sequoiadendron giganteum. The sequence goes on along the minus strand of CM021104.1, from coordinate 462,716,487 downwards.
TCCCAAGTCTTTGAAAATGGAGGCTCCACCCTCCAGATGCGCCCAAGTTGTAAGGAGGCCTTGAAAGGTTTCCAAGGTGTTGAAAATGGAAGCACACTCCCTTGAATGCGCCCATCTTGAAGTGAAGGTGTTTGAAAAATTTGTTGAATGTGAAAATGAGAGAAGGCACCCTCAAATGCGCCTTGGTGAAGGAAAGAGGAGGCTTGATGGTGAAAATTTTCTAAATGAAAGTACAAGGGGTCATATGTGCCCAAGGAAGATAATGGAGGCTTGAAAAGTTTCTAAGGCAACAAACTTGAAGCTCATACCCCCAAATGCACCCACAAGGTAGCTAGAGGGTGAAAACACCTAAGGCAAGTTAAATTGGAAGCACACCCCTCCAAATGCACCCTAAGCAGATGGGGTGGCATTGAAATTTTTTAAGTCTTGGAAACTTGAAGCAAAGACCCTCATATGTGCCCAAGGTAGGATGATAGAAGGAGGTGTTAAGAAATATTTTAAGGCAAGCTAAAATGAGAGCTCACCCCTTCAAATGTGCCCTTGTTCAGGATGAGGGGCTAAAAAAGTTTCTAAGTCTTAAAACATGATTGCCACCTCCTAAATGCGCCCAAGGTGATAAGAGGTTGAAGGATATTTTCTAAGGCTTGGAAACTTGAAGCTACACCTCCCTAATGTGCCCAAGGTAGGAAAGAAGGAATGGAAGAGGTGCAAGGAATTTTCTAAGTTATAAAATGGGAGTAGCCCCCTCTAAATGCACCCTCCAGGAGATACATGACTTGAAGAAATTTTCTAAGTGAAGAAAATGGGAGAACACACCCCTAAATGCGCCCTAGGGAGAATATAAAGGTATGGGAAGGTTCTAAGTATGAAAAACACAAAGCTCAACCCCTCAAGTGCGCCAAGATAAGTAAGAGGAGGTGTTGAAAATTTTCTAAGGCATGAAATGAAATGCCAAGGGGCCAAACGCACCCAAGGTGATAAGAGGTTGAATAATATTTCCTAAGGCAGTGGAAACATTATGCTAGAGGGGTTAAATGCGCCCTAGGGAACAAGGTGGTTGAATGTTTCTAAGGCATTAAAGCAAGAAGCAAGAAGGGTCAAATGCGCCCATCATGGAGTAGGAAGTAAAAAAGGGTTGTCTAAGAGATGAAACAAAAGCATAAGGGGTCATATGCGCCCAAGGTATGAGAAAGGATGCATGAAGAAGCTTCTAAGTTGCAAAATGAAAGTGTCACCTTCAAAATGCGCCCAAGCAAGGAGTGTGAGATGAGAAATTTTCTAAGCGTGGAAGATGGAAGTTGGACCCCTGAAATGCGCCCTTAGCAGGTGAAATGAGTAAGATTTTGCTAAGGCATGAAAACAAAGCTCAACCCCTCTAATGTGCCCATGAAGAGGGAATGAAGGTCATTAAAAAATTTCTAAGGAAAGGGAAAATAAAACAACAAGGGGTCAAATACACTCACAAGGAAGAGATGAAATTTGTCTAAGGCATGAAGAATTTGAAGATGAAGTGAAACTCAAGCATCAAGTGTTCAAGTACATCCTCAAGGTGGAAAGATTTTTAAGGCACAAACTCAAAAAACAAGGTGGTAGATGCGCCCTTGAAGAAGGCCTTATGAAATGAACACACAAATCTCTAAATGTGCCCATGATGAAAAGTTATGCTAGAGAAAAATGATGAATTTTATCGGATCTAGAGATCAAGTAGACCTTGGAAATCAGAACATGGAAATTAGGTAAGTGAAGTGGATTTATACTATAAGCGTTTTGATGCTCTTCTTTTTGTTTGTTTTACAGGATGAACACCAGGGCCAAGGCATGATGACTTGAGGTGATGGAGCAGGACAACGTTATAACCTTGGAAGGGGAAAAAGGCAAGCAGGTAGCAAGGAAGAAAGGGTAGAATCCAAGGCAAGAAAATCCTTCAAGATCAAGATGGGGGAAATGATGAAGGCCCAAGCATTAAAGATCATCCTCAAGCATTAAAATGTCCTCAAGGCTAAGGAGGAGGAATGAGCAAAAACTTCAATGTTAAAGAGTGACAGTAGGATGGATTGAAAAACAAAGTAGAGGAATTCTTCTTAAGTGTGAAGTCCCTCTCCAGCAATATTAGAAGCTGTGATGATCAGATTAATGAGTTTGCAGTCAAAGAGAAAGAATAGTGGGAACGCGTTTCTGGACGAGAATCTTCTAGAAGATGGTGATGGACATTAATTGATCATAGTGGTTATTGTAGAGTAGTAGGGAATCTTTGGTTCATTCATTCCCCCACTCCTCTCTGTGGCGGTTTTTAGGGCAGAACCTTGACTAGGGCTTAAGTGGCTCAATCTGAGCCCTTCATTGTAATTGAATCTGAGCCGTCTGTTGGATTGGGCCACCTATAAAAGGGGCATTCCCCCTCATTTGTAATTCATTAGAATTAGATTAGAATAGCAGAAGATAGAGAGACAACTAGGAGATAGAGCGTAGAAGTAGAATAGCATAGATTGCATAGTTTAGATTGAAGAAGGAAAGTTTTCTATTTGAATGCTTTGTAAGAAGTTGTTGTGAACACTCTCATAATAAAAAGAGTTGTCATTGCTTGATGGTTCCATCTCTTATTGTGGGTAGCTAGCAAGGCTTCTTCGTCCTTCTAATTTGCATAGAATCTTAAAGTAGCTTAAAGTAAAATAGATTTCATTTCATGCAAGTAGTTGGTAGTTGTGGAATGTGGTCTTTAATTTGAGCAAGCTTCGCTTATCCATACCACTAGCAGGCTCACTGATGGTGGGTTTTCCTTGCGTGGTCAACTGAAATATTGTGGACTTAACTTTAGTTTTAGTTTGAATGTTGGTATGCGTCGTTGTGATGGTATTTGCATGTTGAATCGTGATTTGAATATCTCTAATTACTCATTTGAAGATTGCACCGATTCTTTGGAAGCTGTCCGAAGTGAGGCAAAGCAGAGCCTGGTTGAAGTTTGCAAAAGTTGATCTCCACGCCCCGTGCGTAGATTAGTCCATAGCTTTTCTAATCCCTACAACCATTCAATTCAATACTTTTCTGGTTAGTTTAGGAAGTTCGTGCTTCCTTGCCAAATCTTTCGAAGCTTGTGAAAACCCCTTTCACTTAGATCGTCAGCTGAACAATTGCATAAGTCCCCTTGGAATAACCAGCAAATCACATCAAGCCAATTGAGACTATCCACTGCATGAAGGGACCTTGGAGTTGAATGCATGATCTTTCTAGCAATCCTAGCATGCAGAATACTTTGTTCAAGAGAGGATAGAGTAACCGTTGGGAAACTTTATTTTGTGTTGGTGCGGTCATAAAAAACCTGTCAAAACAACCCTCCCCACCCCATTTTCTATAGCCATTGGTTGGTGATTCAACACATCATCTTGGGGTCACCTTTTACTTGTGGGCAATGGCACCCCACTTCAGTATACTGTAAGATGATTGAACATGTTGTCTCCCAATGAACTAGAATAAGAAGACCAAACAACTTACTAAAAAATGAACAACTCAAAATGTCAAAAATCCTAAAAATGAAACTAGAGACTACTTTGACAAACTTTAAGAACATATAGAGGCCTTTATACTCATTTATATCCCAAGTATCCTAATCAATAATGACTTGTATTAAATATTTAATAATCCTTTCAAGGACCTATACAAGTGAATCGAAAATGGATTAGTTAAAAGTGAGTCAACAGGTCTGACACATCACTAAGACACTTCTTGAAGACTTTTAATGAACTAGACACAAAACAAGATCCATTTATGAAGACAAAGGAACAAACAAAGAGTTGTTATAGTAATTGAAGTTGGACAACCAATTTAAAAGCCTCTTGGGTGATTTGGACACCTGGGAGACTTGAAGAGTTTTAAAAAATGGCTACTTGCAATCGGTTTGATCATTGGCAAATCTGTCATTGAGAAGAACAACTATGGGTGATGTGGTTGACCATGGTCAAACCTGTCAAACTTAACAAAAAATATCAGGGCTGCATCCAAGATGAGGTGTTCAAGTATTTCTTCTTTGATTTTTTTGGGATACAAAGCATTTGAGTATTTTCTTATGCTGTCTTGTAACTCATGAGTCTTTAACTCTTTGTGCATCCCTTGTAAACATGCTTTGGGGTGTTTACTGCTCTATCTGATAGAATAAATACGAGTCATTAATAGAGATGACAATGCAATATGCATACTAGATATAGGACTAAAGTATATCTTTATTCACACATGAAATTATTATAGAAGAAGACTAGAGATGTTCAGCCAAGGATCAAAGTCAATCCAACAAGATCATACTCCTTTCCTTGACAATACAAAACCTATTAAAGGACCCAATGGTTGCCAAGAACACAACTATTGACCAACCAACGCTTATAACTACATGAAGCCAACAAACAATTAATACATAGTCGGATACCGATAAACCATATAATCAAAACATAATAATAGGCATTGTACACTAACTACATGGGGTTCCTTTTAGTTGTATATAACTGTAATTGTACAATTTTGCTTGTCTCAAGTGGTCTTTGATGTGTTGAATGAATCTGGGAGGTATAGAGAATAATGACAATGCTATATGGGTGTTTACGCATTAAGAACATTGTGTAAAATGTCTATGAAAGCCTCTTGTAGACACTAAACTTTTAAAACCAGCAAAGAGATGGGATTGGAGGAGGGGAAACCTCACTCTTCTAGAGATTTAACTCACACTTGGTTTCTCAAGGTCATTTCTAGTGTTGTTGATGATTGTCATGCTATGTTTTCTCTCTAATTTACTTGGTAGTCCTCACAAAATTAATTTACACTAAAACAACTGATAGATTAAGGCATAGGACTATTTTGCTCACATTTTTCTTAGAATAAGATCCGTGTTGTTGAAACCAATGTTACAAGACTCAGACTTGCCCAAGACTTGGCAAGTTAATTTTTGACCCATACCTAGGCTTTGCATCCAGACTTGGCAAATTGAAAAACCCATGAAATTCAGAGATTTTTAAGGATTTAAAACTTGTTTCATGCACCCTTCAATAAATAAACCTCAAAGACACAATAAGCTCATCAAATAGAAGCTACTTTGATCACATACACAAGTATAAATTGATCACATAAGTATAAATGCAAATTCTAGTTGAAGGAAATAAGACATTTAGATATATAAATATGGTCAAATATATACAAATTATAGAACTCATGGAATATGAAATCCATGGCATCAAAATTTCAAAACCAATATCAAAACAAAAACTAGAAGTCTATGGCTTAGAGGAGTTTGCATCACTCGACCCTCCTACGTAGGCATTTGAGATAGGTCTTGGATGATGATCCAACCATGATATTTGCCCATGTCTTAGTGACACTCACACCACATCCAAGGTGTCTACTCTCTATCCTCCTCCTCTACCATGGCTATTACCTCCGCCTCTCTATCCGCCTGGTCAAAGCAATCAAGGTCCTCCTCACTAAGGATAGGATCCTCAACCTCAATGATCTAATCTGATTGTGGAGCAATCTCCTCTAGTGTGATGGGTGATGAGTCATTGCCCTAAATCTGTTTGCGGTGAAGGTGAAGGTTGTAATGAACATAAACTAGATCATTCAACCTTTGCACTAACACTCTATTGTGCTTCTTGGAGTTTTTGTGCTTAGAACCTGAAGCACTGCATGGTTGGCTCAAGAATTGAACTACAATCCTTCGAAGATTTTGTACCTTAGCACCAAATCTTTCCTACCATGCATCTGAGATGAGAAAAAGAAAAAATCAATCTCATTATTGTCCAACTTTAAGTTTCAATATTTAATAATAATGTAAAAAAGGAAAAATTTTAATTTTTAAACTTAAATTATGCCCTTAATAGTTTTTTACCAGGCTTCAATGTCAAATGAGTTGCCTTGCATTTATCTCGTGCAAAGAGATCTCCTTGTGCAAGTCTAAATATCTCAATCTTGGTGGCTATTTGTGCTCCAAGAAGAAAATCAGCTCTATGATTGTGTAGATCTCAATTAGAACATCCTCATCCGCCTTGAAATCAAGACGGAATTGGAATGCCGGATTGAGGAAATAAGCAACTGTGTGTAGGGGCTTGTGAAGCTGGAGGTGCCATCGTCTATCAATGATTTCCCCTATGGAGTGATATTCATATTCAACTCCCACATAAATGGATCTAATGGCCTCATTGGCCCTATCCACGCCCTCATATATGTAGCCCATTGCAGGTTTCTCCCCATCATGAACATGTAGGAGAACTACTAAAATCTCTATTTGCTGCAATATTTGTGAAACATTAACATAAGTGTGAACAAAAATAAGCAAATAAAATGAAAATTAATGTAGATTTAACTCTTTGATCTTTGTGGTCAATACCCAAAAGCTTTGCTCATCAAAGATCTAATTAGCCACATCAACCCTTGCATTGGTCTTAGCATATGATGAGGAAGTCCACTCCTCACTAACAAACATGCATCTCAAAGCTCCTTTTGCTTGAAGCAAGGATTGTAATGTGATAAAATTGGTTGCAAATTGAGTTATTCTAGGATGAGCCAACTCCTTCACTGTGAAATGCCTCATTAGGTTGAGGACCTAGGTATGATTGTACATGTATTTACAAATATTTTTGGCAATCCCCACACATGCTTTGATGCATGGAATCTTGCCAAGATCCTCCAATATGAGGTCAAGGCAATGAGCAACACAGGGAGTCTGGAATAATGATGGGTGCCTATCCATGAGTAGTCTACTTGCAACAATATAATTTGATGCATTATCTATAACTATTTGCACCACATTCTCCTCACCCGCCTTAGCCAAGATTCTTGTTGATATTTCATGCCCCCTTTATAGCCCATAAGTAATAACCGATCTGAGAGATTTTACTTGGGCCATCTTGCATGATTTTATTTCTGTGGTCCTTGCATTAACCCTTTTTGACCATGCCATAGTCGAAAACCCAAGTTGCAAAAATCCAAAATTGACCATGTTGAATTCGTCGAGGTTTAGTTTACCCTTGTGCTGTCATATCTTTTCTATCGGCTCCAATTCCTTGTGTCTAACCTTGCAAAAGTAGCTATGTATGAAATTTATTAGTCCATTGGGCCATTGGTGATCCTTGTAGTCATTTTCCTATCCTAAGGTTCCTCAAGTACTTGATCCTCGAAGTCCAAGTCCATAAAGTGTCTAAGTGCTAAGTCTATCAAACTTTGGGTCATCGGCATCTTCCATAAACTTATCCCTTTTGGGGCATGTTTTTCGATCCTCATCCGTCGAAGTCCAAGTTCTTGAAAATCTACTAAGTGTTGAACTTATCAAGCCTTCAGGCCATCAATGTCATTGTTACCTACATCCTCCTTTAGCATGTTGTATGTGGTATGTTTGGTGCTCAATGCTCGACAAGGGAATGCTATAAAAATGCCTAAGTATGAAGTTTTTTAGGATCTCAAAGATCTTCCCTCTGATACCATTTTGGCATGTGGTATGAGTTATTCTTGATCCCTGACCCTCGATTCATTCCCTTCACTCTTGCAAATTCCTCTAAGTCATTTCATCAGACCTTCGAGATTTTTCATACCTCCTTTCCATCCTTGATTCCCCAAAATCTTGATTCCCTTGCTAACATCATCATCAGAGGTCAAACTTTTGACGCCCCTCTTTCATTCCTCCTCTTTAGGCATGTAGTATTTGATAAGCCCAAGGCCCAACGCCCAACAAGGAAGGTTGTCACTTTGTACCTCCATTGTATCTTCCCACTGATTACAACTAATCTAAGAAATTTGTGTGGCTCATGGTGCAAAGTTTTGCTTCCGGTTGCGACGTTATCTGCCCTTCACCTTGGTCAGTTACCCAAATTCAAAATATCCAAAAAGGTGGCTAAGTGTGAGGGTGATCTGAAGTTCCTGTTTTGCAGAAGGCCCAATTGGGTATCTCCAATTCGATTTTGGAGAAAATAAGGTGAAAAATAGCTAAGTTATGTCTTTGTAGAGTTTTTGATATCTACTCGACCTTGCGAGAATTTTGGAGTGATTCAGATGTAGATAGATGGAGGATGATGTCATGTCCCCGAAATAGCAAAACCATAAAGACCAAGTGTTAAAATACAAATAAATTAATAAATAAAATAAATAGCAATATTAATATTAAATAAATGTGTATCATATCAATATAAAAATATATAAATATGAAATAACAAATATAATAATAATATATAGGCAAATCATTGTTATTACATTCTAGTATTAAAAGCAAAAATAATAATAAATAAATATTATAATCATTACACATCAAAGATTGTAATACATTAGAATAAAATAATAATAAGATATTAGCAAATTGGTTTTATTATTATACTTTAATGTTAAAATATGTTCAATAAAACATCAAAATAAAATAATAAAATAAGTATAAATCTGAAATATCAAAATTATTAGTAATAATATATTATTTTAAAAATAGATATTATTGTGATAATAAAGGCAGCAATTAAATCTAACAAAGAGATATATTTTATGAAAAGTCACCTCTTTGACCAAACAATACATTCCCCCCATGAGTCACCTACCTTGAATGGTATAAATAGAAGGAAGAAAAATAAGGAAGAGGGAAAAAACATTAAGAAACAAAACAGCAGCAACAATGATTGTTATGCATTGGAATATAGAGCCATTTAATATATATATATAATTTAATAGGCATACAAGTATATATGCATAGATATAGATAAATTTTATAATGAATAATATGCAATGAATAAAGAATATACATATGAATAAGGAAAATAATTATATATAAACATATATAAATGAATACTAATGGATACAAGTAAAAGAATAAATTATATATATATGTATATGAAGTATATATATATATATATATACATACACGATTATGCAATCATGATACTTATAAGTAATGATGACTCTTTAATATAAATATAAGTAGATTATGTATATTTATGAATTGTCCTCATCCTATGATCAATTCAGTATAAGGTTGAAGGAGGCAAGTAAGGAAACATGGAGAGATATAGCAACTTAGGTGATGTACTCACTTAGCAATAATATTTAGCATATTTTGAATATAAGAAACATATATTGCTAATTTGATTATTGGTGTAATGCTTTCTTTAGTAACATCATGATGATAATGATGTTGATATTAACTTAAAGAATCAGTAATAAATGCAAATGTATTTGATTGCTAAAAGATTGTCTTCCTTGTGTTTGTAAGCTTATTGGGAGGAAGGGTGTGAGGGAAGTGGTGCCTAAAAACCCCACTTAAGTCCGCTCCTGGAACCTAAGGCAAGGATGGGCCTTGGAGGGGTGGAAATTCCACTCATAGTCCGCCCAATCCCAAGGCCTGGGTGGGCCATGGAGGGGTGGGGGTTCCACTCATAGTCCGTTGCAGCCCTGGAGGGGTGGTAGGCCCGGGCCACTTATCCGTTCCCCCGACTATCCCCAATAAGTCAAGTGTTTTCAGAGGTGCTGACATGGGTAGAGAAAGCAAGTACCAGTGTTTCCACTAAGCATGCCACTTCGAGTATGGAATGATCTTAGTTTGGATGTTCAAATCGGAGCCAAGGGGTGGGTTGTCTTGAGGGGATGCTTGTGCCCTTGGGCTTAGATGGATAGCTTCAAGAGGATCTACCCATGCCACTCCTCTTCTGTCTTCATTATTACTTTTTGATTATGCTTATATTTTGATATCTAGATATTAATGCTAATAGATATGTTGTTAATATGGTGAATACATGATTCTTATCTAGGGTTATTGCATTAAGAGAACATTCATTTGGAAAAGAAGAATTCTTAAACCTAATCAACAGATGAACTCTAGGGCAAATCGGGTAAGGGACATTACAGATAAAGTCCCACAAGTTGAAGTTTTGTGGGAATCTAAGTGGCTTATGAATCTTGCAGAAGTTTGGGGGTGACTAGAATATCTCCAAATGGAAGCAAAAGTCCTGCAAGGTAGAAGTTTGTAGAGATCCATGGGTATATTGCAATTTTGCGAAAGTTTTTTAAGTATCGAGACATGGTCACTTCCAAAGTGAAATTTTGCATGTCTCGATTGAAGGTAAAGTTCTGATCAAAGGTGCAGTTCAGTAGCAGGTTAGGTTCTTGCATGATCTGATGCCCGTTAGGTTTCCACATGGCCAATCAATTTCAAAATTAGCCAAGTATGGGTTTGCGAGCAGTTGGAAGTGATCTTCCTATAGGTTTATTTGGAGGTTCGGGTTCTGCCAAAGAAAAATTGGTGAGGGAAGGATTGTTACAAACATTTCTAAGTGAACTTGATGCTCATCAAGTTTTCACATGGACTCGATGGGGGTCCAAAACCTGCATGATTTGATGCTGATTTCGATTCTACATATCTAGTTGGAGCTTGTTTTTTCACGAATGTCTAGATGGGGGTCAAATTTCTGCAAAGTTAGAGATGGAGAGTTTGAAACTGCCCAAAGAAGAATAAAAGCAAAGTGTGGGACTTTTGGGGTCTAAGGGACCTTGCGGAGAACTTGCAAGTGTTCGGATATGTCTCAATAGATGGTGTTTTCCTACCACATCTAGATGAAGGATGAAGTTCCATAAGGAGCAATAATGAGGACCCGATGAAGAGAAAAAGGCAGTAGGGAAGTTCTGCAAAGTTCTAAGAGGCTACAAGATGCTGTGGAGCTTTGAGAGATGTTGGGATATATCCATATCCTAACCAAATTTTTTCTTTCCAACTAAAGTGATAATAAAATCACATATTTAGATGAGGGTTGGATTTTTGCAAAAGGTCAATTGCAAAGATAGCTCCTAGGAAACGCTATTAATGGCGCAACAAATCCCTCAACTACCAAACCTTGATCCGAGGGAGCTACAAAGATGGATTTTAATGCTCTTGGCATGAATTCAAAGAGGAAAATGATGCCCATGCCCTATTTAATGCTACAAACATACTTTTGACAGAGTTCCATCCCCAAATTGTAGATCTTGTGGGCGATCTTCATCCTTTCTACACTCAAAATTTTAAATCATCAATGATAGTATATGAAATGGATCCAAAGATGTTCTATCATGCCTCCTTGATGGCCTAGATTGGATCGGAATGTACACATGTTTGCATTTCATTCGTTTTTCTAGTGGCAAAGGTTTCTATCTTGTTTGCCACATTTTGGCACAGATTCTCAACTTCTTCTCTAGAGGATCGAGGGCTCATTTTTGTAAAAGGTTCTTTTTGTTCTCTACAAAGAGTTGTATGCCTTGCAACTCTGCTATTATAATAGGCTCCATGCCTCTGACTCAATAAAGTTTGCATTTTCACCTCTTCTCACCTCTATCATACTATGCATATTTCCTTGCCTCTATGGTTGAATGAATATTTCCATACTTTCTATGCATATAATATGTATAATCTATTCATAGGGACTATCTATGGATCTCTTCATCCCTATTAGTGCTTGTCAAATTTCTTACCTCCATATCTACGTTTAGGAGTTGTGAAATAGACACTTGTGTGAGTCCTAGTTGCTTCTTTTGATTCTTTGTGCTATTTTGGGTAGGAAAAAACATCATATGATCTAGGTGCATCACCACCCCCTTTTATTTTCTATATTCCTTCTTCCCCTTTTCCCTAGCAATCAATAGAATAGGATTGGGTTTTAGGTTTAATCTGTGTTTGGTTGGATCAACACTTTGCATCTAGGTTAGAAAGGAAGCCGACTTTCTTTGGAGGTTTGATCTCATTTGCAAGGTCCCACACCTTGAGATCATTCCCATGTTTCATTGGAATACTGAACAATAGGTTCAATAAGGGTGCAATTCCAAGTGACAACAATTTCCTCCAAAGTTTTACAAAGGAATTCAACATTTTTTCTGTTTCCCGAAGCATCAATAGATTTTGTGAATATTGTGCCAGCTAAGAAAGAAACAAAAACAATGATTCAATAAAATATAAATTAAACATCTTAATCACTGAATCAATGCATTTTAGGAAGTACAATTACCTGAGGAAGAAACATGAAAATTTAGTAATTTTTTATTTCTTCTATCTGTCCAACCATCAATCATGATGGTGCAACCATTCTTCCTTCATATCTCTCGCTGCTTGTCAATTGCGGCTTTCACATCAACCACCTTTTGAGACAAAATGGGGCCCTTTATCTCCTCATCATTAGGGGCTTTGAACCCCACCTTGCAAACAACAATGGCATCCACCATATTTTTCCAATAAGGAGATCTAATACAAATAAATTAAATAAATAAAGTATTGTAAAGTTGAGAGTTCAAATTCGAATTCGCCATACCTCTAAAATTGAAAATTCAAGAGACAAAGAGTCAAGCTATATATTTAAAAGAAATTTTTTTTATCCCGCTACGTGGAATGGAATGGTACAATAGAACCAAAAGTCTCCAATCGCACTTTTAGCTACATTATGTTTATCTTTGTCCAACCCATGCTCTCAAGTGATGGTTGGGAACCTAGAGTAGTGAGTGACAAAATATATGAATAACCTAGATGCACGAACTCTAGGCCCAATGCTAACATTGCCACTGGCACCACTTGAAGATGGATGAAATGGAGGAACGGAAGAAGAAGACTCTCTAGTTCCACCAATGACTGCCATCTCCTCTCTTTGCCTATTTTTTAGTTCTTTTTTCTGCTCAAATATTTCTAATTGAACTTTCACTTCATGCATAACTTCAGGAAACACTTTTGGGCATGGTTTAATATTTCAACATGGCATGTGTGCAAGATGGTATTTTAATTTGTAAATGCCTCTCCCAAGCAAAGTTTGTTTGCAATGAAAACAAGTTATCTCTCTTTTCTATTGCCCAAAGATGGCATGTTTCCACCAAGGGTCCCTTCTAACTGGGGTTCTGGTTGACATTGTGATAAAGATAAATTATAAATCTAAAGAATGTTGCAATGACGTATAAATAGAAAAAAAATTAACATCTATGGTTTATAATTAAACTAATATAAAAAAATTAAGGGTTTGCAACTATAAAACTATTTTTTGTTTTTACAAAAACACTTAGGGTTTGTTCAACAAAAGTATAAAACACACCTAGGGTTTATTTTTTGGTTCACTAAAACAAAATAGAAAAAGAAAAAGGAAATGTAAAAGAGGAATGAAATTTTTATTAAAAAAAAAAAACCTTCAAAATACAAATTTACCTCTTAAATCTTGCTTGAAATCAATGGTGAGCTCTTCCCAATCATTTCTAGACTTCTCTAGATGCACCAAAAGTAGCTACAAATCTGCTCAAATGTGATTCAACCACCGATTTTTGCTCAATCTCCTTGCCGGTTTCCCTTCAATGCAATCCAATTTTGGCTCAAAATTCTCTTTTTTCCTTCTCCTTTGGCTTGAAAATGAAATGAAGTTGCTTTTACGGTGTAGGAGACAAATATAAGACACTTTGTTTTGATTGAATTGCGTTTTTTTTTTAAATTCTAATTTTCACTTACCCAGCCGTGGCTAGGTTTTTCCCACGAGACTCACCTAGTCTAGCGAGTTTGGGATTCTCGGTGAGTTTGGCGAGTACCTGATTGCCAAGTCTCTCAGACCTGTTTAGGTTTGCTCACCTCGAGTCTGGTAACTTTGCTTATGAAAGAGATATTTTTTGATCCTTGACATGAATTTTTCAATTGAGGGGGGTTTCTTTGGAATTTTTGAATTAATCTCGAATCGTTAGATATAAGATGCATATTTGGAGAGGTTTGAATGCCAATAGGTAATTACAATCTCTGCTCTTCTTGTTCATGTTGTTGTTCTACAAGGAAAGTCTCAAAAAATTTCTTGGCTGAGAGCTCTACATTCTTTAGTGGAATAGCTAGGCATCATGCAATAACTATAGTATTTCTTTCCTTTACCATCAGATGAAGATGGCTAGCTTGAACTCTTTGATTGTCAATTAAGGTTCAACTAGGTCTTGTGAGCAAAAAGGGTTTGAAGAAAAAGCACTCATAGAGTTGGATGTGAAATTGGATCTCTTTTTTGGGAACTAAGACCCAATATTGTGTTCAATAGATATTGCTATTTAATATGCTTATTCTAAGGAATTTGCACCAATTCCTACGACCCAAGATTGTGTTTGGAAGATATACCTAATCCTTATAGTCGGAAACAAACTAGAAATAAATTTGATCAAAAGTTCCTCTTCTAAATCTGAAATTCCCTGCTTTGATTTGGAGCTTGTTGAATGAGTCAGTATCTTGTAGCATTGATTTAATTTGGAGTTACTTGAGTTGTAGCCATTGTGTTGACAAATTCTCCTAATAACTTGGAGTACAGAATAATATGCTTGTTCCAAGGAATCTGCACCAATTCCTAAGATTGTGTTTGGTAGATATACATAATCCTAATAGTAGGAAGCAAACTAGAAATAAATTTGATCTTAAGTTCCTTTTCTAAATCTTAAATTCCCTGCTTTGATTTGGAACTTGTTGAATGAGTCAATATCTTGCAGCACTGATTTACTTTGAAGTTGCTTGAGTCATAGCCATTGTGTTGAAAATTTCTCCTAATAACTTGTATGGTAGAACTTGTGTTCCATGGTGTTTTGGGGATGAGGACGGGGGGACAGCAAGGTACGTGTTTTGGGGATGGCAATCTGAGGGCCATTTTTTGGGGACCGTGGGGGGATGACAATAAATGAATTTTTCAAAAAAAATAATTCATATATATATTTTTTTCAAAATATATATTATATAGTGAGAGAAAGAGAGAGAGATGTCAATAACTAATAACAACAATATCAATATGTAAATAAATCATTATGGCAGTAGTATATCAACAGTATAAACAACAATAAAATTAATCATGAGATTCATGACAATAGTATTAAATCATTTTGTTGTTCAAATTTTAAAATTAAAGTTAAAGTAACTCAATGTCTCAAACTTCAAAATACAACAATCTATGGAACCATGCCTCATTTGAGCTATCAATATCAAAAGAACTATCCGTGTCACTGTCAGTCTCTACCTAAAGTAGAACATTCAATGGAAGCCCGACCATTTCTGGTTGCACCTCCTCGTCAATCTGCCTAACATCTTCAGGATTAGCATCTCAACATGCTGTTGGAGTTTGTCAATACGCAGCAGTCTGCCAATCTTGAAGTCTTAAGGCACTATGAATTGCAACTAGTTTTTCAGCTCATTTCAAGGTAAACTTTTTCTTCTTAATCGAGTGGATGAAGCCATGGGTGATGTTGAAAAATTGTTGTCATTGATGTCAATGGAAGATAGGAAGATTAATTACTGTAAAAGAGGGTTAATTGCTGTCAAGGACGATTAAACATAACCTTAATGGGCTGACCCATATTGTCTCATTTTGGCACCCAAGCTATGTAATAATTAAATATTATAATGTGGCCGACTCATGTTGAAGTTGCAAATAAAATAACTTCATTTATTTAGGGGCTGACCCTTAGTATGTAGTGCCTCATTTGGTGGTTTACAAAAATGCAAATAAATATGGTTTATGAGGCCGACCCCTTGGGAAAGTCACCTCCCTTATGAAGATGCGTATTGTGTGGTATAAAAGGGAGATTGAATGGAGGTTAAAATAAAAGATAAAAAAGAATATCATTTCTGATTTAGTACAGCAGAGCAGAAATAAAAATGAAGGATATTGCCGACATATGAAGGGTCACTTCTCTTAGGTGAAAAAGCATTTAGTGTGATATATAAGAGCAGATTTTTGAAGGAATATAAGAGCAGATCTAAGAAGAATATAAGAGAAGATTTTTGAAGGAATATAAGAGCAGATCTAAGAAGAATATAAGTGCAGATTTGGAGGGATGATAAGGGCAGATTTGAGAGGATAAAAAGTGCAGATTTGAGAAAAAGATAAGCGCAGATTTGGAGGGATAATAAGGGCAGATTTGAGAAGATAAATAAGTGCAGATTTGAGAAGGTTCATTTTCAGAGAAGACAAGGATACTTTTGTGAAAGAGGTTGGTGCCTCTCATTGACAAGGTTGATGTCTTACATCAAGAGATTGGTGCATCTTATTGAGTTGGTGCTCAGTTGTGTGGATTGGTGTCTCTAGTGGGTTGGTGCTTACGAATCAGATAAGAGGGGATTGGTGTCTCCTATAGGTTGGTTTCTACGAAGAGTGTACAAGAAGATCTATATAAAGTAATATTTTGCCGTGGTTTTCTCCTGCAAGGGTTTCCATGTAAATTGCGTGTTTATTCTGTGTTCTAATTGTTAGATCTTGCAAGTCTGTTATTGTTGTGGTTGATAAGTTTTAATTGGTAAAAATTGTTATTTTATTGATTCACCCCCCTCGCTCGTCTCAGTATAATCATGTGCTCATCAAGTGGACCAATTCTTCTCTGCAATAGAGGAACTAGCAATCTGTGAGAGTAAACGAATAACAAATCAACCATTCAATTTTGGTGTGTCCTTCCCATGAAATTTCCACCTTCCAATGGGGCTTTTTTGTGCAATAGTGGCCCTATCCATCATAGCCTTTGGTTTGCTGAATGTAGGACCTTGAAGATCGAAAAACTGAAGTTACTGCTCTCAAAGTATGGTTGCCTCCTTGGTGCTATACATTTTATGAAGGGCTGTCATAAGCCCCTGCATTACCTCATCACCCTTATAAGGAAGCATTTGGCCAGGTCTAGGTGTATACCACTTTGGATTAAGAGCATAAGCAGCCATATGAAGAGGAGTGTTCATTGTGTTCCACCTCTTTGTAATAATAGGCCTAATATGCTCCTCATAGAATTGCAATCGAGGATCCTTGTCACGAATTGCTTGCTTCATTTGATCAATCATGCTATCAAAAGTCTCATAAATCTATCCAAGGCTATGAGAGTTTGTATCGGTATTATTGATTACCCCCACAATAAGTGATAGAGAAAATATATTTGCAAGCAACATTTAGAATTTTTAAAATTAAAAATTATGACATTAACACTATTAATAATGTAAATTAAAATTTGAAAATAAAAAAGTAAAACAAAGTACAAACTCAAACAATTTTTCTTACTTGATATTGGACCACCAAATGTTTGATTGAGCCCAATTTTTGCACTCTCCACAAACCACCATGGATTGTAGAGCATCCTACACCTCCAACATCCTATCTAGCAAAATAAAATAGCTAGCATATCTAGTCTCAACTGGTTTGAGGAATTCTTTCTTTGGATAACGTCAAAACAATGCAAGTGAAGTGTGATGGTTACATATAAGCATTTGTATGTCTCTAGCTTTGACCATTTTTGCCTTCACCCAATCTATTTTTCCAATGTCTTTCAAAGCATTATTCAAAGCATGCACACAACATGGAGTCCAAAAAATATGTTTGTAAGCACTCTCAACTATCAAACCAACTAACTTACAAACATGAGCTGAATCTATCACAATTTGCACAACATTAGAAGACCTAACCTCCTCTATGGCCTCCTTCAAAATGGAAAATTGGTAATCAACATCCTTGCCTTTCCCAGAACAATCAATAGCTCTAAGAAAGTATGAACCAGCAGGGTATGTAATGATATTATTAATGAGTGGCCGATGTCGAATATCAATCCACTGTCCATGACAATGAAACAACAAGTCCTATTCCATGTTTGTCTCATCTCCATCAACATGTTCACCTTTGTATATTGTTTGTCAGGGAGGGAGGTACACAATCTATGTTCTCCAAGGGGAGCATAAGAGGGTCCTACCACCATTGCATCTCTCAACATAGCTTTGAAATAAGGAGACCTTGCCAAATGAAATGGAATAGCATGGGCATAAAAAAAAATTCCATTGAATCATCGGCTTGCTCACATTGTTGCAAACTCATTAACCCTACCACTGTATTTTTTTCACTTGCAACAGAAGTGGCCTTCCTCTTCCGTCAATCACAACTCTCTCCAACTGATACATTGGAATAGTAATACTGATCAATAGATGATCGTTTCTTATTGTGAGTAGCACTAGTGATTTTTCGCTCACTCACTCCAACCAAGCTTTGCCATTTCAATCTGTTGTTCCAATGTCATACTTTCACAAAATCTAACCCCATGTTCACTCTCACCCAATAGATGGTTTCAAACCCTAGTATAGCTCCCATGGTAATCAATTTTGCAAATATGACATAGCCAATGCCTGCTGCCCCCTGTATTTTTACCCTTATTAATGATCAAATTGGTGGCAAATTGAAGCAAGGGTTTTTTGGAGTTGAAAGGGCCTTTTGCAAATTTTTGAAGAGAGGGTGAAGGGCATGCAAAATGGTCTTGTGGAGTTCCAATGGAACTTGTGTTTGGATTTTCAGAATAGGAAAAAAGGTCTATTTTGTTTACTTCATTTTCCTCACTACCCTCTTTCACATTGTCATCATTGGAATTGTTGCAAGTGCTCATTTTTGTGGTATAACAAGCTGAAACCAAAACATTTTTTAAAGTTCAAAATTAAAACTAGTTACAATTTACAAACCCTTTGTAACAAGCTAAAAATAAAGGCAAAACAACATACCTCAACACTGCTGTATACTCTTTAAAATTTCCTCACTGTTGAGCTTCAACTTAGGTAGCCAAGCTTCAAGTTTTTAACTGTTATTGAGGCTTAAAGTTCAGGGCTTTAGTTTGTAACTGTGTCACAAGGAGAGGCACCCCCACACCTCAAATCCCCTTCCCTATAACTGGTAACACTGAATAGTGAACAATAATGACATTGTGGTTTGCATAGTTGTAGCAATGGAGGTTGCCAGCAGTGCTGCACTATCACAATTTTTTTTTGTTTTGCATTCAAAATGTGGTTTTAGGGTGTATAAGGAGTGTGGGAGCGTTTGTGGGATCCCCATGCCCCTTTACAACCCAAAAAATAAAATAATTTTGAAAAATATTTTTTGCTAAAACTGATCATATTTTTCACTTTTTTGTAGGGGATGCTTGGCTGTACCTGAGATAGTTAGGGGACGCTTGAGACATCCTCGACTGTCTTAGGGATGACCAGGCATCCCCTTTGCATTCCTCGACGTCCCGATTTCGGGGATGCGTTCGAGGACATCTCTTGCAAAGGCCAGATCAAGGGGGACGACAAGTGGATGTACCCTAATGTCCCACTGTCCTAGAAATGGTCAAGGGACGAGGATAGAGGTATGAGAGGTGGGGACATGTCCCCATATAACATAGGGTAGAACATTTTTCATGGCAGATTTAAATTGATCCCATTGGGTGATTTGCTTGTCTTCATTATCTTCAATATCAAGTATATTTTCGAAGATTCTTCCACAAATCCAAAGAAGTTTCTTTTGTGTGGATCTTGATGATTAGAACTTCTTTGCATCAATGATCTTGGGGCAAGTCTTGAAGTATGCCTTGAAGCTTCATAGCTAGGAGTTGACCTTCTTGCCATTGAAGTTTCCTTCAATTTTTTGTCATTCCCAAAATTTTCATTACTTAAACACAACCCAAACCCCAATTTTTTTAATTTGAACACAAAAAAAGACACATTTAGGAGACTTAGACTCAATTCTCAACATGAGGTAACTTATCTATGGACAAGAATTTAGCTTGTGTAAATGACCTTCTGGTGACAAGGTTGATGACCATGATTTTATTACTAAACTTATAAGGGAGAGTAAGAAGTTTGAGATAGTTCCTTACCATTAGTTGAACTAATAAATTTTTATCAAGAGTAGTACATATTTAAAGCTATAAAAGTTAATCCTTATAATGATTCATTCTCAATATTCGAAGTGTCTTGCCCACTTTTACATGACTAGACAATAACACCACCTCCGAATTTATTTTTGCCATAACAACATAAATCACCTAAGCTCACGTAATGACAATACGTTAAGTTTCCAACATAAGCATGCTACACCAATTTTGGAGGAGGTGAAAAAAATGCACCTCAGGTGTAAGATAGTCTTTGTCTGCACCCTAACAAGGGTAGCCACTTATTGAATCAGGGTTCGAAAGGGAATTTAGTTCCTTATGAAATTTTTCCAAAGGTTTAATTATATCAGTAGGGAGTGATCAGACGCAAGACCAAATAGAAAAGTATGTGAATACCCTAACAAATGAGTCAACAATAGTTATCATTTTTACATCATTCGGAAACATAATCCAAGCTTCTAAGCTGATTTAGTCATTCTCATGGATGTAGATTATTTCAAATAAAATTACAACTAAGGACTAATGTACTAAAGTCTACTATAGATTATTAACAATAGTTAACTTTAAACATGCAATTAATCAAATTTCCGCAAGGACTTAAATAATGATAAAACAATTTGTAAATTTACTCTCATTTAAAATATCCCTTGAAAATTTATACTATTCTTAAGTACATAAAATATATATTTATTTAATCTTAAGTTACATAATTACACTAATTTAATTTATGGGTGTGACATTAGTGACTTCTACCCTTTAACATTTCAAATTTAATACCCGATGCAAACAATATTTCTAAGTAATGGTTTAAATTGGAAAAAAAATTCTACACAATTAAATGTAAGTAGTATTGAAATAATAAGTAATCTAAATAAGATTTAATTTCTTAACAAAAAACTAACTTATAACTAAATGATTTCTTTATATATGTCTATTCCTTCTCTTTTATTGTCATTTGGTTTTGCAATTAAAAAAGGCCAAAGGAATAAACAATTGTTTTAATGTTTATATATATATATGGTTGCAAAAAAATGGCAACAAAATGATCTAAAGAAGTCTATAGTTTTTTTTAAATTGAAGATATAATAAAAGTTTCTCCATGGAGGTTGCCCCCCATGGAGATGTAGCCTTCATGGGTTGTGGCCCCATGGGCCAACTCCCCCCTGCTCCCCCCCTCCCCCGTGCAAGCATAGTCGGCTTGGGTCAACCCATTGTTTTTAAAAAAAATTAAATTTAACTTTTTAAATAAAACTTTAATTTAATTAATTTTAAATTATAATATCTTTATTTTTAAATATTAAAATTTATTATTCCTTTTTTTATTAAATTCTGTGATGAGCCCCACTGGCTCCTACTCAAACCCCTGTAGTGTTTGCTTATCTTTTTTGTGTTTTTATTGATTTTAGAGAAATTCTAGATAGAAGTAGAAGGGGCGTACAAGCATAAGTTGCAAATAAAAGTAATTATTGCTCAACTGGTATTGTAAATAAGGTTTGGCAGTACATACAATGAATTTACAAACAATAAACGTACCCGAAATCCTCCAAATCATTTAAATAAGAAATTATTGAGCTTGCCAGGTAACAATGGTTGGAAATGACTTGAAAGCACGCTAGGGTCTCAGATTTGTATTCTCCCACACGGTAGTTGAAGGAATAGAGCTGAGAAGGTGGGATGCCAAAGATCCAATTGAGAAACTGACCAAAAGGGAGGCGTTTTTGCCCCAAGAGCTCCCACACCTATTCTTAGGAACACGCCAAAGCAAGGAGAATTACGGCCTCTGACTACTGCAAACTATTGGAACTAAAATGGCAAATGGTGAAGGTGATCTAAGTGTGAGCCCTCTCCTGCAACTGTATACTGATAAACTGGACAAATATACTCTGAATTAGCACAGAAGAACTTTTGATTGAAACTCCCATCAATGGCAATCATTCGATTGGTGTTTCACAGCCTCACAATTACAGATCCAATGAAGATTTCTTGTTCTTCAATGAAGTTTCCTTGTAACCCTTGTCCTCAGACAAACCACAGAGAAATAAGAAATTGCAATGTCAAATGATAATCTGATATTAGGTCGACTTGCAATGCTTTGCCTTATACTCCTCAAAAGGCACATTTTCCAAGAAAGTATGATTTCCTTCATTAAAATACATTTAAATGTATTTTGAATTATTTCAATAGTTTCCTCCATAAATACTTGGGCGCACTTTCTTGGATCTTTAAGTGATTTTAAAATCACTTTATAAAGTAATCTTTTAATACTTTATAAAGTATTTATGTGGCATTTTTCCTTATAAAGTCAATTTGACTTTATATTTAATCATTTAAGTTAAATACATAACTTAACCACTAAAAAACCCATAACTTCCTCCAAACTCAGTATAATCTCGTGCCATCAGAAACTGAAGAAACACTAAACTCCATATGCCTGTACTGGTACCATATTGGAGTGAAGGAGTGGGAATGTCAAAACCCACCAATAACTGCCACTGACCCCCTATCCAAATCCTGTCCGCGTACGAGGGTCCAACTAATAGGCTAACCCATCGAACTTTGATGTTCACGAAAATGGGGACATTACAGTCTGTCCTCCTTGAAATTGCTTGTCCCCAAGCAATCACGACTGCAAAGAAACTCCACTCCTCGGAAGGCCCAAAAGAAGAACTGTGAAATATCCCACACATCTCTAACTGACTCCTGTAGCACCAGCATAAACACAACTGTGCAAGATATCCCTGGATCCCAAACCTAGAATGGAAGTCTGCCATGTCTAATACCCTCCAACTTCCTCTGCGCAAAACTGATCTCAACTTCACCATGCTGAAAATGGTGGAGTAACCCATGGGACCCATCCAACCTGCAACACTAACTCTATCACCACCTGGATCCCAATGCAACCTATACACACATCCATCCGTACTGTGGAGATAGGAATAACTGAAAATATCTGCAACACCACAACTATCTCCATCCAACTCACAATCCTGGGATCCCATGCCAACAAATGAATCTTCTAACTCGTTTTCTAAGGTCTGATCTGAAAAATCAGACTCATTACGGCATGAATCCTCATCAACCAATGCATCATTGATACCCATAACTGAAGTACCAACATTAAAAGACTCCACAATACTATCATCCTTGTGTGAAATGGATTCTATCTGGTGTAGGAGCACCTAACCACCTAGTGACAAATTTTTATGTTTAATGGTCCAATGCACTTTTGTATTAAAAAGGAGTCATCAAATTGCATTTGTAAGCCTAAAAGGCCAATTATATGAGATTATGTGTAATAGGAGTCATTAAGTTAGTGTCATAAAGTTTCAAATTTGTGAGTTGCATTATGCAACAAATTTGTAATCCAACGGCTATATGGTTTTAAAAGCTGGTTCTTGGTAGTTAGGGGCATAGAACAATTAAGAGAAGATGGGAAAAAGTATAAAGGGTCTCCATTTGCTTGAGTTTGGGGTGTGGAAGGAGTTTTGATCAATAAGAAATACTCATATTGCTCTGTTTTCAGAATTTTTCTGGCTTTTTTTTCTGTTTTGCTGCCTGTATACAGGCCGTACAAGCAAGTTTTGTGTTGGATCATGATGTGAAACAGTTGGTACATGTTCTAACTTCTATTTTAACTTCTATTTGGTGTTCCTTCATTCTTTTAAAGCATTAAAACTCAGATTTTCTCCTAATGGGTTCCTGAACAGGGTATAAGGGTTTTGTAGTTGTTTGATGACTTGATTGTCATCCCACCTACTGTATGCCAATGTGACTTGGTGGGATGATGTATTAGGTTGTAGGGAACGATGTATCAATAGTGGAATGCGTGGAGGACTGAGTTTTGGAGAGAATGGTGAGAGGAAGGGCTGGAAATGCTGATTTCCCACTTGAGAAGGGTGGCTCAAACTTGTAAATTGATGTTGCTGTGTTGTCCAATGCCAAATTAGCATCGTTTAAGCATGAGGGGACCTATTCCATGATGTCTGAGCAGTTGGTTTGGTTGGGAGTGTTTGGGAAGGTGAAGATTCAATAACGATACTCCAAAATCCTAGTTTCTTAAGCCTTTAGAAGGGTTTTTGGATTTGGGATTTAGTTGTGCACTCAGAGGCCTAAAACCTAGAAAATCCCTGGTTTTGGATCATTACTCAATACTTTTTTTGGGTTTGATGGTCTGGTGAGAAGATTTGAGGGTGGTCTCTTTGGAAAAGTGGCCTAATTAGAGGCCTAAAACAGTGAAAAGTCCATCTTTGAGGCATTCGGTCCAAAGGAAGTGTATTTGGTTTCTTGGTATGTTGTGTAACCCTGAAATGGGTATCCAAATCCATATTTAGTTCTCTGAGTGTTTTGGAGGAGTTTGGTGAAAAGTCACAAAAACCAGTTTCCTAGTGCTACAAGGGCAGCCAGTTGCAAATGGTGAGTTTTGGGGATTTTTGTTGAATCTGACTAATGGAATGAATTCAAATGGTCAAATTGTCATCATATGCATGTTGAGGGACTTTGTAGGGCCTTGGTGAAGATTTGTTGTTGTTTTGCAAGATTGAAGGGTTGAAACCCTTGAGGGTGAGTTGATGTCTAATAAATTGATTGCATAGTGAAGAAGAGTTTATTTGGTTTAGAATTGAAGTTTCCATTATTGTGAGTGATCTCCACCTTGGCTTTGCATCATTAGAAGACTCCACAATACTATCATCCTTGTGTGAAATGGATTCTATCACATGATGATACAAGGAAATAGGACTGTTGTTGCAAAAATCAGAACTGTTGTCTTCATGTGCATTAACATTTCCACCTTCAAGGCCACTCAACTCACTATGTGGTTCCTGGTAATTACTTTGTAGAGTTGGTGAGATAATGCTATGCTCAAATAATGGACCATCAAAAGTACTCATACCTTCAAGTGGCTGATCCACATTTGTAACCTCATCCACTTTGTGAACAACTTCCTTTTTATACTGCTGTGTTGAATCTTTACTTGTAGATGTAGATGAGTGATGGGATTTTCTTGAAAGATAATCTTCGTAATGCTGCACATCGTAAACTAGATTCCGTTGAGCTCGAGCAAGGTCCTTGATGATCTTTTCCAAACTAGGCATCTTTCCCATACTGAAACAAAACAAGAGTGCTGGTCACTCTAATATCAACTATGGGGGCTCAATGATTTCCAACCCCAGCAGGATGGCAGGAAACCGCTCTGAAAATATATTTAACCCTCCAGTCTGGCAGGATTACAACTCTGATACCACTTTGATAAGCCCCACTGCCTCCTACTCAAACCCCTGTAGTGTTTGCTTATCTTTTTTGTGTTTTTATTGATTTTAGAGAAATTCTAGACAGAAGTAGAAGGGGCGTACAAGCATAAGTTGCAAATAAAAGTAATTATTGCTCAACTGGTACTGTAAATAAGGTTTGGGAGCACATACAATGAATTTACAAACAATAAACGTACCCGAAATCCTCCAGATTATTTAAATAAGAAATTATTGAGCTTGCCAGGTAACAATGGCTGGAAATGACCTAAAAGCATGCCAGGGTCTCAAATCTATATTCTCCCACATGGTAGCTGAAGGAATAGAGCTGAGAAGGTGGGACGCCAAAGATCCAGCTGAGAAATTGACCAAAAGGGAGGCGTTTTTGCTTGAATAACTCCCATGCCTATTCTCAGGAACACGCCAAAGCAAGGAGAAGTACAACCTCTGACTACTGCAAACTACTGGAACGAAAATGGCAAATGGTGAAGGCGATCCAAGTGTGAGCCCTCTCCTACAATTGTATACTGATAAACTGGACAAATATACTCTGAATTAGCACAAAAGAAGTTCTGATTGAAGCTCCCATCAATGGCAATCATTTGGCTGGTGTTTCACAGCCTCACAATCACAAATCCAATGAAGATTTCTCGTTCTTCAATGAAGTTTCCTTGTAAGCCTTGTCCTTAGACAAACCACAAAGAAATAAGAAATTGCAATGTCAAATGATAATCTGATATTAGGTTGACTTGCAATGCTTTGCCTTATACCCCTCAAAAGGCACGTTTTCTAAGAAATTACGAATTTACGATTTCCTTCATTAAAATACATTTAAATGTATTTTGATTTATTTCAATAGTTTCCTCCATAAATACTTGGGCGCACTTTCCTGGGTCTTTAAGTGATTTTAAAATCACTTTATAAAGTAATCTTTTAATACTTTATAAAGTATTTAAGTGGCGTTTTTCCTTATAAAGTCAAATTGACTTTATATATAATCATTTAAGTTAAATACATAACTTAACCACTAAAAAACCCATAACTTCCTCCAAACTCAGTATAATCTCGTGCCATCATAAACTGATGAACATTGAACTCCATATGCTTGTATTGGTACCATATTGGAGTGAAGGAGTGGGAATGTCAAAACCCACCAATAACTGCCACTGACCCCCTATCCAAATCCTGTCAGCCTACGAGGGTCCAACTAATAGGCTAACCCATCAAACTCTGATGCCCACGAAAATGGGGACATTACAAATACTATATGTATGTTATCCAATTTATATTTATATAATCAAATAATATAAATACATATATTTATTATAAATAACCTTTTATATATTTATATGTATACATATATACATAAATACATGTTTTTATACATAAACAAGTTTCCTTAATAACAATGGTTGGGAAGATTAAATTTATTTATTTTATTTTTTATCATGAGATGCCTTTTGATATTTTCACTTAAATTCAAATTGCAATAATGATTTTTCATTAACTGTAAAATTTCTTTTTCCTATTGCCTTGAGTTTTATTTAAGTGTAAGAAATTATTTCCCAACTTTTATTTTATGTACCAATTAATTCCATTCAAAACTATTTCCAAACTTAGGAGAAACTCATATGTTCCTCATGCAATGAATACCAATTCCTAATTAGTTCTTTTAACACAAAGAATAAAGCATTTGTTTCCTTTCTTTGCAAATTAATAACAATAAAGAATAACCTACACAACTCACATAATACAACATGTATATTTACACAACTATACTTTTTATAAATTACGTAGTAACACATATTTTATTTTATTTTGTATTGAAAATAGTGAATTGAGATTTACAATGAACTGTTTCTGCAGTTCCTCTAGATGGATCAGCAAGACATAATATGTCTTCTTTTACATCAGCCTTAACTCATTTTGCTTTACATAGTAACACATATTTAACTACACATCAACCCATTTTATATAACTTCATTTGAATCTCTTCATGTTTTACGAGACTCGCACCATTTTCTTTGTGACTTGATTTGGTGATTTCCCAATTAATTTTCCAACTTCAACTTATGAACCTGAAAAGAGAAATCTCAACAAGAGAAACAATATGGCCAATGGGCTCTCCACCCAACCATAGGGTTGAAATCTCAACCCACCCCCAAGCGAGAGTCACATAGCTCTTTTTAAGTATACAAAACACTTATCACATAGATTCTACAACAAATATACACCACATAACAATCACATTACCAAATTTAACACATTACAACAATTTCATTTACTTATTTTTCGTCCTTCACCTTATATACATATATATGGTTATTTACATTCAAATTTAGACAAGGTGGGTAATCATACCCAAGAATAAACTCACCCCTAATTCACAACGAAATACATAAGGATTCACCATCTATTTTCACATACATTTCGCAAACATAGCAAAATATTCCAAACATTCTTTTACCATAAGAATCCAAGTTGAAGAAGGCTCACCAAGCCCTCTCTTCCATCTTTCCTTCCTCTATCCTTTTTCTCTTCCTTCCTCCAACTAGAGTTTTCCTCTACTAAATGAAAGACTAAAAGAAACTCAAGAACAATCCAAAAGGAAAAAGCCCCTTCTTTGTTCAAGGCGAAAGAATAAATAGAAAAGGAAAATAAACTACCTTTCCTTAACCACCTAAACTACCCAACCAACTCCAATTTTCGCCACTTTTAAAAAATGGATAATTAAAGTGAGTTCTAAACTCAAATAAAGTTACTTTATAAGGTAAAATAGCCCCTAACCTATAAGTCTAACACCTAGGAAACTTTTTAGACTTAAAAAATGAAATTTAAATTGCATAGAGAACCATATAATCATAAAAGAGATAAACACATTAAAAGATAACTCAAAAGATAATTTAAATAAACTCTCACATGTACACACAACCAATGAAAATAAACTCTCACATGCACATACGACCACACAACACATAAAAAAATGTTTCACAACAACATATTACATGACCTTATTTCTCCATACGAGACAAAGTTGATATTTCACAAGGGTTAAAAAATATGGAAATAGCTATGTGACCCCCACCACCATTGGCAAAATTCACCTGTTCACTCAGCAAAAAGGTGTCAACACATCCCATGAATACGAATAGCCGAAGCAACTATTATAAATTAAGATAACATTTCAAAAACAACAATCAAATAGAAAATCAAATCTAATAATCATCACAAGTAAACATTAACATATATAATTATCATCTCCACAATGTCTACTCACATAAGCACCTAATGAAATCAAGTAATAACTCCATTTAAACAATAATACAACCCATCATCTAGTAACATCTATGATAAAGACCCCTTGGGCACCCAAACCAACCACATTGCTGAAGCCATAGGGGCTTATCAAGTCCTTAACCTTGCTAGGCAGTTGAATTTGAAGAATGTGTCGATTGAAGAAGATTCCAATAACATAATCCAATGTATTAAGGGGTCTCAAAAACCCTCATGGACTATAGAGAATCGGATAAATTTATCCAAGGAAATCATTAACTCCTTTGAGAACTTTTACATTACCCATATTTATAGGGAAATCAATACGGTGGCTGATTACTTTGCAAACAAGGGGGTTAAGGCTAATAATAAAATTTTTGGCATAGGAATGATGGCTTAGAGGCTGATATTTTGGCCTTAATGAAGTATGATCGTATCCACGGGAAAATTCAATTTCCCTCTCTGAATAATGATTAAGGTGAAGGCGTGTCTTCCTAAGCAGTCTCGGAATTGCAGTCTCATCATATTTCATCAAGCGATGGAGTACTGCTGATTTAATAGCCTAATCAATCTTCGGTACTTCACATGCTTTCTGGGTGTTTTTGTGCTCTGTTGCAGAGGTATTTTGGAGTCTTCGAAAAAAGATTGCATTGCAGATAGAATGGGTGGTGATCACTGTAGATTGGAACTAGCGGATTGCAAAGAGTTGAAGTCCAATGATAAACTATGGAGGGTGTTGGAGAAGGGAGGCATTACGGGCTACATGGAGAAGCTTCATGGCAGGAATCAGGAGGTTACTAGGGCCTTTGCTAAGGACTGGAACAATGGCAGTATTAAACTCTTTGGGAGGAAAGTGACTATTGACGAATAGTTGATCTCGGATGTCATTGGGATGCCTATGGAGGGTCTCAAATTCTACAGAGATAGGAAGCTCTCTGATCAGGCGGTTAAGACTTTTCTGCACACTGACAAGGAAAGGGAGGACCTGCTGAGAGCTACTAAGAGTAACTATGATGCTACTAAACTCAAGTTGGTGTGGAGGGAGGTTCTCAGGGTGATAATGGAATATATCACATTGGACAGGAGATACACTAGATTTTTTGGGTATCACTTTGTGCTTCTAAATCACTTCAGGCACCAGGTTAGGGTTAAATTTGAACCTACAGGATCATGTGTCTAATCCGGTGAGATATCCCATAATCCATGAGGGTTTGCTTGTGCTCATTTATGAACATTTTAAGGCTATGTCGGCCATCTCCCAACTTACCCCTTCTCCACATTCTGAGAAAGAGGAGTTGGGTGATAGCTATTATGAGAAGGATGAGTGGGACACTGAAATGGAAGGGGAGGAGGAGCGCCCTGTGAGAGATAAGAAGAAGGGAAAACCCAAATGCAAACCTAAAGCCTGCGCCCTTCCCAAACCTAGTGCGATGACCTCAACTGGCAGGGCTAAGATTATCTATCCGGGGTCTAATGTTTCCAAGTTGAGACCGAAAGGCACTCCTAGTTTTCTCCCAAGGGGAAGGGTAAAAGAAAAATGGAGGAGGACCCCTCCTATCACATTGACCAAGAGGAATTCCAGCATACCAGTCTGTTTGAGTACTCCAATTATCCAGCCACGGATAGGGAGGATAGGCCTCGTTTTCCTGATGACTTAAAGGAAGATGATCACTCTTTCAAAGAAGAGTGTGAATATCCTTCTGACGTCCTTGCAATTGCCCACAATGGCTCTGTTGATATTTTTCGTCTGTTCAGGTGGGCCTTTTTTGAGATAAAGGAAATTAAGCTCAATCAAAGGGCTTATAATAGTAGGCTGGAAAAGTTGGAGGAGACTGATAATATGAGCAAGGATAAAGATAGAGCTAAGGATCTATGGATTGAAGATGAAAAGAGGTATATGGTTGAGTGCTTGAAGAAAACTGTGGAGGAGTTGGATCTTTTCAAGAACAACCATGATGGGAAGCTTTTTGATATAGAGGGGAGGCTAAAGAATTTAAGAGATTCCATTCAAAAAATTTTGGAGATAAGCCACAAAATCCTCAAATCCACTGCCAGCACAATGAATATGATGGTCGAGAGCCTAGAAAGAGCACATCAGGTTAAAGTTGTGGTGGAGGTTGAGGATGATAAAGAACAAAGCCAAGTTGAAGGGGTCGGGCCTAGCAAACTTACCAGAGCCAACCTGAAAAGGAAGATGGACAAGACTCCTGTGGAAATTCAGGAGATGAAGAAAGCAACTATCAACATGGATAACCTGGAAAAGGAAGTTGCTGACATTCTGAAAAATCTGGCTTAGGTTTCTTGCTCGTTTTTTGCAGGTTTTTTGTAGAAACCCCTATTCTCACTATTTCTGAAACTGCTTGTTTTTTTATTGTTTTGAGTGTTTTGCGTTTTTTTGCATACAGAGGTAAAATGTGATTTTTGAAAGAAATGATATAAAAAACCTCAGATAAATACAAATAAGGAAATACTAACATAAATAGACTCAGGAAACGATTGCTCTTGTTTGTATTATTCTTCCTCAGCAATTACAATATTAAAACCCTAACATGCAAACCAAATCACAAGGCTGATTTGTGTTATTCAAAAACCTGGTTTGCTGATTGCAGCCGCTTGGAATGGTGATGAAATGGCACGGCTACCAAGAAAGAGTAACTTCTCCCTCCGTCAGATGCTGGCAAAAGAATCTAGTGATATTTGCGCCCCAAATGGTGAAGCCAGAACACAAAAAGGTGAGGCATTTTGTCTCAGAGGAAAAGTACGGCCTGTACTTGGAGGTACGGCCCTAGCAGCAGCAGCAATGTACGGCCCCCAGCAGCAATAAGGAAATCTTTACGCCTTTAGATGGATATGCCAGATGTGAATGATAAAGGCGCCCCTGAATATCTTCTGTCTGTTGCTTTCAGGATTCAAACTTTGATGATATGATCTCTATATAAGCTCTGTAATAACTACTGGATGAAGCTATTTCTCTGACAGGCAATAAATCAACTGATATTTCACAGTCTCTAAACTGCAACACTGAAGATGGCTCATTCTCCAATGCAACACAGATAACTGAAACCCTTGGCTCCGTTCTCTGAAGGAAAAGATAATCAAAGTCGATTTTCATACATAATAATCTCCTTCACAATGGAAAACCTTATATCCTCAAGAAGGTCGACTTTTCTCACAAAGGCATCATTTAAATAAAAGTTGAATTCATCTTTTAATATTTCAATAGTTTGCACGCACCTTTAATTATAAAATATAATTGAAAAGTGGCCCCTTCTTCATGTTGGTCGACCCCTTCCTTTAAGTCACTTAAGTTATAATATTTAATTATATTATAACTTTATAGTATAACTTTTAATTAATTAATATTTATTTTAGCAAACAAATATTAATATCTCTCTCAAAACAGGTCCAAATGACAAACCGTCTGAAGCCAGATGATAAGTGACTGAATCCGCACACGACCACAACATACTGCTAAAAATAGTAGGGGTGCTTTGCTGAGTGTCTCCACTTACTAAAAATAGTAAGTCAAGCAAAATGGTGTCCGAACAACCCCGAACGAAAACCAACTGAAAGATTTGCCAACAGAAGCCAAGCCAAGCCTCAACCAGACCCTCTATCCACCCTATTAGCCTACGAGGGTCACATAATAGGCTAATCATAAACACTGAGAGATGTCAATTGGAAGGGGACATTACACTCCGCCCCTCCCGAAATTGCTTGTCCTTAAGCAATCTCAACTCCGGATGCTGCAAAATATCCTCACTCTCCCACGTAGCATCCTCTACTGGTAAATCTCTCCATTTCACCAAATATTCCCTGATAGTCCTCCTGCGCAACTGTCTCTCTCTGTACTCCAGGATCGACTCAAGTACTAAGATCAACTTTCCCTCATCATCTAAGGGAGGTAATACTGCCGAAGGCACCACACGATGTCCTAACGCCTTCTTGAGACATGACACATGAAAAATGTTGTGGACCTTACTATCCGCCGGAAGCTCTAGCTCATAAGCCACCTCTCCAACACACCTCAAAATCCTGAAAGGACCATAATACCGCGGCTTGAGCTTCTCTGAACCACTCTTCCTAAGAGTAGACTGACGGTAAGGCTGCAGCATAAGATATACCATGTCTCCCACCTCAAAAGACCTCTCTGTCCTCTTCTGATCTGCGTACTACTTCTGCTGATTTTGTGCCTTAGCAATATTTTCCTTGAGAGCCCTCATAGTGTCCTAACTCTCCTGTAATAAGTCTCCAACACTCGGCACTCTACTGTCACTCAGTAGCAAATCTAGAAAACTAGGCGCCTCATAACCGTACAATGCCATGAAGGGGGACATCTGAATGGTCATATGATAAGTAGTATTGTAACAGTACTCGCACAAATATATCCACTTGACCCACGCCTTTTGCTGCCCTGCAATGTAATTCCTGAGATAACCTTCCACCCATTTGTTTACTATCTACGTCTGACCATCAGTCTGCGGGTGGTAACTGGTGCTCGGTGTAAGCTCGGTCCCACAAAGTCTGAACACCTCCTGCTAGAAGTGACTCAGGAACCGACTATCCCTGTCGCTAACTATACTCTGAGGCAACCCATGTAATCTGAAAACCTCACGGAAGAAGACCTCTGCTACCTGTGTAGCTGTGTAAGTGGTGGTAATCGGAAAGAAGTGGGCATACTTCATCAGCCGATCCACAACTACATATATACAATCCTGTCCTTGGGCTTTAGGCAAGCCCGTAATGAAGTCCATCGACAGGCATTCCCACTTCCTGTCAGGAATCGGAAGTGGCTGCAATAATCCTGCCGAATACGTGTTCTCCTGCTTGTTCTGCTGACAAACAGGGCACTCATGCACATACTGAAGAACATCTGCCTTAAGTCCTTTCCATGTGAATCTCTCCCGAATCTGTCTGTATGTTTTGAAGTACCTGGGGTGTCCTGCTGTAGGTACATCATGAAAGGCTCGCATGATAACGTTCTTCATCTCTGATCCCGGGGTCAAATAAATCCTGTTCTTGTAAATGATCAAGTCATTCACAAGCGTGTATCTGGTGTCAACCCTCGATCCCTCAACAATACTGGATGCCCAAGTATCCTTGGCGTACTCTGCCACAATCAAATGCCTCCAATCCTCAGTAATGTGAACCATAGAGTTCAGATAAGGCCTGCGTGAGAGGGCGTCAGCCACTACATTCTGGGTGCCTTTGATATAAGAGATATCAAAGTCATATGCCTGCAATTTACTCACCCACTTCTGCTGATGATCATTGAGATCTCGCTGCCCCAGGAAATGCCTCAAACTGTTGTGGTTTGTTTTAATGCAGAACTTACTGCCCACGAGATATTGCCTGAATTTTGCCAAGGCGTGCATTATAGCTAGCATCTCTTTATCATAAATACTGTAGAGCCTCTCTGGCCCTCTGAGTTTACGGCTCTCATACACAATAGGGTGCTTGTCCTGCATAAGCACCACTCCAATGCCCTCACCAGAAGCATCGCACTAAAGCTCAAAAGGCTTCGAGAAATTTGGCAGTGCCAACACTGGACACGTAGTCATCAGCTCCTTGAACCTCACAAAACACTCCTGTTCCTCGGGAGTCCAACAGAATGCACCTTTTTTCAACAGATCCGTCATAGGTGCTGCATGTCGTGAATAACCACTCACAAATTTGCGGTAGAAACCACACAATCCAAGAAATCCTCGCAGCTGTGTAAGGTTCGCCGGAGTAGGCCAATCTATAATAGCACGGATCTTCTCAGGATCCATCCGCACTCCCTCTGCACTGATAA
Source organism: Sequoiadendron giganteum (assembly GCA_007115665.2). Taxonomy (NCBI): domain Eukaryota; kingdom Viridiplantae; phylum Streptophyta; class Pinopsida; order Cupressales; family Cupressaceae; genus Sequoiadendron; species Sequoiadendron giganteum. The sequence goes on along the minus strand of CM021104.1, from coordinate 462,682,569 downwards.
TATGACCTAAGTATAACAATTCGGTCATTCCCAAATCACATTTGGATTCCTTGGCATATAAGGAGTCCCTCTCCAAAATACCGAGTATTGTCTCTATGTGACCCAAATGCTCCTGCCATGTCCTACTGTATATCAAGATGTCATCGAAGAAGACAAGTACATATCTCCTCAACTGCGAATGAAAGACCCTATTCATGGTGGACTGAAATGTCGCAGGCGCGTTGGTTAGCCCAAATGGCATCACCACAAACTCAAAGTGTCCACAATGACAACGAAAAGCAGTCTTCTCAACATCCTGCTCACAAACTCTGATCTGGTGATATCCTGATCTCAAATCTATCTTCGTGAAATAGCATGCACCATGGAGCTCATCAATAAGCTCATCTATACGAGGTATTGGGTACTTGTTTTTGATAGTCCTCTTATTCAGGACTCTGTAATCTATGCACATGCGAAGGGTGCCATCCTTCTTCTTCACCAGAACAACTGAAGAAGCGAATGGTGATTTACTAGGTCAAATGTGACCCATAGCCAGTAACTCCTTGATAGTCTTCTCTATCTCATCCTTCAACCTCTTAGGATGCTTGTAAGGAGTAATCATGACGGGCTTGGCGCCCTCCTCAAGCTCTATAATGTGCTCAATGCCCCTGTCTGGAGGTCTCCCTAGCGGAATATCACTAAATACCTTCTCATGCTTTACTCTCAATTGCTGAATGTCAGGATGATACGCAGTCTTGTGCTGTCCCTCCTGTATAGGTGCCAATGTGCACTCGGCAGCCCACTCTACCATGTCATGTCGCATGAGCCTCTCCATCCGACGAAAGGAAATAGTCTTGACATTGCTGTCCCAAATGGCCTTCAGGATATGTGTCTTCCCATCGACATCAAAACGAATCTCCATGTCTTTGAGACGAAGAGTGACTTCCTCAAGGGAATGAAGCCACTTCATGCCCAAGACTAAATCGATATCCCCCATGTTCACCATGTAATAATCAGCCTTGAACTCATAGTTGTTCAAGCGCAAGGGGAGATCCTTAATCATTCGATCACACCTGAGAGTGTAACCGTCACCTTAACTCTAATGCCTTCGAATTCTTCGGTAATGAGTCCACGCTTCTCCACAAATCTAGCATCGATAAAATTGTGGGTGGCTCCTGTATCCAGAAGGGTAATGACCCTTTGTCCTGCCAAAACTCCACGAAGTCTAAATGAACCTTCCTGTTGAATGCTAGATAGTCGTGCCTCCTGAATCTGAAGCTCTGACTCTGCCTCTACCTTAGGCTCTGAAGCCTCTGACTCTGACTCCTCAGAATCCTCCTGTTGTTCGGAACTCTCGGATTCCGACTCTTCGTAATAAGCCCACATCACTCGATTTGCCTTGCCCTTAGGCCGCAAAGGACAATCATGGTTGGCATCATAGGGACCTTTGCAGTAGAAGCAAAGCTTCTTCCTGTGTAGATCATTAAGAGCCTTGCGATCCAAGGGTGGTGCTGCTGATTTTCCCTTTGAATCATTCTTAAAATCTGATTTCTCTCTGTTTTTGTTGAAGCCCTTATTGTCCCTGAATGAAGAATTGTTTCTGGAGTTGAGTTTGCTAGATGGTGCTACAAGTTCCATACTACGTGCCTTCCTCATAGCTTCTTGTAGCGAACGCGGATCAAATGCCTTGATCCAACCTCTCAAGGGTTCCAGCAATCCTTCAACGAAGACCACAACTATACGCCTCTCTGATATGTCAGGAACCATCATGGACAATTTCTGAAATTCACTAATATAACCCTCCAGGCTGCCAATCTGCCTAAGTTGGGCCAAATCTCGGAAGTAAACTTCTGGGTCCTTTTTATCAAAGCGATCCACCAATCTGTCCACGAACTCCAAATCTCAGAAGTAAACTTCTGGGTCCCTGATACCACCAATCATGGGCTGCTCCTTCTAAATGTAACGTGGCAAACTTGATTGCCTCTTCCTTAGACATAGGTCGAAGTGTCAAGAAAGTGTCTAGCCTGTGAATCCAAGACTGTGCTGTTACCTTGCCACTGCCATCAAAATAGGGTAGGTTGATCTTGCTGGAGGCATGCTTCAAGTCTCTATTTTGGTTTCGAGGCCTATTCCCCTGTCGAGACCTATAATATTCAACTCTCGAATTCACAAATCGATCAAAATGCATGCGCTCGCGCACTTGTGGTGTCAATATATCCCACTCCTCATTGGCTGCGATAACTGCATCAGCATATAATATGTTCCCAACCTCTTCAACATTCTCCTCAACCTGTTCTCCTCTTAGGAAAGTGGGTCTAGTAGGTCTATTTGCTGTTCGTGAAACAGTCCTGGGTAGCCTCTGTGAACCTGCATCACTCCTGTCCTCATCACGATGTGGTGATGGTCTCCTAGGCGTACCTATCCTCTGTATAGCCATGGTCAACTGTTGTAATACATCAGTTACCTGTTGCTGACCTGTCCGCAAATCTCTAAGAGTCTGTCTAACCTCTGCATCTTCCTCCTGAGGATCTCGAGGAATCTTTGTTCTGTCACCCATGCCTGTATCCTATACAAACTCTCCAGACGAAGAACCAGACTGAACACCTATCAAACCTGTAGCCGTCTCACCTGCCGGAATAAGTGGTGGCTGCCAAGTTTTTCTGTTTTCCCTCTGATAATATCTCTTCTCTCTATCACTCTGGTGCATGAACAAAACGGTTTTCAAACCCAACAAGGATGGTAGGAAACCGCTCTGATACCACTGTAGAAACCCCTATTCTCACTGTTTCTGAAACTGCTTGTTTTTTTATTGTTTTGAGTGTTTTGCGTTTTTTTTGTGTTTTTTTGCATACAGAGGTAAAATGTGATTTTTGAAAGAAATGATATAAAAAACCTCAGATAAATACAAATAAGGAAATACTAACATAAATAGACTCAGGAAATGATTGCTCTTGTTTGTATTATTCTTCCTCAGCAATTACAATATTAAAACCCTAACATGCAAACCAAATCACAAGGCTGATTTGTGTTATTCAAAAACTTGGTTTACTGATTGCAGCTGCTTGGAATGGTGATGAAATGGCACGGCTACCAAGAAAGAGTAACTTCTCCCTTCGTCAGATGTTGGCAAAAGAATCCAGTGATATTTGTGCCCCAAATGGTGAAGCCAGAACACAGAAAGGTGAGGCATTTTGTCTCAGAGGAAAAGTACGGCCTGTACTTGGAGGTACGGCCCTAGCAGCAGCAGCAATGTACGGCCCCAAGCAGCAATAAGGAAATCCGTATGCCTTTAGATGGATACGCCAGATGTGAATGATAAAGGCGCCCCTGAATATCTTCTGTCTGTTACTTTCAGGATTCAAACTCTGATGATATGATCTCTATATAAGCTCTGTAATAACTTCTGGATGAAGCTATTTCTCTGACAGGCAATAAATCAGCTGATATTTCACAGCCTCTGAACTGCAACACTGAAGATGGCTCATTCTCCAATGCAACATAGATAACTGAAACCCTTGGCTCCGTTCTCTGAAGGAAAAGATAATCAAAGTCGATTTTCATACATAATAATCTCCTTCACAATGGAAAACCCTTATATCCTCAAGAAGGTCGACTTTTCTCACAAAGGCATCATTTAAATAAAAGTTGAATTCATCTTTTAATATTTCCATAGTTTGCACGCACCTTTAATTATAAAATATAATTGAAAAGTGGCCCCTTCTTCATGTTGGTCGACCCCTTCCTTTAAGTCACTTAAGTTATAATATTTAATTATATTATAACTTTATAATATAACTTTTAATTAATTAATATTTATTTTAGCAAACAAATATTAATATCTCTCTCAAAACAGGTCCAAATGACGAACCGTCTGAAGCCAGATGATAAGTGACTGAATCCGCACACGACCACAACATACTGCTAAAAATAGCAGGGGTGCTATGCTGAGTGTCTCCACTTACTAAAAATAGTAAGTCAAGCAAAATGGTGTCCGAACAACCCCAAACGAAAACCAACTGAAAGATTCTGCCAACAGAAGCCAAGCCAAGCCTCAACCAGACCCTCTATCCACCCTATCAGCTTACGAGGGTCACATAATAGGCTAATCATAAACACTGAGAGATGTCAATTGGAAGGGGACATTACATTTTTTGCTGTGCTGCCTCTACGCTGGTCTTTGGTTTTTCTTTATTGGCAACTTTTCATCTTTTGTTGAACTCTTAATGTTTTATTCTATCTTTATCTACTGTTAAAGGATTTCGGGATCCCTTCAAAACCTGTTTTTACCTTAATCAAAAACATCTATGATAAAGAAAACAACCATAAGACTATAAGAAAAACATCTATGCATAGGAAACAATTGTCATTCATAAAGATCTTGTAACACACGAAAATATCTAGTATGAGTCATGATAACATCAAGGGACATAGAGTAAATATGGAACATAACACATGATAACTCCCACATAATGTTCAACCATAGAAGCATATGACACATCGAACTAGAAAACATGATACCATCAAGGACACATGGAGTGAATAGGATCACGAAAAGGCGGGGCCTCACAATTTCAGGATCTTGATGTTTGCTTCCAATTGAATTATTTGTAGCATTCAATTGGCTTGTGGTTGATTTTGCAAAAGAAACACCTAACAATGTCTCATGATTTCTTCTATGATTTTGTTCTGGTTCTCGAGCTAACTTGTAAGGATTTTGTTCAAGAGAAGTGAAACTAGTTGATTCTTGTGAGGATTCCTTTGTAGCTTTTTCCACCATTTTCAAGCAGATCTGGGATCAGGAGAAAGGAATGCATAAGGGGCTGGCCCCCTCTTGACCCCTCAAATTGTGCTTTAGGGGTTGAGGGAGTCGTCCAATGATGTTGCAACATTGTGTTAAACAACAAAAAAGGCCATGTTGTACTGTGAAGATACTACTGGTAAGTGCATTGGTGCCCACTTCTAAAGTAACCCCAGCATTGAAGCAATTCTCCAAAACTGAAGGTTATTAAAGAGATAAATCTTGTGGAGGGTAAGAGCTAGGAACCTTAAAGGAGACTAGATCTAGTCCTTGATAGCAGGGGAAGAATCTGGAAACTCTTGAGATAACTAGATCTAAAAGTCATGATGGCTAGGTTCAGACCAATTGATATGAACTATTACAACAAAAAAGAGAGACAAAACAAGAGATTGCTGCAATTGTATGTGTCATACCTTCCTTTGTATCATATATAAAGATTAAAAGTATGCACAAAGAAGTTTGTAGGAGGCTTGTAAGAGAAGAGAGATGCACATAGAGATATAAACAATTTAAAATGTACACTAGCCCATGTGATCAAGTGTACAATATTTTAAGAATATGCAACAGCATATATAAAAAATACAATGTTCCATGTGGCAATGCCTCATATCTAATATGATTGTCTCACAGTTTTGTTGAAATTAACCTGTCTCTACAATATAGTAGGGCCTGTGAAAGACAAAATATTTATGTATGCATATTATAAATTTTTTTAGTTTGAAAAAATTATTTCTCAAGCCTCATTGAGGGCATTCATACATTTGGGGATTTTATCTGGCCCTGTTTCCAAATGCTTTGAGTTAAGGGAATAAACGTGGAAGTTTATTTTGTATTTAGAAACAAGGTGAACATATGCTCAGGGATATTCTTATAACTTTGTTTCCTCCAACAAAGCCTGGTCTGGGTAGCAGCTCTAAATCTATGGTCAATGTCAACATCAGAGCTAATCTTCTACTTAACCAAGGCCTATATGGGCTTACATTCACTTCTACACTAACAGTTCATCTGACTTAGCTTTGTCCTCTTACATTATGGGGTGGAGCTCTCCATATGAGTTGAGGGTTTTCCCATGTAGGCTACAGTGGCATCAACTGGTAGGCCAATACTGTTTGTTAATTCTTCATGTAACTTATCTGTCACCAGAAAAAGATGAAGTGTCACACGTACATATCTATATATATACATGCAGATTTAAAAAAAGAAATGAGACAGTCATTCATCTCCACAATGATTCTGTTTCTCTTTGCAATACTGAACACATGCACACACACACACATGCACACATTTAAATGTAGAAGTGAGACAGTAATTCATTCCGTACCAATTCTATTTCACATGTGCATACATGCACACACGCACAATGTTCAGATTAATAAAATTCTGTGATAGTTCTATATATGTCTTAAATTTACTGGTGAATGCTATTTCTGTTTCTGATTTCATATTTGTAATTCATTTCCTCCTATTACATATTCAATTTCTTCTAATTTGGAGTGTTGTCCAACCGATTATCTCTTGGGATACAGATTAATGCTAGGATAATTTTGCAGATTCCTGTTTCAAAAGTGGAGTGCATAGTCCTCCCTCAAATGAGTATTGGTTGACCATTAAGTCCTTATAAAGTCCGTAGACACCAGACAGGTCAATTATTTGCACAAAATAACAATCATAATTAAAGATTAACTCTTACACAGTTTAATCCAGAAACAGCATTGATCAATCATAATTAAGATTAACAAGGAGCCTCTTATTCTAAGTGACAATGCATAGATCCCCATCTCTAGTGCAACTTTCAGGCATATAAAATTTGTTTTTCCTGATGTCTATGTACTCTTATATTCTTAAGTTAGATTGCATTGTGGCTTTATGCATTTCTAGAATAACAAGTGGATGGGGCTTGTTTCCTTGTTAACATTGACATCTTTATGCCATCAGCCATACAAAAGGTCATATCAGTTATTTCCTCACCAGCACAAGTGGAGATGATCCTGCTGTATTTACAGGCGATACTTTGGTAAGAAACTATAATTACAAATTAGCTGGAGTAAACTTTTGACTTTGTTTCAAATTTTATTATATTCACGGGTTTCCTAGCCAAAGCTATGAAACAAGTGTTTTTTATTTTAATTATTTTCTGCGTATACATGCTTATGTTAATATATAACTAACAAGTTTTATTATTTCAGTTTATTGCTGGTTGTGGAAAGTTTTTTGAAGGTTCGGCAGAGCAAATGTACCAATCTTTGTGTAAAACTTTGGCTTCCTTGCCTAAATCAACTCAGATTTATTGTGGGCATGAGGTATGTTGTGTGCTGCCATTCATCTTTCTTTCTGTTCCCTCACCTTTTGGTCTCTATGTGGTGATAAATTGCATTGTGTTCAGTTGATGTGAATTAATGAAGATGAGGCAACTAATCGCTTAAGAAAATGTTCATAAAAATTGGGATCGCAGTTTAAACAAGTTGTAATGAAATAAAATAAAATTAGTTTTGATGTTTACAGATTAGTAAAGGAGGTTAAAAGAACTGCATGAAGATTGAGGAGAGTTCCTATAGATGTATGAACATAGATAGATACCATATGTTATAGAAGAAGAAATATAAAAGAGGATAAAAAAAATTGTTTTGAGAGGCAAGGAGCAATAGTGCTAGAGCTTAAACCTACTTCTGCAGTAAGAGATGATATGCAGAAGGTTCTATGAAGCATGATAACCTCCAAATTCTTCTTGTCCTGATGTCAATAAAATACTTTCCAACAGTTCTATGTGAGAAACGTTTAGTAGTGAGTGTAGTAGGTCTAGTTGCCTGGTCTCCTTTGCATTCTCTTTATTGGACAGATCTTATAAGAATGACACCCTCACAAGATTGTTTACGGCCCATGTCATTCTAGGGCTGAAGATGTAGGTGATGGGTGACAAGTGCAACCTATTGCTCTAGTAAGGTTTATCTCTGAGATACCTCCATCAATGATAGAGTGCTTTATAGATGAACAGAGATACAAATCTCTAATTTTCAACAGGCATAGAAGTCTGAATGAACCATGGGGGTCCCTGAGAACAAAGACTTCTTTGGAAAGATGAAAGTGCTCTTTTGATTCTTGGCTAAAAGCTCAGCAAACCCAATTTTTTCAAAAACTCGGAATTTTCTGAACATTAAAGAATGTATAAATTTGTAAAGATATTCTTGAAAAACATGTATACTATTGAATTTAGAGAACATATTTATTATTATTGGTTTCCTTCATGTTTAGTTCAAAATTAGAGTTAAATACACACCATAGATCAAAAAACAAGCTCAATACATATCAATTTCAAGTTTCAATATATATAAAAAAATTATAATTTCAATGTTCACAATCTATAAATTTCTTCTACAACTAAAGCCCCAAAATGGCTATGTGGATGTTCTCAAACTAGATGACAGTTCTGCAGCTTCTTGTTAAGGAACATTGTCATCCTCAATAGGAGTCTCAAGCGTGGGCACACAATGTGAATGCAATGAACCCCCATTCATGGCTTGCCTTCTACTTCCTCAAATGCTGCCACTTCTGCTTTCCGTTCTGCTGCCTTCCTCTCCAGATCAGTTATATCATCAACATTAAACATTGGATCCACATCCTCACAACATCCAAATATGGATTAATGTTATCAATGCCAAATGCCTCATGTCTCTTTCCCCTCTACCTTCTTTGCATAAAACTAAAGGTTGTAATGCATAAATACAAGGTCATTCAAGTGCTTTTGAGTCAACTTATTGCAGTTATTTGTGTAAATGGCCTAAAAGAACATTCCAAGTGTGCTCACAACTTGAAGTGCTATGTGGCTCGGACAACATTTATAACTTTATAATAGTTTTAGTAAACTTAAAAGTTAAAGTCAACAATAAACTAAAGCTAAACATATATGTTTTTATACCTAGCTACATAGTGACTCTCCTTAGAAAGCATAAAGGTGGAGAGATCCACCTCCCCTTCACCCCTTATAAATTTTTGACTCATCATGTATGATATCTTTAAGGTTTTCATCAGGGACCATCCTCACTGTACACGTGTTGAGCCATCTATAACCTTCTTATCTACTCTGAATGAAGTAGAGAAGAAAAACTTGGGTTCAAATAGTGGGCAGCAACATCATTATGTTGGTGGAATTTTAGTTCCATCTCTATTCAATAATGCATTAGATGGGTTCATATTTGTTTTTTTTCTGATCCATACAAATGTTGAATTTTTTGTTCCATGGCCTCATTTAGATACCCCTTGAGGTTTTTTATTCCTATCCATCAATCATAGAACCCTAACCAATGATTTTGACACCTAAAACAAGAGAGAGGGCATAACTTAATTTATTTTAAAAAATAGCAAATTAAAATACTAGAAATTACAAAATCAGCAAATTGTAACAGTAGAAAATTTAAAAAAATAAAAATAAAAATGAAAACTCACCTTGATGATCTCCTCATACATTGTAAATGTATCACAAAAAATGGTTTTCAGAACCCTCTTCCTTTTTCTCTTTCTAGATTAAGGACTCTCCATTCATCTAGTGCTCACAAATGTGCACTTATAGTTGGCTAATGTGCTTTTGATACTTTGAAAGGTGATGAAATTAGTTGTGAGCTGTGTGAATCCTTATTGCATGAGATACTTGCCATCTGTGTGCTCACTCATGATATTTAGGACCCATTTGTGGTGGTAGATGTATTTTGTTAATGCATTGTATTTTACACAACATTCTTCACCTAGCTTGGTTTCCTTATATCCTCAATAAAGTCAATGCAACAAGAAAGACAAGGGCTCTAAAACAATCTAGAGTGTATTGCCTTTGGAAGTCTATCAGCTTTCACATATGCAATAACTCAAACATTAAAAAATAAATAAATTTGTAAAAATATTCTTCAAAAACATGCATATCACTAAATTAGAGAATATTATTGAATTCCTTCATGTACAGATAAAAAATAGAATTCAATACAGATCATAGATCAAAACACAAGTGCAACAGTAATACAATTATTGTATCAACTTCAAGATTCTATATAAATAAAAATTATAAACTATTATTTTAGTGTTAATAATTTATAAATTTCTTGTATGACTAAAGCTCCCAAATGGTTGTCTGGTCATGGGTGTCCTCAAATTGAATGGTAGTGATGTCACTTGTTGAGGAGCAATATCTCTTCAATAAGGAGCCTTAGGGATAGGAACATAATGTGAATATAATGAACACATTGTTAGTGGCTCATCTTTTGTCTCCTCGTATGTTGCCACATTAGCTTCCCTTTTTGCTGCCGTCGTCTCCAAATTATATCCACATCCAAATGCTTAGTAAATCAATTTGAAAATGGATTAATACCATTGAGGTCAATCACCCCATGTGTCTTTTTCCATTTTACCTTTTTTTGCATGAAACCAAAGGTTATATTACACAAAGATAAGTTCATTGAAACACTTTTGAGTCAACTTGTACCACTTTTTTATGTGAAAGCCTCAAAAAAAGTTCAATTGTGCTCACAACTTGAAGCACTACATGTGGATGGCAACTTTTTAAAGATTTGGAATTGTTGCACCAAAATCTTTCCATTACTAGTTTGCAAGGACAACATTTATAACTTTGTAGAGATTTTAGTAAAATTAAAAGTTAAAGTAAACAATATTTTAAAAATAAAATTAAACATATATTTTTATTACCTAGCTAAAGAGCGGCTCTTCTATGAATGCATAGAGGTGAAGAAAAGGATCTTCTCTCTGCCCCCTTCAAAATTTGTAACTCATGATATATGATGTCTCAAATGTTTTCATTAGAAACCCATCACTATTCATGTGTTGAGAATATCCATGATCTCCTCATCTACTTTAAATGACTCGGAGAAGAAAAACTTAGGGTTCAAATAGGAGGTAACAATATGAATATGCTGGTGGAGTTGTTGGTTCCACCTCCAATCAATAATGTGGCAGATGGGTTAATATTTTTTTATTCGATTCATACACATGCCGAATCACTTCTTTCACCTTACCCATGGCTTCATATAGATAATCCATGGGATTTTTTTAATCTCCATCCACCAAATCTAGAACCCTAACCAATGGTTTTGATATCTAGAACAAAAAGGTATATAAAAATGAAATAAGAAAATAAAACTGAATCTGAAATTAAAAAAAACAAAACAAATCAGTGAACTAAAATATTAGAAATTTACAAAATCAGCAAATTGTAACATTATTAAATTTGATCTTGTTTATAGATTAATAGCACATAAGAATATTAGAATTAAAAATTGGAAGGAACTTTTAGTAGGTGTTAAATTAAACTTTCATGAGGCTTCAAAAGGCAACCCAAGGATAGTAGAGGTTGACTATGTCTTAAGAGATACAAAAAGTGAATGTGTTGGGTGGTTGGAAACATCTAGGCCAAAAGATGAACAATGAAGCAAAATGGTAGGCCCTTCTTGCTTGAGTATACAATGTATAAAGAAGGGCATTGGATCCTAGAGATAGGAGACTCAGAACTATTGGTGAAAGAAGTGAATAAGAAATATCATCCCAATTGGGAGCTTAGGGCCATTTTAGAAGAAATCCTAAAATGGCAAGACAAATTTGATAGAGCAATTATAACTCATTATAATAGAGAACAAAATGCCTTAGTGGATTATCTAGCAAATCAAGGTACTTAGCTAATAGACTTTTCTATTTTTGAAAGTTGTGAGGCTAGGGATTGGGATAATGTACCTAATCTCTTATTGAATGACTACCCTTCTTGAATTAATAATTTTAATTGCAATTGTGCAAAGTCATTGTGACTTGAAATGGAGGCATTTATTGAGATTTGATGGGGTGCTGAAGGGAAATCCTGCTTGTGTATGGGAAGTACCATTAATGATTCCACATAATTGCTAGTTAAGGGGATTTGTTTGAACATGAAGCGCCATGAGTTGTATATGTTTGGTAGTGGTAGCCATTTGTGCTACCAATTGATTGACAAGTGTTGCATTTCGTGCTCTTGCTTTTGCATTTGGTGTTTTAGATATCTATGGGCAGATTGTTGGTAGAGGGCCATCCAACGATTGGTTTTTCCATGGTAGGGTTTTTAACTATCAATGAAGAAAAATATTTAACTACTTGTCTCTAGGTTGGTTGAAGGCAATTTAGCATTTTTAGGTTCTGATGGTTTAAGTGATAATGGCAATGTTAGGTCATAGGAATCCATTTTGGAAGATATCAAATGAAGGCTAATGTTGATAGTGTAGGATTGTGAATCAAGGGAGAGTCTTGAAAAGTTGTTGATAAGTTTGACAATGGAGGGGGTAGAGGAATTGGAGGAGAAGGTTATTCCTTTTTAAGAAGTGCCACTATAGAAGGATAAAAGTATTGGAAACCAACAAGAGATAGACTTATGACTCATGAATGCCAATTTCATAGCATCAATGAAGCATGTTTTGTGTTGGTTTATTTTGTAAGGACATTAGCTTTGCCATGAAGCATTTAGTTGTTTCACATCACAAAGGTGTATTAGAGGTCTCTAGTGGTTAAACAATGCCTATGTTGAAAGTTGAGTAGATTATAAGAGCAATTAGGAGAACCTAATTAATCAAAGATGAAAAAATTTATGGATTTGAGAATGTAACAAGCTCTGTTTTTCCTATGTTTGAGCTAGTTAATGTCTCAAGCAATGGTGTTTATAGTCCTACCTTCTATTGTTAGAAGATGGCTCCTTTAAGCATTGGTATGGAGTGACAGAGGGTCTCATAATTTCCCTAATATTTGTGTAGTGAAGTTCATTTCTAAACTTTGGTAGTAGGTTCTAGTTTCTTGTTTTATAGTCTGTGCTAGGTTATGTTATATGTTTCATGTTGTATACTCTATGCAGTTCATTCCTTCGACACCTGATAACTAGGTTGTCAATGTAAATGCTTAATATATTGTTGGTGTATGTTTCTATTTGCTAGCTAGGAGGGGGGCCCATTAATAGAACCTCATATTATATCTAAAAGAAAAGTATAAAATAAAAACAATTTTTTTTGAATGGATACTTATCTTAATGACCTCCATGTACTTGGAAAATGTATATAAAAAATGGTCTACATGACTCTCTCCCCTTTGGCCTTCCTAGAGTAAAGATTCACCAACCACCATTCACTCACAAGCATGTGCTTGAGGTTGGGCAATGTGAGAAAATTTGAGGGTTGTTGAGCCTAGTTCCTTTGCTGATTTTGATCAAGGGGCTATAGAGCTGCAAGTTTTGAAAGATAAATTAATTGTTCTAGAAGAGAAGATTGTGAAATCTTTAACAAGATTTGATAGCACACACAATTTAATTGAAGAATTGTACTGGAAGGCTAAGACTGAAGAGAGACCGAAGGGAGTTAAGGATGGAGTTACTCTCTCTAATCTACAAACTATTAAAGAAGAAATGGAAACAATGAAGATAGATTATTTGCATTTGCTCTTAGATAGGGATCATGCTATCAAGTTAGCAGAAGAGACTTTGGATGTGTACCAGGAGAGGGATAAAGAGGTTGATAGTCTTTGCCTTGACCTTAGCCTAGCTCACTACTCTCTCTACCAAGCTGAAAATGAGTCAACTGTTGCAGCCATGACCAAGAGGCAAGTAGAATATGCAAGACTCGTGGAGACCAAACAATTGGTTTAAGGAATTGGTGAGCTCCAAAGAGATTTTCATTTGGAGCCAAGTTGCTCACCAATTTATAAAAATTTCATCAAGGATGATTTATTGCATGATGATTGTTGCCTAAATTTTGTTGAAGGATTGGGTACATATCACAAGGAAGTGCCAAGCCTTGTGGTTGGTAGCTTTCCTGGGAGACCACCGGATATGAAATGTGCAAAGGAGGAGACAAATGAAGATTGCATAGAGGGTGTTATGACACTAGGAGATGCAATATCTCCATGGGATGTATTGATTTATGGAGAACATTTCAGATTTTGAAAAGTTTCCAAACAACGTTCTAGAGCTTGCTGGAAATTTCAGAACAGCAGCAAGGAAAGGTGGTTTAAAGCTTTTTACTTACGTAGCTTTGGAGAAAGAAGGATTTTAACATGGCATCTACATGTTTGACAATCCATCCTTTGGATTGAGTGATGTTATATATTATACTAATCTTTCTTTGGGGATGGTTTTGATGACAACAATTGCTCCTCGCATTTTAGTTGTTGGTACTTTCATGGATGGGCTACAAGGGATTACTAAATAAGTCACAAATTTCCATGATGTGCATGTTGATTTGGATGGCACTTGGAGTTATATTGTGCACCTTTCTAGGCATGCTGGAGATCATTCTTGGTTGGGTACCCATGCTTGGGATCCTCAACAAGGATTGATGAAGTTAATTGGGAATGGAAAGGAGGACCTTTGGAGGTATAAGGATGAAAATTTCAGAATTAACGATGTTGTTCCTTTCTTTACTAGCCATTTGGTGATTCCATTTGCTTATCTACAAATGGATTGGAGAGAGATTTTAAGAAAGGATTGGAGTAAATGAACGAATGGTTACTTTGGGAAGTGTTGGCAAAGGATGGATCAAAATTTTAGTGTTGAGCCTGTTTTTGGGTTGTGGGTCAATCACTTGACTTTTTGGTTTGCTCTCATTCAAGGGAGTTGGCACTTTCTTCTTTGTCAAGGAAGTAATAGATTTCAGTTGGAGATTTCTTGGAGGTGTTTCCTAGCCACTTTTGAGTTATTTTGGTGCAACACAATGTTTTTCACGCATGCTTATACATGGTGAAATTCGTTGGTGCTTGTGTTATTCTTTGTGTAGAGCACTAAAATCAGATTGTACTCCATTGATTTCAATTTTAAACAACAGACATTATGGTTTACTTCAAACCTTCCTAACTTAGGGAGTTCATCTTATGAAGGTTTGTGATGTAAACTTTGATAGTTTACTCTCGGTGTGGGTTCAAGATAGTGAACTTCTGCATGCTTTGGCTCATCATTCAATGACCTTTGGAGTTGGAACAATAAGTGTTTTTGCTAGTCTTCATGGTTTTATCAGATTAGTACAAAGGAGGCATGTTAGATCCATATGGTGTTATGTTGGTGAGTTTGTTGAAATCTTGCAAAGGATTGCTTTCCATTTTGCAAGAAGATTGGAGGAATTCGCATCTACAGTTATGACTTTGTTTGATACCTTGAGGAGGCATATTGAAGAGTATGGTTTTGGGTTGAACAAATATTCCACCAGTTGCCCTGGATCATGTTAGATACAAGGATTGCAGTTATGGACCTTACTGGGATGCTTCAGTCGGAGATGTTTCATGGTATAGGTTTCAACCCTTACAGGTATTTCAATTTGGGAATTTATGATGATTACATTTTTGGGTTCTCAGAAAGGAAAGTGGAGTGTGGGCACGATGGATTGTCAGTTATGATCAAAGTAGTGCAACGTCAACATGGTGGATCTTTTCTAAGATTAATTTGGAACCTTGGAATCACTTTAGTTTGCAATCCAATAGTTGTTGGGAATGAGGAAGCCGATGTTAGCTTTCTAGGGTTTGCTCCTATGGTGCCTCAGTTTGGTTCTTTCGAAGAGCAATTCTCAGAAAAGTTAACCTAGTCTATGCATTATCTGATTGCTCTTCTTACAAGAAGTTTTCGGGAGGTCTCTTGTATTGGTACCTTGCAAGACAGTACCTTGAGAAGATGGTGCTATAGATCTCCTAGGTTGTCTTGGGACCCTAGGATCATTCTTGGTTTCAGTTTGGATCAGTTTGATGATTGCAGGGTTGCAATGACATTGCTTGAGGACAAGCAATCTTTGGGAAGGGTGGACTATAATGCCCCCATTTTCAGGTTCTCTAGTAGTGTAGTTACTGCTGACTTTTTGGGTTTGAGTCAGCATGTTCAGAGGGGTAATTTGATCTTACTAGTGAGCTTAGATGGTTTTAAGGAGTCATATGACACTTTCAAATGTTATTTTTGACTTTTGGTTTGGGCTCCAAGATTCTTGGAGGGAGCATCTATTTTTAGTAAGTCACCAAGTCGGGTCCATTTATCATCTTTTATCATTGGGATCACTCCTACACAGTCAAATTTCAATTTCGATGCTTTTCGGCCATTTTTGCTAATTGGGTATAATATTGAGCTATATTTAATTATTTTCTCTAAGGTTGCTTTTTTAATTAGATACATTATCGGGCACCTTAATGTTATAGCTCATTGGAAAGAGGATGGAAAGTTTTAAATGATGGGATGCTTAAAAGTGACTTTAAGTGCCAAAAATGTTTTAAAAGTAAATTAAATCACTTTTTGGAGTTAGAAGGCATAATAAATTAATAAAGTGATTTTTAAAAGGGAGTTTCTTGAAATCCCTAAAAGGCTTATAAAAAGAAGTTTGGAGCTCATTCTTGGGTATGCTTGACTTGATATTTGGTTTTCTCATTGTTGGAGAAGCTAGTTCTTCTTCTACTTGGTTTGTGAGGACGAAAACCCTTACAAGCAACATTCTCCATGTTATTGGAAGACATAATATGGAGGATTTCTTAGTGATTTCACACAGGGACCACAACTGCACTTCATTGTTCATTTACATTTCCGTATCGCACAAACATTGCTGATTGAGGGGTGGCAGATTGGAGGACTTGGGAGGTTTATTTGTTGTTCATTCTTTCTCTATTGTTGGTCATACCTACCTAGGGAAACGTGAGGCTTGCGTATTTCTGGACGCCTAGGGTTTATGATAGTTTATTGCTGTATTGAGGGTGCATAGGGTTGGAGATCATATTTCTATCATTTGGGAGCATCTATACCCAGTCTTGGAGTTGTGCCAATTTCTAGAGCTTGCAAGAGTTGTTTGCAAGCGTAGAAAATTGTCAAAGTCAAATAAAATTTCTGGTTATTTTTTAAACAGATATGCAATGTCATTTAGTGAACTGGGTTGCTCCTACATTTAAGAAAAAAATTATTTCCAAATCAAAAATTAAATCTGAAATTTTCTGCTCTTTGCATCTTTGAATATTGTAAAATTTCTGAGTTATTTCATTGCTACAATCTACTTTATTTCTATTCATTATTGTTAAGAAATATATTTTGCAATTCCTTCTTCTCTCAAAAACACATTGAAACAAATGTTGGAAACAAGCCACATTGAGAGGGGGGGGTGAATTAGTGTTGTGCAAAAATTAACTTTAGTAATTTTTAACTTTTAAAGCATCAATAACATTCATTCACAATGCATAAACAAGGAAGGAAACACAACACCATAACACCAATATTTTTACGTGGAAACCCTGTTAGAGGAAAAACCATGGTGGATGGCCAATCCACAAGTATATACTCAAAAGTGAATATTACAAGGGAATGCACTTGCATTTAGGCGCACTGCCTAGAGCTCACTGCTCAAAAGGAAAGGGCTTGCTGCCCAAGAGTTCAGATTAAAACCATCTGAATATTTGAATTGAAAGATTAGCATCAAGAATGCTTGATTACAGTTCCAATTAAAGCACATCAATTGATCTGTTCTTCTACAGACTCAATCTGTAATTCTGCTCTGCTTTGCTTATGCACATAACACAGATCATCTATGCGCAAGTGAAACTGCGCATTATCGCACCTCCGCTCTGCTCTACCTCGCTGTTCGGACAATAACATAGCTCTTACATCACACAAAATGACATGGAGGATCAAGTATATATATCCGCAATATAGGTTTCTTTTACACATTGTCAGCTTCAACATAACACAAGATAATTACAACCGTCGGTTTATATTATGGGAAATATACAATGCATACCCACAAAGGTCGGCCACAACTTGGTTAGGACCCAAACAATGACATACAAACATAGATATATTTAATTACTTAGTTCCCATACATCCACAACTTTGTATATTCAAGTAGTCGGCCTTAATACAAGAAAGCCTGAGAACACAACAACCGAATCTTCTATCTTTCACATAATCTGGTACAATTCGTTGCGCTTTAGAAGAAATGAGGATAATATGCCAACAAACGTTCCCTGAGATGCGCACAACAAAATAATAGTCGGAGATGATCTTACAGACCGAAGAATACTGTGTTATCAGATACGCTGTTCTTGCTTGATACTTCTGAGTCTTCTTGCCGGTAGGAGCAAATGATGGAGTGCGGACCTGATGGATGATTATGGTTGCCATCAATGACAACACCAAGTCATCCTCGCAGTGTCTCTTGCCAACAACAAACACAAAAAAAACAAGGGCAAATTGAGGGTGTATGTTACACAAGTTCATGAGTTTGTGAACTCGCTAAAAAGTTGACAAGAAAAGTAACAAAGACAAAGAAGATGGGTTGTCTATGAGTTTGTAGGTTCTCTAACTCACTAAAAGTGTGATGAGGTTTGTGAGTTCTTCAAAACATCAAAATGTTGACAAGCAAAGACTAAAGATGAGATGTGAGGAGGTTCCAAAGTTCTTGAACCTCCCAAACCAAAGATGAGATGTCAGGAGGTTCCAAAGTTCTCGAACCTCCCAAACCATTGGCCAAGTTCTAGGACTGTCCAAACCTCTAACCTTGAACTTCTTCTAATTCGTCCCCCAAGCCTTTCATCCCTTTCTTTGTTTTGAAGTTCCTATGTACCTCATAACCCTAACGCTACCCCATTCCATTTCTTCGAACCTTGGACTCCTAAAGGAATCTCACTTGTAGACTTCTCTTGATGTCCACAATTCCTTTGCCTTCTTATTTCCTCATCCTTGTCCAAGTTCCCTCATCAATCCTCACATTTTAGGTCCACTTGGACTCTCGACCCTCATGGTTCCATATTCCCAAGTTTGTGATCCCTCCCAAACCTTGTTTCTCTTGGCTTGGTTCCTTTTCCCCTTCTAGTCTTGTATCTTGCAACCTTTCCACCTTGTCCTCAATGCTCCATCAAGCACCTCCATGACCAATATACCCTCGCATGACAAATTATATCACCTACCCTCTCCTGCTCTAGGACATTCTCATCTACCAATAGTAATGGTACCCTTTTTTAATGAATATCTCTACAATTTTTGAAGGCTTTCCCCATGCCCTAGCACACCATGAGTTGGTTCACCATTTAGAGCAGAGGATGACTATAGATTAGAGATAAACATTCTTCCATGCTTTGCAAGTACGGTTGGATGTCCTAGGCTATGATTGTCATACCCAATATTTTGCATGACTTAAAAACACAACTACCAAAATTTTAACAAAACAATTCAATAAAAGATTTACAAGGACTCACTACACATCCGATGGTGTTATGTTTATAATGTTATCATGTGCATGATGCACAAAGCATGAAAGGGAAAACGACAAAAACTGTAGGAGAAAACCCTATCATAAACCCTAACTCAAAATGGTAATCTACTAGGTCTAATGTAAAACTTCATGAGACACATAAAAGGAACTAGGGTTATTGTCAAACGTCTCCTATAGAAGGTCATTTCTTGGTTTAAGTTGGTGATGAATATGTGGACTAATTGCCTTTCAAGCATGGGCCATGGAAATCTATTTGTGAGGCTTCTCCATTTTTGTAGGAATGAGGAGAAACTTTCCCCATTTTGTTGTTTTGTATTGCACAAATCCATCATAGTTAGTGCATGTTCCATGCTGTAGGAAAAGTGCTTTACAAATTTCTCCACTAGGTCTACAAATGTGGTGATTGATCCCTTGGGGAGCTGTGGGAACCACTCCAATGCTTTTCCCCTTGAACTTTTGGGGAATAGCCTAATCAAGTAGAGATCATGGTAGATGACTTCTTGGCATGCCATGTAAAATTATTTTATGTGTTCCTTGGGTCTCTTTTTCCTTTGTATTTATTAGACTTGGGTATCTCGAAATGAGGATGAAAAGGGATTTTCAATATGGATCTATAGAAGGGGTAGGGACACAACTACTCAAATTTATATGCCTTATGTCGATTTGGAGTTATTATTTGTAAACCCTTTATGGCCTCTTTCATGGCTTGCCACTCTTGATCAATTGGCATGCTTTGAGGTGTTGGTGGTGTGAAGAAATTGGATGGTTGAGTTTGATTGTGTAGATATTGTTGATAAAGTGGATTGTTTTGATAGATTGGGTTGTTTTGATTTTTTTGATGAGGTGGATTGTTTGAATTGTTTTTATTTTGTTGATATGTTTGACTATTTGGGTTGAGTTGATGTTGATAAAATGGATCATTTGGGTTGCTTTGATTTTGATAAATTAGATTGTTTGGATGGATTGGAATGTTGGAGTTGGTTTGATTTTGTTGGTGCATTTGATTATTTGGGTTGCTTTGGTTTTGATAAAGTGGATTGTTTGGATGGGTTGGATTATTTCGATAGATTGCCATGGAAATTTGGCCATTGAAGGTCTTTCTTTGCTTGGAATTGGAGGATATTGTTGTAATTTTTTCTTTATGTTGATAGTAGGTATTTTTGGATTATCATTGTCTTGGTCAACATGAGCTTGATCAACATTGGCATTGGTGGGGATTTGGTTAGATGGTTCTTTGTTTATCATGTTATTGAGGTCATCCAAGTTATACTAAAGGGATAATTTGGCGATTGATTCCACAAGTCTTCTAAGTATGCCATCCCTTTTTTTTATGTATGAATCGGTCAATCATGGTGCATCCTTGTTTAGAATCCAAGAAGTCATGGTAATCATGGGAGTATCACTTTGATGTGGAGACTATCACTATCATCATTATTTCAGTTTTTATGTAGGTTTTGGCAAGAAGTTTCCCCAACATAGGAATCTTGGGTGAACAAGGTTCCTATGAGAAAAGGGTTTTGTAATGTCCCCTTTTTTTTCGAGATTTGTATTCTTGCAGCAGTTAGCCTATTACCTGGTTCTCGTGGGCTAACAAGATGTCAAGGGACCCTTTTGAGGGTGTTCAGTGGTTCCTCAACTGGGTTTTCAAAGGTTTATCTCAGTTTTCTCCTATTCAGTGACTCAATGATTTGGTGGTGGATGAAATGTCCTATTCTGTTCTATACAATTTTTTTTCTGTTTCTACCAATTCTAATGTTCAATAAAAACATATAAACCGGAATTGCTAATGATAAAACTTTATTCTCAAAATATACATCTTTCTTGTACAAACACAATACTGGTAGAAATTAATTACTAATTTTGACCTGAAAATATAACCCAACATCAAGTATTTTGAACAACCCCTGTGTATTGAATGCTCAGCTACCAATTACCAATATAATGAATTCTTCAAATGCTGCTCTTCAACACCTCAAAAACTACATCATATTAAGCACCAGCACAACCCTTGAAGTAGAACTGCCAACTATTGAACTGGGTATATCTTCCAACATCGAAGTTGATATTCCCTGTGAGAAGAGAATCCTATCCTCACAAAGTTTGTTGTGAACACGGTCCGCCAGCTACAATCCTGTTCCAATCCAAGTTTCAAAACTAGCCTGTTGAAACAAGGCCCCCAAAAGTCTTTTATTAATTCCTCCTTGTAACTGCCTTGGCTTCTTGAATTCTCCTTTTATTCCCTTTTTCCACTTTTAATTTGTCCTTTTGAGAATTCACTTTAAAGTAACCTAATTAATTTATTTGGCTTTTATAACTTAAGTTACCTTTTTTCCACTTAAATAATTAATTTAAGTTGTCCCTTTTTAATTTGGCCTTTTTGATAACATTAAATTAATTAATTAACTATAATGCTGACTAATTAAAATGGGAACATTACAGTCCGTCCTTCTTAAATATTGCTTGTCTTCAAGCAATGTTAGCACAACTACTAAACCACCTATTGAACCATCAGTGATTCTAGGACCCCAAACCAATCTCTGAAAGTAGCCACCAAGTTGCCGCTGCACCACTCTGATAAAAATAATCAACTCATCATTATCAATCTGGATTGGCCCTTCCTGTGATCGCTCAAAACAATCAACCTCTATCCCTAAACTGAATTCCCTCTGAAAAATAAAATCTGTGCCATGAGAATTCACCTGCCATGACACCTCAATAAAGATCACAATTGCCATCCTATTTCAAGAAACATTCATATTTCGCTGCCACAAAATCTGCAAATACTGAAAATTGATCTGCTCACTAGATAAATATGTAAAAATCAGATTCCCAATGTTAGAACAGCAGCTGTAATAAAGGAAACTTCTTGCATGCAGAGATTTTATGAGCCAAAATTTGTTTGAAGGAGCTTCTCCAATGATGGAGTTATCATCCTCATTAAACCTCTATTGATACATGAACTCCTCATTGACTGAATATTCTAACCAAGCCACCTGTATGCTAATAACACAATTCATGTGTTGGCTGATTAAGAAATGAACAACAGCTACAAAGCTGAAATTTTTCCTATAGCCCATCCATGAAACAAAACTTGAAGGTTCATAAATCCAATATTGAGTTATGCTTGGATCCCAAATCTTGTATTCTTTGTCAAACATAGCACTAGAATTAAGTTGAGTTTCATTCAATTCAAGATGTTCAACATTAACATCAAATTCATGAAGCGAACCACACTCATACAAAGACAATTGACTGCTGCTAACTCTCATAGAATCCACATTTTCTCTATCATTTTCAATGGTGTCTTTGTATGTCTCATGCATACCTTCTTCCAATTCCGAATGTTCATTAATACCTGATGACTCTTGAAGTGTATCAAGCTGAAAACTGTCTTCATCACCTGTCACATCAGCTATCTCATGGCTGCAAACTGCACCTTTATCTGAAAATTGATCCTCAAAATTCAAAATTTCACATTCAGGATGTAGGTTCCCATTTCTATCATCATGTCAACCCTCTCTAAAATGATGAGTGCTAGAATCATTATGCAACATTTCATCTATATGGAGCTCATCAATCCCTTCAACAATTTGTTTGATCTCCATTTTTCTTGTTTCACTTCCTTGTTCCTTGGATGTAGTTGCACAAGAACTGAAATTTTCTGCTTTGTTTAATGAAAAGTGAGTCATACTTAGCTGCAAACAAAGATCATTAACTTCTCTTTCTTTTTCTTCAGCATACTTCACAGCTAGATCCCTATCTATAAGCAATTGCAAATAATCCGTTTTCATTATTTCCAAAGCCCTTTTGATAGAGCACAAGTTGATATGAGTGACTCCACTTGCAACTCCTTTTTGCCTCTCCTCAATTTGAGCTTTCCAAATGAATTTTTCAATGACATTGTGTATGATCAAAACATGATGGGGCTGCAACTATCATATCTTCGGTAACTTTAATTATTTTTTTCCCTCCAAATCACATGATCCATTGGACAAAGGTTCAATCTCATCTTCATGTAGCAACATTTCTGATTTGTCTTCTATATCATAGCTCTCAAATTCAACTGCATCCTTATGGAATAATTCATTTACTGAAGTTTGGACAACACTAAACTCAGGAGGATTTTCTACCACCTTTATAATTTCTCTTTATCCACTTCTTCTTCCTCAACCATGTAAAGTTTCAATTTATTCTCACATTGCTCCAACACATATTTGGCCAACTCATAAGCAATTGAAGAAGTGACCCGTTCTTGCTTCAAGACAGCCAATAACAAAGTTATGATAGGCTGAAAAATAATATTACTATCATTGATAGCTTGAACCGTAATAGTTTTCATAGCTGCAATAATATCAGCATTATGTTCTTTTTTTATTGCAGCAAGGAAATAGCAAAACTTGTTATATATCAAGTCATTCATTTCAAAGTCTAACATAAGGTTACTCAATCTAATATTTGCAAAAGTTTTGAGTATTGCTACCCTTGTAGAGAAGTGACGATTTTTGACATCACCCAAGCCTTGGAAGCTATCCACCATTAATTGAATCACCTCTTTCTTATGTTATCATCATAAAGAACTTTTGGAGTCAATATTCTCAAAACTTCATTCAAACAAGAAGTAACCAGCAACCTTACCTCTTCATCAGCATGTCTTAAGTTTAACCACCTGTGCTGACCCAAAGAAATCACGAGGAGCAAGAGCAATCTGTAATATGCTAGGAGGTGACTGTTCAACAATAATCAAACATTCTTCTACACCTTTCAATGTAGCTAAAACATCTTTCTTTGATTGTGATAAGTCACCAAGCTTACTACCAGATTCATGGAGAAGTCTTGCCAACCATTTCCTGTCTTTGCTTGCCATTACCTTGTTTTGCATAATTTTTATTTCTTTTTTGATTTACCAATTGAACATTCTAGGCATTTTTCGAATTACCAATGTAGTGATACCATTGTAAAGACCTGCTAATTGCCCAAAACAGCGTACACAGAACCAGTTCCTCACAATTGATAACTAAGACGCCCAAAAGAATTAATAGCATTCACTATAGATTTCCAATTGAGCATGAAGTATAAGTATTTTCTGATCTTAAATTCCCGTAGCTACACTCTAGTTGGTAATGAGGATTCAATTCTGGGAATAAATTCGCAACTCCAAAATATCACAGGACATATTAAGCAACAAGTCTTAGGAACCCGTTTTTACAGAGGCACTTATTAGCTAAAGCTCAATCAGTCCACTTGAATGCACAGTTCCCTGAATTTTCTAATTTTCTCCAATTAACACAAAATATAGCAATTTCAGAATTTTCAAACATATAATAATATGGTTGTAACTGTTTATCAGTCAAAGGCAGTCTTCCATACAGAATTTCCAAGATGCATATACAATGCAAAGCATTACAAATAGTAATTCCCAAATTGTAGCTACAGGGGTACCTGCTCTGTTTGATATACTTCCATGTGAATATGGTTTAGTAAGAGGCTGAGATTAATTCACCAGCTGGTCAATCTTAAGTTCACCCCTGACAGTCAATTATAGTCTGCTTTGATTCATGCAACGACTCAGGATACTTGGCTAATCTTGAAATTAGTGGCTCTTTCGAAAGCAAAGACTTGGTTATAGAACACAACTCCTCATTCACGACTCCTATGGATAGAGCGGTTCATCTAGTCATTGACGCGTTGAAGATTTGAAGGCAAGATTCTTTGTCAACCACAAAGCACCCGAAACTAAACATACAATATTGATTACATCTTGAGTTCCACTTATAGACTCTTGCATTCGGTTTTGCCTTGCGTTGGCTATAGAATATCAAATAAGAGTCCCCCTCAAATTTACGTCAACTGGAGATATATGTGAAGCGTCGTCTATAGTCTAAGGCTTCGAACCTTTAACCTTGTCACCACTTCAAGCAAAGATTACACGTCACCAACAAATGTTTTTCAGTAACTCGTTCCAGTTAGTCAAAATCAGGCTTTCTTCAAACTTATTGTATTATATGAACTCCACGTCTCCAATTCTGGTCTCTTCTAATATACGTGGCTCTGTCTAAGGCTCCAGTTTCTTAAAATAATATTCACCTCAAATTTGAGACACATCAATATATCAAATTTACACGTCTCCTTCGCTTACCATTGAAGCAGTAGTTTCCTTTAAAACATGAAATTTCTGCAAGATTCCTTCTTACTTGCTTTCCACGATATCTTTGATAACGGTAAGGATATATCATGATACTTCACATAAAATGTTCCCCCGAACTTCCAACAACGACACCTTGATTGGACTATTTAACATTACTGCCACGTGAGCCCCTAAGTTGGCTTCTTGTATAGTGACGGTCTCAATCTTTAAAAGATGGCGCCGACAAATGAGTTGATGAAGCCTACATAAATTATTCCACAACTGCCTATGAATGATGATAGACCAAATTATATGCCACGATAACCACTGACTCATCGGTTATGGTCTTTAATCATGCTTCAGTTACTATAAGCTTCTCCCGATGAAATACTGGGTGATGGCATGTCATACAAAGAATAAGTCAGACGTGCCTGCTCAATACGTTAGCTCCCCAACAACCTGGTGTCAATATTAGAATCTTTCCCTTATAGCAATTTCGACATTCACTAAGGAACGTATCTATGGGAAATGATGAGTTCAGGAATGGTAACGACTCCTTACTGTAGTTGAAGCTATTCGACTCTTTGATCTTTCTAAATGCTGAAGTATCTCGTGAAAGGACCTGCTATGACTCTTCAAAGATTTCCAGTTTTCCTTAAATTAATGAACTCCTCGATTTTGTTTCATACTATTCAGACAACCAAAATGTCTCTGTTGATTTATCTTTGATGTAATATGTCTCCAAGGATTGGCGTGGCACAAATTTCTCTCAGCTCTATATCGACTCAAATTATTTTTTAAATTACTTGCTATGCCTCCCTTAGAAATACAAAGGCTGCTAAAAGTTGATGGCTTAAGAATATGAATCGACTCATTTGAAATTTGTAGCTTCGATCCCATATTGCTAATGATTGTATTCGTCTCCCTCATATACTGTGGCAATGAAACACGACAAACTTCCCAAGAAGGATATCGTCTCCAAGACTCATAATATTCCACTACTTAATACTGGGCAGCGTCTTACTAAGGGACGGCTCCAAAGATGTTCATTTGACACAGCGACTACCAACAACATAGATATTTCTTGCATTTGCTCTTATCGCCATACCCATTTCTCTTTTATATCACTCTACATTAGTCTTCCAGATTGTTTCCTTCGACTCCCCTCTTGATAGCTCTCATAGCACATTCAGAGGCAATATTAATACTGAATACCGAAATAACTCCCTCCAAAAAACTTCGATTCCATTTTGTTGAACGGCGATTTCAAGTTCCAAGAAATCAGTAACACAAGAATACATACAGATATGGCAAAACTTCAATTCTCTTAATAGTCTCCTTTGATTCCGAACTGAAGAACAGAAAAATCTCTCCCAAACTTAACCAAAACAGTTCTAAGCTACCCAACAAGCTACAAAAACTTTTTGGGCTCTGATACCAATGAAATGTCCTACCTTGTTCTATGCAAATTTTTTTCCGTTTCTACCAGTTCTAATGTTCAGGCACAAAAACATATAAACCAGAATTGCTAATGATAAAACTTTATTCTCAAAATATACATCTTTCCAATTACAAACACAATAATTGGTAGAAACTAATTACTAATTCTGACTTGAAAATATAGCCCAACATCAAGTATTTTGAACAACCCCTTTATATTGAATGCTCAGCTACCAATTACCAATATAATGATTTCTTCAAATGCTGCTCTTCAACACCTCAAAAACTACATTAAATCATCATCTTAAGCACCAATGCAGCCCCTGAAGTAGAACTGTCAGCTATCGACCTGGGTGTATCTTCCAACACCAAAGTTGATATTCTCTGTGAGAAGAGAATCCTAACCTCACAAAGTTTGTTGTGAACACCGTCCACCAGCTACAATCCTGTTCCAATCCAAGTTTCAAAACCAGCCTGCTGAAACAAGGCCCCCAAAAGTCTTTTATTAATTCCTCCTTGTAACTGCCCTGTCTTCTTGAATTCTCCTTTTATTCCCTTTTTCCACTTTTATTTTGTCCCTTTGAGAATTCACTTTAAAGTAACTTAATTAATTGATTTGGCTTTTATAACTTAAGTTACTTTTTTGCCACTTAAATAATTAATTTAAGTTGTCCCTTTTTAATTTGGCCTTTTCGACAACATTAAATTAATTATTTAACTATAATGCTGACTAATTTAAATGGGGACATTACAGTGGACCTTTTGGAGGTCGTTCTGGTTGATTTCTCCACACTTACTATTTATAGTAAGTCACTGTAATGTTCTGGGCCAATTTTTTTTTCAATTTTTCACAACACAACAGTGTACCCGTTAATGCTAGCCAAATCCAAACCAATTGGAAAGCAACTCTACGCCAAGAATGTACACCAAGATCCCAATGTCGAGCAAGGTGTGAGCATATGGCACCAAGGATCATTAGAGTTCAATTGAAAGAAAAGTACAATACTGAAAGAAGCTCGACCACTTATCCAACGGGAGCGAAAGTAAGAACAATACTAAAATAAAATAGCTCAGCCACTTATTTAGCGGAAGTGAAAGTAAGAACAATACTGAAATAAAATAGCTCAACCACTTATTTAGCGGGAGTGAATTACAAAATGGAAAGAGTCTTTTGCTCAAGGCAGCCATCCACTTATGTAGTGGGTGGAAAATGAATTACAATAAGCTCAAATCACTGTCTAATTTGTAGATAAATAAATGACTAGATAGTACTACTATTCTTAGACTTACAATGCTATAATCTGCAAAATTACAAAGATTATTAACTGAAATAAAGCTGCAAATGATATGGAATGATTTCTCCAGCCTCTCCACCTCTCAGCAATGCAAACACAAGCCAAAATCTGAACTAAGAACAAACTGAAATCTATGACCAGCAAACTGAAACTTTCTAACCAGCAACAAAGATGCACCTAAATGCTCATAACTCTCCCAAAACCCAACCAAATGGACTGAAATAAAATGAAAAAGCTACTAATGATGAAGGCGCCCAAGAAGCAACACAAAAACCACCCAAAATGTCTGATATTTTTTTTGCACGATTCCCAAGAACATCTAGGCAAATGGTACGGCCTTCCTAGAGGGGCGAACCTCTACCAAAAATCTATTTCTTCATATTAAAATCTGCAAATGCACAAGAAGGGTCACCTATGATAGAGGAAAAGATATCCCTAACACCCTGAATGAAAATAAAATCACCTAGACTCCTGCAAGCAAAAACGTCATTCAGCCATGATTGCAACCAGCAACACAAAATTGTCAAAAACATTAGAAAACTCCATTTATAAGCTCAATTTGGGTTCTTTGAATGAGAAGCAATCTCATTATCATCTAGGTGTTATCTTTCAAACACGAAGACTGATCCTTGCTAAGAGATAAGCATCCCTCAAAGCTACAAGTCTACAAGCATTTCGGCAACAATTCGATAGCATAAACTCTAGATGAGAAATGAGTGAGAGGAGGTCTCCTTTTATAGAGTCTGAGAGGTGACTCTTCATCTTCTCATGTGGGACGCCCTTTTCCTTTTTGCAAATAATTTAATTTTAATTGCTATCCTCTCTTCACTTCTGGCGTCCAAGGCTATTGGAGGAAATATCAACTCAAAAAGATTAAAGTTAATCCTCAAAAGTGGTGTCCAAAATATCAACCATGAAATACATTATAATGTCTCAATGTGGCGTCCGCCCTCATGGGCCCCTTCAAAACAACTTAAAGTTACGCTGCTAGGCCAAGGAGGGCAAAAATTAAAATAAAACATTATAACTTTTAAATAACTCATTTCCCCAAAAATGCAACATCAGAAAGCCAAATTCAGGAATACTCAATTGTTCCACCAAAAATAGAAAGCTCTTTGTGCTAAAGCCAATCATCACACTGCTAAAAATAGAATTTACTAAAAATAGTAAATTCTAAAAGGTAGTCCAATGCCCATGCATGCTATACCGTTGTGAAGCTCTCTGAAAATCCAGAAAGAATCCACAATCCAAAACTGGGAACTATTGATGAGTGTTTTATGACCGCACCAACACAAAATAAAGTTTCCCAATGGATACTCTATCCTCTCTTGATCAAAGTATTCCGTATGCTAAGATTGCATGAAAGATCATACGTTCAACTCCAAGGTTCCTTATGCAAGGGGATAGCCTCAGTTGGCTCGATGTGATTTGCTGGTTATTTCAAGGGGACTTACGTGAGTTGCTCATTCAGAAGAAAGGATTCTCAAATTTCGGGGGATTTGTCAATGAAGCTCGAGTTCTTAAACTAGCCGGATAATGTTGAATGTAAAGGGATGTAAGGATTAGAGATGCTACTATCTACTCTAAATGCGGAATATGAGGATCAACTTCAACAAGCTTCGAACAAGACTTTGCTTTGCCTCCCTTCGAACAACTTCCACAAAATCGGTGCAATCTTCAAAGGATGGGAAAGATATTCACATTATGACACAACGTGCACATACCATCACAATGATGCATACAGACATATGAATCACAATTGAAGTTAAGTGTCAAATACTCTAGTTGACCATGCAAGGCGAACTCACCGTCAGTGAGCCCACTAGTGGTATGGATGAATGAAGACTTGTTTAGGCCAAACAATGTATTCCACAGCTAACAACTACTTGCATGAAATAGAATCTACTTTGCTCTATCTACTTGAATTGGAAAGATGAAGAAGCCTTGCTAGCTACTCACAATAAAAGATAGAACCACCAAGCAATGATAAACCTTTGTATTATGAGAGCTTTCCACAACAACTTCTTACAAAACTTTCAAAGGGAAAGCTTTCTTTCCTTTTCAAACTAAGCTATCAATCTATGCTAACTTAAAGGCTTTACTTTCTATTTTCTCTCTCCTCTATTCCTAATCTAATGAATTACAAATGAGGGCGGATGCCCCTTTTATAGTTGGCCCAGTCCAGCGAACGACTTAGATTGAATTACAATGAAGGGCTCAGATTGAGCCACATATGCCCTAATTAGGGTTTCCGCCCTAAAAACCACCACTGAGAGGAGTGGGGCAGTGAATGCACAAAAGATTCTCCACTCCTCTGCGGAAACCACTATGAGCAATTAATGCCCACTATCCTCCAAAAGATTCTCGTCTAGAAACGTGTTCCCACTGTTCTGCCTACCAATTTTGTTGCATTAGGAGGAGGTGAGAATACAACAACACTCGGTTCAAACCCTCCTTGCAAAAAAGTTATTCGTTAAGTCCTCCTGTTGCTTTAATTCATGGACGCACTTCTTCCTCATAACCTTCATATTTCTCTAGCCCACTGCCTTGGGCGCATCACGTTCTTAATGCCTTAGCCTCAATGTTCATCTTGCAAAACAAAAAGAAGAGCGTCAAAACATTTATAATATAAGTTCACTCTACTTACCCAATTTTCATGTTCTAATTTCCAAGGTCTGCTTGACCTCCAGATCTTGATAGAGTTCATCACTTTTCAGCAAACTTTCATAAATTTTCAATAACTGCATGGTAGGGCGCATGCCATCTTGATGTTTTATCAATTTCATTCACTTGTCTTGTCTACCTTCCCCTAGGAGCTTGATGTTTGAATCTCACTTCATCTTTAAATTCCTCCATGCCTTAGACAAATTTCATCTCTTCCTTGTGAGTGTATTTGACCCCTTGTTGTTTTATTTTCCCTTTCCTTAGACAATTTTATCTGCTTTATAAATTTCATCTACTGTAATCTAGGCACTCACTTTGACACCACAAGCCGAGGCATTCTTTTGTAAAAACATTTCTCTGCCTTAGAAAATTTATTTTCGCCTAGGAAATTCATCAACAGGCGCCAGGCTAAAATCTCTGCCGAAAAAATCTTGAGCGAGGTGTGGAAAATTTTAAAATCATCTCCTAGTGGGAAATGTCCAATACCCAGAAGAAATTTCTCTCCAGAAATCATAATATTCATGTGTATCCAAACGAAGGGGTAGGTTTAATTTTTATTATTTTTGAAAAATAATAAAAATTGCTAAGGTTTATTCCATTTTAATTCTGGGTGCACTTCACACCTATAGCCTTCATTTTTCATGCCTTGGCATTTTCCTATTTTCCTGAAAAAATTCTCTTCCTGCTTGCGGGCACATTTCCTCTTGCCCCTGGAAATTTTATCATTACCTCCTCTAGGCGTATTTTCTAATTTCACCCTTGAAAATGCCTTAGAGGAATTTAAATTCTTTGACTTTACCCATGAGGGGTGCATTTTCATGTATCAACTTCCACTTTAGCTCCCTAGGCATTTCCATGCCTTAACAATTTTCCTTGGGCACATTCCACCTTATGTGCTTCCACTTTCAATCTTGGGCGCATTTCATGTGTGGTGAGGGAAATTCCCACGCCTTAGAATATTTATCCTTCATCTTCTGCTTAGGCATAATTTCCAGCTTCACCTTGTAATGCCTTAGACATTTTTAGATTTAATCAACTTACCTTAGGCGCACTTCATGTCATGTCCCCTTCTCAGTGACATCTCTCGGAGTACAGGATTGGCCTATTACACGACCCTCGTAGGCTGATAGACTGGATAAAGGGTCACTTCGGAACTTGGCTCAGCTTCAGTTAGCAGAGATTGATCAGTAGTCTTTCGTTTTGGCTCAATCGGAGACTTTTTGCTGAATTGCTATTTTTAGCAGTATGGCTTTGGCAGTATCCGGAATCACTTCAGAGTTCGTCAGCATCAGACGGATCAGTAATCAGATGAGTAACGAGGGAAATATTAATATTTAATTATATTGATTAAATATTAATTATTTAATGATTTATAATATAAAGTTAATAATGTTATATTATAACTTAAGTGATTTGCCTTGAGGGGTGCGCCCATCATCAGAAGGGGCCAAAAGTGACAATTAAATTATATTGAAATATTCAGTTGTGACTATTGAAATATTAAAAGATTAAAATATGAATATTTCATTAAAACCCTATTCTTAAGGAAATCGCACTTTTCAGCATAAAGAGGGTTTTGCTTGGGGTTTTGAGCATTATGTCATTTTATGAATTGAAAATTGATCAAGTTTTGTCTGAGCAAGAAGCTTTAGGGTTTCAGTCTCGAATGCATTGGGGAACGAGCCATCTCCAGTGAAAGCAGTTCAGAGGGTGTGAGATATCACCTGATTTATTGCCAGGCAGAGGAATTTCTTCACCCAGAAGGAATTACAGAGCATACGGGGATCTTTATTTGTCAGAGTATTTATTAGATTTCCATCCAGAAGTATCTTATAACAAGGGCGCACCATATTCAAGGTTCTGGACATTTATTTCCAAAAGCTGTACAGTCTGTACTTGCTGTTTTGACAGATCCGTACCTTCATTACCAGCAGGCCGTACTTCCATTATTGAGCCGTACTCTTGCTTAGAGGAAAACTCCTTGCATTCAGGCCTTCTATCATCATCATTGGGGATGCCTTAGCATTTGGATCAGTTTGCCATCATCATACAGAGGGAGAAGTGGTCATTAATTGCAGCCGTACCAGGTCTGATCATCTCCAAGTTGCAGCAGATTACCAGGTTCTTTTAAATAAAAAAAATATTATTTCCTGTGTTGCATGTTGTCAGATCTCCAATGTACTGAGTCCAGTTGTTCAATAATTGAATTGCTAGCATTAGATCTTCTATCTTTCGTCCATATTGAAATTGTAGTATTTATTTTTGAATTTATTATCAATTCTTTGCAAAAATCGCAATTTCTTTATTTCATGCAAAAAACCCAAAACATCAAAAAAAACCAAAAACTTCAGAAAAACAAACAAAGGCAGTCCGATTCAAGAAACAGGGAAACTAGGGTTTCTACAGTGGTATCAGAGCTAAATCCTGCCATCCTAAGGGTTTAGCCATCATATGCAGCCAGACGAGCTTGAACCATACAGGTACTATACACGCAGACGTGCCTTGATTGACAGGCGACGGAGTTTGAGTAGGCAGCCAGAAAATATGGCTGACAGGAATGACAGGGCTAATAGAGCAGATATACCTAGAGAACAGGACGATGCCGAGGTTTTAAACACTCTCAGAGACTTACGTGCAGGTCAGCGGCAGTCTAACGATGTGCTACAGCAGTTGGCAGTGGCAATCCAGAGGTTAGGTATACAGAGGAGACCGTCACCACAGCGTGACGATAACAGGAGTGATGCAGAATCTCGGAGAGCACCTAGGACTGTTTCACGGACAGCAGACAGGCCCACTAGGCCTACTTTTGTGAGACAGGAGCCCGATGAGGCTATTGTCGGTGAGGAGCATGAGGAGTTGTTCGTAGATACATTGATGGCAGTGAACGAGGAGTGGGAGTTGGTACCACCTGATGTCAGAGAGAGGATTTCCTTTGACCGATTTGTTACACAGAGGAGAGAATATCGCAGAGGACGACAGGATTGGAGACCTAGACATCAGAACAATGACCTAAAACATGCTACAAACAAACTCAACCTGACGATGTTCGATGGAAGTGGCAAGGTGACAGCCCAGGCATGGATCAGTAAGTTAGACACATTCCTCACATTACGCCCAATGGCTGAGAGAGATGCTATCCGTTATGCGACACTGCATCTGGAGGGAGTGGCTTACGATTGGTGGCACCACAGTATGGTGACTTTACAGCATGACAGGATCACATCATACCAGGAGTTTGTGGACAGATTGGTTGAGCGGTTTGACAGGAAGGATCTAGAATCCTACTTCAGAGACTTGGCCCAGTTGAGACAGAGTGGCAGTTTGGAGTCCTATATTGGTGACTTTCAGAAGTTGTCAGTCATGGTTCCGAACATTTCAGAGAGGCGATTGGTAGTACTCTTCCTGGAGGGTTTGACAGAGCCATTGAGAGGTTGGATCAAAGCCTTTGATCCTCCTTCTTTACAGGAGGCGATGAAGAAAGCACGAAGCATGGAGTTAGCAGCACCTTCTAGTAGATTTAACTCCAGAGGTTCTTCATCATTCAGAGATAATAAGGGCTTTAACAGAAATAAGGACAAATCTGATTTTAACAAAGAAAAATCAGACTTTAAAAACGATTCGAAAGGAAAATCAGCAGCACCACTTTCGGATCGTGAGGCCCTTAATGACCTACGTAGGAAGAAGCTTTGCTTCTACTGCAAAGGACCGTATGACGTAAATCATGATTGTCCTCTAAGACCTAAGGGCAAGGCAAATCGAGTGATGTGGGCATATTATGAGGACTTAGAATCAGAAAATTCCGAACAGCAGGAAAGTTCCGAGGATTCAGAGACAGAGGCTCCAGAGCCTAGAGCTGAGACAGAGCCAGAGCTTCAGATACAGGAGGCACGGCTATCTAGCATTCAGCAGGAGGGCTCATTCAGGATTCGGGGTGTGTTAGCAGGACAAAGGGTCATCTCCCTTCTTGATACAGGAGCCACACATAATTTCATTGATGCTAGGTTTGTTGAGAAACGTGGACTCATCACTGAGGAGTTCGAGGGCATCAGAGTCAAAGTGGCAGATGGATACACTTTAAGATGCGAGCGCATGATTAAGGATCTCCCCTTACGCTTGAACAATTATGAGTTCAAGGCAGATTATTATGTTGTTAATATGGGAGACATTGATTTAGTCTTGGGAATGAAGTGGTTACACTCATTGGAGGAGGTTACACTTCGTCTCAAGGACATGGAGATCCGCTTTGAGGTCGACGGGAAGACTCACATACTTAAGGCAATACGGGACAGCGACCTTAAAACAATTTCCTTTCGCCGAATGGAGCGGCTCATGCGTCATGATATGGTAGAGTGGGCTGCAGAGTGTCATTTAGCACCTTTACAGGAGGGACAACAAAAGACAGAATATCATCCTGACATTCAGAAGTTGAGAATCAAGCATGACAAGGTGTTCAGTGATATTCCACCAGGTAGACCTCCAGACAGAGGGATAGAGCACATCATTGAGCTCGAGGAGGGTGCGAAACCCGTTATGATAACTCCTTACAGGCATCCTAAAAGATTGAAGGATGAGATCGAGAAAACTATAAAGGAGTTACTTGCTATGGGTCACATTCGACCAAGCAAATCACCGTTTGCTTCTTCTGTTGTATTGGTGAAGAAGAAGGATGGAACGTTGCGCATGTGCATTGATTACAGGGTCCTGAATAAGAGGACAATCAAGAACCGATACCCGATACCGAGGATTGATGAGCTTATTGATGAGCTCCATGGTGCCTGCTATTTTACTAAAATTGATTTACGGTCGGGTTATCATCAGATCAGAGTCCGTGAGTAGGACATAGAAAAGACAGCCTTCAGATTTCATTGTGGGCACTTCGAGTTCGTAGTGATGCCATTCGGGCTCACTAACGCGCCAGCCACTTTTCAGTCTACGATGAACAGGGTTTTTCATTCACAGCTGAGGAGGTTCGTCTTGGTATTCTTCGATGATATTCTCATATATAGCAGGACTTGGCAGGAGCACTTGGCTCATTTGGAGACAGTGATGAGTATCTTGGAGAGGGAGTCCTTGTACGCCAAGGAATCCAAGTGTGACTTGGGAATGACCGAATTGCTATATCTTGGTCATATTATCAGTGCAGATGGAGTGCGCATGGATCCTGAAAAGATCCGCGCCATTATTGATTGGCCCACACCGGCAAACCTGACACAGTTGAGAGGGTTTCTCGGTTTGTGTGGATTCTACCGTAGGTTCGTGAATGGTTATTCACGACATGCAGCCCCGATGACAGATTTGATGAAAAAGGGGGCATTTGTTTGGACTTCTGAGGCACAGGAGTGTTTTGTGAAGTTCAAGGAGTTGATGACCACATGCCCTATTTTGGCACTACCCGACTTTACGAAGCCGTTTGAGCTTCAATGTGACGCATCAGGTGAGGGCATTGGTGCGGTGCTTATGCAAGACAAGCACCCGATAGTGTACGAGAGCCGTAAGCTCAAAGGACCCGAGAGATTGTACAGCATATATGATAAGGAGATGCTCGCGATTATGCATGCTTTAGCAAAACTTAGACAATACCTTGTGGGCAGCAAATTTTGCATTAAGACTGATCATAACAGTTTGAGACACTTCTTGGGGCAGCGAGATCTCAATGACAGACAGCAGAAGTGGGTCAGTAAGTTGCAGGCTTATGACTTTGATATTTCATATATCAAAGGTACACAGAACGTAGTGGCAGATGCACTTTCACGGAGACCGTACTTGAGCACTATGGTTCAGATTTCAGAGGATTGGAGGCATATGATAGTGGCCGAGTATGCCAAGGATAGTTGGGCTTCTAGTATTGTTGAGGGGTCAGCAGTTGATACCAGGTACACACTTGTGAATGACTTGATCATTTACAAGCACAGGATATTTCTGATTCCCGGTTCAGAGTTGAAGAACATGGTTATGCGAGCCTTTCATGACATCCCTACAGCAGGACATCCTGGATACTTCAAAACGTACAGGCAGATACGGGAGAGGTTCACATGGAAAGGACTCAAGAGAGATGTTCTTCAGTATGTGCGTGAGTGCCTTGTTTGTCAGCAGAACAAGCAGGAGAACACGTACCCAGCAGGGTTACTACAGCCACTTCCGATTCCTGACAGGAAGTGGGAATGCCTGTCAATGGACTTTATCACGGGCTTGCCTAAAGCCCAAGGGCGTGATTGTATTTATGTAGTTGTGGATCGGCTTACGAAGTATGCCCACTTCTTTCCGATCACCACGACTTACACAGCTACACAGGTAGCAGAGGTATTCTTTTGTGAGATATTCAGACTTCATGGGTTGCCTCGGAGCATCGTGAGTGACAGAGATGGTCGGTTCCTGAGTAATTTCTGGCAGGAGGTCTTCAGGCTTTGTGGGACCGAGCTTACACCGAGCACCAGTTACCATCCACAGACAGATGGGCAGACGGAGATAGTGAATAAGTGGGTGGAAGGATATCTCAGAAATTATATTGCAGGGCAGCAGAAGGCGTGGGTCAAATGGATACATTTGTGTGAGTATTGCTATAACTCGACATTCCATATGACCATTCAGATGTCCCCCTTCATGGCGCTGTACGGGTATGAGGCGCCGAGTTTCCTTGATTTGCTACTGAGCGACAGTAGAGTGCCGAGTGCGGGAGGATGGTTGCAGGAGAGTCAGGACACTATGAGGGCTCTCAAGGAAAATATAGCTAAGGCACAGAATCAGCAGAAACAGTATGCAGATCAGAAGAGGACGGAGAGGCACTTCGAGGTTGGTGATATGGTTTATCTCATGCTGTAGCCCTACCATCAGTCCACTCTTAGGAAGAGTGGGTCAGAGAAGCTTAAGCCATGTTATTACGGTCCTTTCAGGATCTTGAGGAGAGTTGGCGAGGTGGCTTATGAGCTTGAGCTTCCAGCAGAGAGCAGGGTACACAACGTATTTCATGTATCACACCTCAAAAAGGCGTTGGGTCATCGTGTGGTACCGTCTGCAGTCTTACCTCCCTTAGATGATGAGGGAAAGTTGATCTTAGTACCTGAGTCCATCCTGGAGTACAGGGAGAGACAGTTGCGACGGAGGACTATCAGGGAGTATTTGGTAAAATGGAGAGATTTGCTGGTTGAGGATGCGACATGGGAGAGCGAGGAGATTCTACAGCATCCGGCATTGAGATTGCTTGAGGACAAGCAATTTCAAGAGGGGCGGACTGTCATGTCCCCTTCTCAGTGACATCTCTCGGAGTACAGGATTGGCCTATTACACGACCCTCGTAGGCTGATAGACTGGATAGAGGGTCACTTCGGAACTTGGCTCAGCTTCAGTTAGCAGAGATTGATCAGTAGTCTTTCATTTTGGCTCAATCGGAGACTTTTTGCTGAATTGCTATTTTTAGCAGTTCCGGGCAAGCAGTGTGGGACCCCTGCTATTTTTAGCAGTATGGCTTTGGCAGTATCCGGAATCACTTCAGAGTTCATCAGCATCAGACGGATCAGTAATCAGATGAGTAACGAGGGAAATATTAATATTTAATTATATTGATTAAATATTAATTATTTAATGATTTATAATATAAAGTTATAATGTTATATTATAACTTAGTGATTTGCCTTGAGGGGTGCGCCCATCATCAGAAGGGGCCAAAAGTGACAATTAAATTATATTGAAATATTCAGTTGTGACTATTGAAATATTAAAAGATTAAAATATGAATATTTCATTAAAACCCTATTCTTAAGGAAATCGCACTTTTCAGCATAAAGAGGGTTTTGCTTGGGGTTTTGAGCATTATGTCATTTTATGAACTGAAAATTGATCAAGTTTTGTCTGAGCAAGAAGCTTTAGGGTTTCAGTCTCGAATGCATTGGGGAACGAGCCATCTCCAGTGAAAGCAGTTCAGAGGGTGTGAGATATCACCTGGTTTATTGCCAGGCAGAGGAATTTCTTCACCCAGAAGGAATTACAGAGCATACGGGGATCTTTATTTGTCAGAGTATTTATTAGATTTCCATCCAGAAGTATCTTATAACAAGGGCGCACCATATTCAAGGTTCTGGACATTTATTTCCAAAAGCCGTACAGTCTGTACTTGCTGTTTTGACAGATCCGTACCTTCATTACCAGCAGGCCGTACTTCCATTATTGAGCCGTACTCTTGCTTAGAGGAAAACTCCTTGCATTCAGGCCTTCTATCATCATCATTGGGGACGCCTTAGCATTTGGATCAGTTTGCCATCATCATACAGAGGGAGAAGTGGTCATTAATTGCAGCCGTACCAGGTCTGATCATCTCCAAGTTGCAGCAGATTACCAGGTTCTTTTAAATAAAAAAAATATTATTTCCTGTGTTGCATGTTGTCAGATCTCCAATGTACTGAGTCCAGTTGTTCAATAATTGAATTGCTAGCATTAGATCTTCTATCTTTCGTCCATATTGAAATTGTAGTATTTATTTTTGAATTTATTATCAATTCTTTGCAAAAATCGCAATTTCTTTATTTCATGCAAAAAACCCAAAACATCAAAAAAAACCAAAAACTTCAGAAAAACAAACAAAGGCAGTCCGATTCAAGAAACAGGGAAACTAGGGTTTCTACACTTCACATGTGTCACTTCCATTCAAGGGCGCATTTAGGAAGGCTTTGGAAATTTCTCCGCCTTCATTTGATTGCTGGGTGCATTTTACTCCTTCTAACATTACTGTTAATGCCTTAGGTAAATTTCGAACACCTTCACCAAGCTTTACACCTTGGGCGCATATGAAGGCTTGAGCCTTCATACCTTAGAAATTTCATCAAACATCCTCTTGCTTTAATGCCTTAGAAATATTCAGCCACCTTGCCTTAGGGCATATTTTGACCCTTATGCAACGTGTTTCCTCTGCCTTAGGAAATATTCTTCAACCCTTTATTACCTTGGGTGCATCCTACATGTCAGGCTTCATGTTCCCACGCCTTAGAGTATTTCTCATGCCTCTAGCTTGCCTTCTCATCTTAGGGGCATATGAGGGGTCAAGCTTCCATTTCCTACACTTAGAAAGTTTTTTTGAGGCCTCCTCACAACTTGGGCGCATTTCCACATGCAAGCTTCCACTTGATGCCTTAGAAATATTCTTAACATCCTTTCATCTTGGGTGCACTTGAGGTAGGGTGGAGAAATTTTTTGTACTTAGAAACATTTTCATCAAGCATCCTCCACTCTTGGGCGCATTTGAGGGTATGAGGAGGAATTTTCATACTTCGAATTTTTTTGATGCCAGTCTTCATGCTTGGGCGCATTTCATACTTCCTCCTGCCAGTTTCCATTCGTGGACTTAGAAATCTCAATGCCTTCAACTTCCTCTTGCCACTCTATTTTTAGTAAATTTTGGAGATGTATGACTTTCCGTGGCTTTTTATCTGTTCTGAATCTGGAGTTGGCATAATGTGCTTCCTGTGGCCCTGCTACCCTGTTTATACCTGTTGCCCGAGATCATCTGCTATTTTTAGCCCTCCTACTATTTTTAGCAAACCCTAAAATTGCTTGACTTTTGCAGTTTCGTTTGACTTGAATTTTTCACCACGTGGTCCTCATCGCTTAGCGAACCTATTCACACCTGCCTCTCATGCTGACCTGCTATTTATAGCCCTGTTCTAGAGGTGACTTACTATAAATAGTAAATGCTTGGATTGCGCTCAAATTTTACCAATAGATTGCTTGAAGGATGTTGATCGCAGTGGGATACCTTCGGTTTTCAAAATTTTGGCTTTTTACCCCTCTTTTTAGGCATTGAAGTTGGAAACCCTAATCTGATTTGCATGTGCCTTGAACGATCTCCGTTTGACTTGATTTTTGTTGTACGTTGCTTTGCCTACTAAACTGAAGTGTCGGGTGGCTGCTGGGGGGAACCTGTTATTTATAGTAACTGTCTAGAAAAAGTGACCAATCCACTGCCGGATGAGTTTGCATGTCAAATTGCCCGTGGGATCTCAAAAAACCCAGAAAACTGATCAACATGCGAGCACTGGCTAAAAATAGTAAGTCCCTGAAAAATGGTCTATCCTGTTTACAGGTCATGTCGTTGCGAAGCTCTCGGAAAACCTATAAGGAATATCCAGACATGCACTGAAAAACTCTGCATGCAAACCCTAAAAATAGCCTCTGAAGGTTGAACTGCTGAAAGTTACCGTCTCAGCTTGCATGTTGTATCATCGCGGAGGTTTTGAAAAACCCATAAATATTCCCTAGACATGCATTGAAGAATCATATGTGTAAACCCTGAAAATGGCTCTTGAAGCTGGAACTACTAAAAATAGCAAGTTGTCAAAATCTGTTCAAATTTTACATGCAGGCACCTTGAAGTTACCTGGATGTGGTGAAGCAGTCAAAATTTCAAAATCTTGAGGAAAAGACTTCAAATTAAGCACTTACTAAAAATAGTAAGTTGTCAGAACTCAATGAAAATTCAATGGGAACCCGCTGGAAGCCTTTTGACAATAATGTTAAGCTCAAATGTCAATTTACCAACTTGATTTGATCTCAATCCAGCCTGAAGAACAAAACCCTAATTTCACAGACAGTTGAAATTTCCAATTTGGTCAAATGATGGGACATCCTCGAAAGGATAGAAAGATCAGAGAGAGAGAGAGACGCAAAACAACCCAAAACCAAAGCCAAAAGACCAGAATGGAGCAAAAATTAGGGGGTCCCCATTTGGAATGCGGTGATGTGTGAAAAGGTCACAATAGGAACTCCATCGAATAAGCCTCCAAAAATGTCGAAACATCCTCCTAGAAACTAGGAACCCTTATTTATGCTTCTGAATAGCCTACGAGTCTTCGGAATAGGCTAATGGCCAATTGCATCAATCATTGACGAGAAGGGGACATTACAGTCCACTCTCCCCAAGATTTCTTGCCCTCAAACAATCGTAAGTCTGGATGCTGCAAAATTTCTTCATTTTCCCAAGGTGCATCCTCGATTGGCAAATTCTTCCACTTCACCAAATACTCTTTGATTGACCTTCTCGTCAAGGAGCGTTCTCCAGTATCAAGAATCTCCTTTGGAATCAACACCAACTTTCCTTGATCATCCAAAGGAGGTAAGTCTGAAGAAGCAACAACGTTGTGTCCAAGTGCCTTCTTGAGGTGAGACACGTGGAAGACATTGTGAACTTTGCTATTTGTCGATAGCTCCAACTCGTAAGCCACTGCACCAACTCTCCTGATGACTTTGAACGGTCCATAGAAATGTGGCTTGAGTGTCTCTACTCCACTCTTCTTGAGAGAAGATTGTTGATAAGGCTGAAGTCTAAGGTAGACCATCTCACCAACCTCAAATGTGCGCTCAATACACTGCTGATGAGTGTACATCTTCTGCTGATTTTGAGCTATCTGGAGATTGTTCTTCAAGGACCTCAAAATATCTTGATTATGCTGCAACAAATCTCTTGCTTGTGGGGCTTTGCTATCACCAAACATCAAATCAGCAAAGCTAGGGGCATCATAACCATAGAGCACCACGAACAGAAACATCCTGATGGACATGTGGAAGGATGAATTGTAGCAATATTCGCCTAAGTGAAGCCATTTCACCCAAGATTTTTTCTGCTCCGAGACATAGTTCCTAAGGTAACCCTCCAACCATTTGTTCACAATCTCCATTTGCCCATGTGTTTGTGGGTGATAACTAGTGCTCAGAGTAAGCACTGTACCACTTAGTCTGAATATCTCTTGCCAAAAGGTGCTTAGGAACTTGTTGTCCCTATCACTCACAATGTTTTTTGGCAATTCATGTAATCTAAACACTTCATGAAGGAACAAATCTGCAATTTGGGCTGCCAAAAATGTAGTAATAGCAAAAAAATGTGCAAACTTAGTTAATCCACTACATAAATACAATCTTTGCCTTGAGCCTTAGGCAACCCTATGATGAAGTCCATCGAAATACTTTCCCATTTTTGATTGGGAATTGGTAAGGGCTGCAACAAACCGGCTGAAGTTGTATGCTCATTCTTGTCCTTTTGGCAAGTGTGACACTCCTTGATGTAGCGCAAGACCTCATTTTTCAACCCCTTCCAAGAAAATCTTTCTCGAATCTGCCTATAGGTCTTGAAGTAACCTTGGTGACCAGCAAGTGGAATGTCATGGAAAGTCTCCAAAATCTTCTTTTTCAACTTGGATTCGGGCACCAAGAAGATCCTCCCTTTGTAGTGAATCAACCCATCAACCAACTTGTACCTTTCATCATGGAAAACACCATCAATAATGTTGGTTGCAAACTGATTTTTAGCATAATCAGCATGTAGCAACTCCCTCCAATCAGCAGTAAGCTCACACAAAGAGTTCAAATGGGGCCTTCTAGATAGAGCATCAGCTACAATGTTATTTTTTCCTTTGACATATTCAATGTCAAAGTCGTAAGCTTGAAGCTTACTCACCCACTTTTGTTGCCTCTCATTCAATTCCTTCTGATGCATAAAATGTTTGAGGCTATTGTGATCGCTCTTAATAACAAACTTACTCCCCACCCAATACTGTCTAAACTTGGCTAATGCGTGCATGATTACAAACATTTATTTGTCGTAGATGGAGTAAGTCTTCGTAGTACCTCTTAATTTTCTACTCTCGAACACAATAGGATGCTTATCTTGCATCAAAATAGCACCAACACCTTCCCCTAATGCGTCACATTGTAGCTCAAATGGCTTGGAAAAATCTGGAATTGCCAAGATGGGACAAGAGCTCATGATCTTCTTAAATTTATCAAAGACACCTTGTGCCTTCTCTGACCAAGCAAAAGCTCCCTTTTTGGTGAGGTCAATAAGAGGAGCAACAATTTGAGAGTAGCCCTTCAAAAATCTTTTGTAGAAGCCACAAAGACTCAAGAACCCCTTCAAATGCATCAAATTCTCAGGAGGCGGCCAATCCACAATTGCCTTGATCTTTTCTGGATCAACCTTCACACCTTCAGCATTGATGATGTGACCAAGGTAGAGCAGCTCCGTCATTCCAAATTCACATTTGGATTCTTTGGCAAACAAACTTTCTGACTCCAAGATGCTGAGCACTTCCTCCAAGTGCTTGAGATGCTCTTTCCATGTCTTGCTGTAAATGAGGATATCGTCAAAGAAAATTAACACAAACTTCCTCACTTGCGTCTGA
The DNA here is from genome assembly GCA_007115665.2 of Sequoiadendron giganteum. Classification (NCBI taxonomy): domain Eukaryota; kingdom Viridiplantae; phylum Streptophyta; class Pinopsida; order Cupressales; family Cupressaceae; genus Sequoiadendron; species Sequoiadendron giganteum. Next base: position 462,638,893 of record CM021104.1, on the reverse strand, counting down.
AATATCCGATTCATACAAGACTGGAAGGTGGTTGGAGCATTAGTAACCCAAACGGCATGACTAAGAACTCAAAGTGACCATAATGGCACCGAAATGTCGTCTTCTCAACATTTGATCCTCTCATCTGAATCTGATAGTACCCCGATCTTAGATCAATCTTTGAAAAGAACTTGGCTCCTTGCAACTCATCAATGAGCTCATCTATCTTGGGAATGGGATACCAATTCTTGATTGTGCTTTGATTCAAAGCACGATGATCCACACACATGCGGATGGTGCCATCTTTCTTCCTTATGAGCACAAAGGCTGAAGCAAATGGACTCTTACTTGGGTGAATGAAGCCCATCTCCAAGAGTTCCCTTATGTTCTTTTCAATTTCATCTTTTTGCTTCTTTGGATATCGGTACGGGGTTGTGATAACTGGCTTAGCCCCATCCTCAAGCTCGATGACATGCTTAGTTCCCCTTTCAGGAGGTGGCTCAGGAGGTAAAACAGCAAAGACCTTACTCCTCTTTGTGAGCAAAGACTGAATATCAGGTGGGTAGTCCCTCTTGGTTTCAACTGGACTTGCTGGAAGAATCATAAACTCCGCTGCCCACTCAACTTGATCTTGCTGAATCAACCTCGCCATTCTTTTGAATGATACAATCCTCGGACCTCCATTGGACATTCCTCTTAGCACAACCTTCTTGCCATCTGAATGAAACTTTAACTCCATGGTTTGCAGATTTAGAGAAATCTCTCCAAGGGAACACAACCATTGAATGCCAAGAACATCATCCATATCTCCAACGTTGACTACATAAAAGTCATCCTTGACCTCATAGTTGCCCAATTGCATAGACATGTTAAGAACCTTTTGATATCAAGAGATGTGAAACCCATCCGCTACCATGACTCTGAAGCCTTCAAATTCTTCAGTCTTGAGCCCTCTCTTCGCAACCACTCCTTCATCAATGAAATTATGTGTTGCTTCTGTATCAATCAAAGCAACTATACAATGCCCTCCAATCATGCCACGAACCTAGAAAGATTTGTTCTTTTGGAAACTAGAAAGTTGGGCAAAGGTGCCCCCACCTCTTTGTTCATCTTCGGACTCTTTGGGAGCTTTCTCATCCCCATTTTCAGCAACTTCTAACCACAGCTCCAAGTAATCAAATTTTGATCCATAATCGGAATAGGCCTCCATATGATTAGAGTGGCCTCTTCCAAAGCATCTATGCCCTTTGGTCCAAGGCTCCATACATGTGTAACACTTTCCTTCCTTCCTTCCTAAGCTTCTCATGAAGCTCATGACTCATCTTAGGTGGGAACTTTTTATGCTGATTTGAAAATGGAGTCTTAGCCTTCTTGTGAGCAAATGGCTTGGACTGAAATTTTGGCCTTGGGGCAGCCAACATGCTTCTAGCTTTCTTGATGGCCTCATCAAGACTTGGTGGATCAAATGCCTTTACCCACCCCTTCAATGGTTCCAACAAACCTTTAGAAAACAACACCACGAGCCTTCTTTCTGTGATGTTGGGCACCATCACGGAAATTCTTTGGAAATCAGCAATGCATGTATCCAATGGACCATGTTGTTTCAACTGTGCAAGCTCTCTAAACTTCGCTTCAGGATCTTTAGTGTCAAACCTCTCGATTAGCTTATTGGTGAACTCATAAGTATGAATTAGGTTGTGGCCAAGAGTGACCAAACCGTGATACCATCATTCATGGGCAGCTCCTTCTAAGTGCAAGGTTGCAAACTTGATGGCATCTTCTTTCGGCATAGGCCTTAAAAAGAGATAGTTGTCAAGTTTTTGAACCCACGATCTTGCTGTACATTTGTCACTTCAATCGAAGTGCGCCAAAGTCACCTTCCCAAGAGCTTGTTGATAATCTATTTTGGGACCCAAAGGAGGACGATTGTCAACTCTTCCACCGTTCCTTCTACTCCTTTGATTCATGAATTGGTCGAATGACCATTGGTCTCTAAGATTAGGGGGCAAGGTGGTATACTCCAAGTAGGCTTGTCTTGCATCTTCAACCATGGGTATTGCAGCCTTAGTTTGTGGCAGATCATCTCTTGGAGTAAAAGTGGGGAAAAGAGGTCTAGAGGTTGATCCTTTAGGTGTGGCAACATGTTGTCAAACTATTCTTCTTTGTTTGTTGACCTCTGAATTATTGCTGCCATTGTTTCCATTGACTCCACTGTTGCCTCTAGTATGATTGTTTTGGGGCTGCAAATTGATTTGGGATGCTTGCTCATCCATTCTTGATAGCAGTCTCGACATCAAATCAATCATTCCATCAAATTTCTTCTCCATTCTAGCTTCTCTCTCATCCATGGTATGTCTAAGATTTTCTAACATGGTTTCAACTGCTGCACCAAAACCCTGTAATGACCCCTTTCTGGTGGAAGCACTTGAACACGAAACTTGCATTCAAAGTTTTTCTCAAAGGGACATTAAAAACATTAGAGATCAATAAAATTCAGTAATAATATCTAATAAGATCGAAGATGATATAAATATTTCATTTTGTTCAAAGGATTATCCATTTCCTTTGCTATGAGTGATTCTTATAAATATATTTCATAAGTACTTTAGGGTAGATTACATCACGATAACATAATTAGTTATCTAATTCAAAATAACATATTAGTAATGCTATAATAATAAGTAGCAACATGCATAATCTTATTACTCCCAGCCACGATCTCTTATAAATCTGAAGATATCCTCTATCAGTGTCCTATGCTCATAATATGTTTTGTATACTCCTTTCTTTACTCCTCCATTAGCATTCATATATATATAATGATTCTCCCTTCCCTTTCCTATTAGTGTATATATACTTTTCACTCCTTTATACAATCTCAAGAGAGGTGATCCCTATGAATAGTTACGTCTCTTTCTAAAAAGTCAACCTTAAATTAAGATACACCTCCTCACAACAAATTGCAGCCTTTGTTAATTATTGTTTTCACACAACATGAATCGCTGCCCTCTTATTTATATTAATCGCTGCTTTTGCTGCTCCTTTATGAATCGCTGCTCTTTGTTAGTTAATCATTGCATATATGTGATTGTCTTATGAATTAAGGTGGTTGGCCAGCATTAAGGGTTTTGGCCATGTAATACACATATATATCATTTATGTTTTCTTATTTTATTATATTAGTTTATAATATTTATATGATTTTCATGTATGAGTATTATAGCCAGATTTGTATGTTTATTCTATAGAAGATAAGTAGTGGTTAAACTAAGTAATAATATAATTATAATTGTAAGATTACTTATATTTATATTTATATATTGTAAGGATTATACTTTTTAGTATTTGTAAAATTATACTTAATAATTATAATTATAATATTATCTTTGATAATTATAATTTAATATATATTTTATTTATTCAGTCGTATTTCAACGCTCGGTTATTTTTATATTTGGGTGTTCTAATTCGAGGACATGACAAACCCTCAACTGCTTTACCAATCTCTCTCAAAGCTTCTGAAAGTGTCTTTGTCTCTGGAACTGATGGATTCTGAAACTGATTTCTAACTTGCCCTCTAGTGTAGTATTTGACTTCTCTTTCACTCATCTGACAACTGAAATCTGCAAGTCACAGGTTGGCAAGATCTTGGCTTTGATACCACTGTAATGTTCCGGGCCAATTTTTTTTTCAATTTTTCACAACTTAATAGTGTACCTATTAATGTTAGCCAAATCCAAACCAACTAGAAAGTAACTCTACGCCAAGAATGTACGCCAGGATCCCAATGTTAGGCAAGGTGTGAGCATATGGTGCCAAGGATCATTAGAGTTCAACTGAAAGAAAAGTACAATACTGAAAGAAGCTCGATCACTTATTCAACGGGAGCGAAAGTAAGAACAATACTGAAATAAAATAGCTCAACCACTTATTCAGCGGGAGTGAAAGTAAGAACAATACTGAAATAAAATAGCTCAAACACTTATTCAATGGGAACGAATTACAAACTGGAAAGAGTCTTCAGCTCAAGGCAGGAATCCACTTATGCAATGGGAACACTCCACTTGACAGTGGGTGGAAAATGAATTACAATAAGCTCAAATCACTGTCTAATTTGCAGATAAATAAATGACTGGACAATACTACTATTCTCAGTCTTACAATGTTATAATCTGCAAAATTACAAAGATTATTAATTGAAATAAAGCTGCAAATGATATGAAATGATTTCTCCAGCCCCTCCACCTCATAGCAATGCAAAACACAAGCCAAAATCTGAACTAAGAACAAACTGAAATCTATGACCAGCAAATTGAAACTTTCTAACCAGCAACAAGGATGCACCTAAATGCTCATAACTCTCCGAAAACCCAACCAAATGGACTGAAATAAAATGCAAAAGCTGCTAATGATGAAGGCGCCCAAGAAGCAACACAAAAACCACCCAAAATGTCTGATATATTTTTTGCATGATTGCCAAGAACATCCAAGCAAATGGTACGGCCTTCCTAGAGGGGCGAACCTCTACCAAAAATCTATTTCTTCATATTAAAATCTGCAAATGCACAAGAAGGATCGCCTATGATAGAGGAAAAGATACCCCTAACATCCTGAATGAAAATAAAATCAAGTAGACTCCTGCAAGCAAAAACATCATTCAACCATGACTGCAACCAGCAACACAAAATTGTCAAAAACATTAGAAAACTCCATTTATAAGCTCAATTTGCATTCTCTGAATGAGAAGCAATCTCATTATCAGTTAGGCGTTATCTTTCAAACACAAAGACTGATCCTTGCTAGGAGGTAAGCATCCCTCAAAGTTACAAGTCTGCAAGCATTTCGGTAGCAATTTGATAGCATAAACTCTAGATGAGAAATGAGTGAGAGGCCTCCTTTTATAGAGTCTAAGAGGTGACTCTTTATCTTCTCAAGTGGGACGTCATTTTCTTTTTTGCAAATAATTTAATTTTAATTGCTATCCTCTCTTCACTTTTGGCGTCCAAGGCTGTTGGAGGAAATATCAACTCAAAAAGATTATAGTTAATCCTCAAAAGTGGTGTCCAAAATATCAACCATGAAATACATTTTAATGTCTCAATGTGGTGTCCACCCTCATGGGCCCCTTCAAAACAACTTAAAGTTATTCTGCTAGGCCAAGGGGGCCAAAAATTAAAATAAAACATTATAACTTTTAAATAACTCATCTCCCCAAGAATGCAACATCAGAAAGCCAAATTCAGGAATACTCAACTGCTCCACCAAAAGTAGAAAGCTCTCTATGCTGAAGCCAATCATCATACTGCTAAAAAAGGAATTTACTAAAAATAGTAAATTCTGAAAGGTAGTCCAATGCCCATGCAAGCTATACCATTGCGAAGCTCTATGAAAACCCAGAAAGAAACCATAATCCAAAATTGGGAATTGCATCGAACAAGCCTCCAAAAATGCCGAAACATCCTCCTAGAAAATAAGAAACCCTAATTTTTGCTTCCGAATAGCCTACAGGTCTCTAGAATAGGCTAACGGCCAACTGCACTGATCACTAACGAGAAGGGGACATTACAGTCACTTGGTTATATCGCCTATACTTACTATTTATAGTAAGTCTTATTTGGATTAATCGTCATCAGGCCTACATCCAAAAAATATGATTGGATCACTATTTGAGTTGGTGTTGGGTAATTTATTGAGGATTAATTGTTTATTATATTATTAAAGTTATTCGACTTTAATAATATTAATATTTAATGATGACTTATTAAAAGGTGATATAAGGAGGTTGAATGGAAATTAATAAAGTATTATATTAATGATGCTTTATTAATTTATTATTTTAAAAAAGGCCAAATGCATCAAAAGAAAATATTTATTTTATTTAATTATTTGGCCAAGTGGGGATTTGGAGTATAAAAGCAAAAAGCATTTGCTTTTTCATTATCTTTGATCATTTTATAAAAACTTGTGCAAATTGGAGAAACTGAGCAAGAGTTTGCTAGTTTTGGAGATTCAAGCTTTTTGAGGACGAAAACCCTTAGAGAGAACAATGTCTATAGGTGTGGAAGATCACCAAGAGCATTTTGAGAGATAGTTTCATACAAAGATTATTACAAAGCTTCATTTATTTTCTTGGAGATCTTCATTCAGGGATTTGCAGAGTTTATAGGGTTGAAGATTGTTGATATTCTCAGTTGTTGATCAAGCATTCTCAGATCTGCAAGTTATGTTGTTTCCGGGTATGAATCATTTGTAATCCCTGAATCATTAATAAAATCTGAATATTTGTTTCTTGCATCTGTTTGGAAATTGTTTTATTTGCAAATATCTATGTTTTGTATTTCCTGGTTAGAACCCCAGATCAGAGGGGTTACTACATTGGTATCAGAGTTCAACTTCTTCCTGCTAGCCTGTGTAGATAAGATAAGTTTAAATTCTAGGGTTTGTTTATGAAGTCAGGGTTTTCAAAAGGTAACTTTTTCAATTGCTACAGTTTGATAAATTTCTAGAGAGTAATTGGGTGATTTTATCTTATTTCTCCGATCTTTCATAGTTTCCTTCAGGGAGTCAACATATTTATAAATTGGAAAATCAGATTAATATTTATAAATTCCTAAAGGTGCTAGTTGTACCTTTCCAGGGTCTGTGCATCTATTAAGACTTTTGGTTAATAAATAATAAACGCTATTCTTTTAACAATTGCCTTGAGATTCTATTTCATATCAGAAGAATAAGAAATTTGGAGTCATTATTGCTCAAAGTAGGTGTGGGAATTATTTTGCAAATAATCCTAAGGGAAAGATCATAGATATCAGAGTCCTGGGTGTTATCGGGCTCTTGTCCTTCTTTGCCAATCTAGAAAAAAAACAGAATTGTATGAGTTGGACTTTGCCATTGAGTTGTACATTGGACGTGTTAATGCTGGATTAATTTTTTGAAGCCATTGAGTTGACCTAGCCTAGTGCATGGAATTTTATATATAAAAGAAGATATCCAACGACCCTAAACTATTCATTTTGTCACTTTCTATTCCTGCGTCAAGCTTGTTTGGGAGATAATAGGCTTAGACGGTAATGTGGAGACAAAAACAAATAATCGCCTCCCTTACATAGCTGCAAGACTTTTTGGGACTTGTTGGAGTTTGGAAATCTGCAATGTGGGCATAGGGGTCGAGACCCATATGTTTGCCAGCTTCTACCACTAGCTGCCAATATTCTTGGAAGGAGAATTGTATATGTTTGTGGATTAACTATTTGGGAGTCCTATGTGGAGTGCTTCATTATCATATCAGCCAAAGTTTACCGCAAACCTTTATGAAGAAAAAGATAAAATTTCCAGCTGCCTCCTTACTCATTGAATAAAATATATGTAAATTTCAGAAAAGGTGGGAATTCAAACTGGCAACAGATATGTTGAGGAGGATAAGGGTCTAACGTGTCAAATAAGACAAATTTGTTTTATTCGGCTCAGTTCAAGGCTTCAAATATTTTGGAGACTCATAAATTTAATTCACAGTTTTGTAAGTCTACCGCTGCTCACATAACATCCAACGCTTAATTCCAAGTTTGAAGGGGGTCGTAGCATGCCAACGTGGGAATCAGACAAAAGGCTTCTAAAACTTCAGCTGAAGAGTCATGAGGAATGCAAACTCTTGTAGCCACCACCTCATTGTCATAATCGTTGCCTTTTCTCCTAGCCACCAATCTTCCGTTTGGAAGGGAGCCGCAGCCATTCTTTGTCTACAGAGGAAAAGACAACGCATTGATACAAAGTGGGTGACAAAATTCAACAATTATTTAATCACCTATTCACAAATATTGCATATGAATAGAGGCAGCACTGCATAAGTGGATAGAGGCTGACATGAAGAGGAAGAGAGGTTTGTGCACAGACCTGAAGGCTGCAAATAGGGGTAGTGAGTTTCAGAAGGAAGCTGCTGTCAAAGTTGAAGCACTGCGATCACTTCTAGGTCCATAAATCTTGTTGCAAATTGGAACTAAGTACCAGGTTAGAAGAATGAAAGAATTTTTGAATGTTAAGCTGTAACATTTAAATCTATATTTGAAGGTTTGAGTGCACATTTGCATAAATATCTGAATATATATACTTGCAATATATTTGAAATGATGATTGTGGTTTACAATTGATTATTTTGCTCAACATTTACAAGATAAACCATTGCAGATCAAACCAACAAATTAGTTTGACAAATAACATTGTCAAACTAGAGCAGGAAATCGAAAAAAAATGATCAAATAGGGTGCGACACTCATTGATCAGCTTAAGTGTATAAAATGGTTGCAGATAAATCCATGTTAGAGCTGATGCAAGATTTGTATGAACTCATGAAGGATCCTGAAACGAAGCAGGGATTTCTAAGGAGGGTTGCAAAATCTAAACAAAGGGATAATGAAAATGAATTGCTTCAAAATGATTCGCAACCTACACGTGATCATGAGGAAGGAGTTGCACAGGTGCATCTAGAGTTGTTGGAGTTGCATCTATCAGTTGGGAAAAAAGATGAATGCACAACAGTGGTTTTAGGTGACAAGGATGCTATACCTGATGATGGCAATTTGGTGGAGTTTCAAGATGGTTCTTTGAATGTACATGCATCTATTCTAGAAGAGGATGTGTGCAATGAGGTTGTCAAATCAGCAGCCTCTAATATTCCATTTGAGCCATCCTATGAGGTTCATAACACCAATGCATATGACGAGGATGTGTGCAATGATGATGGCACACATGATGATGTTTTCCAATGAATTAATGACAGTGATTCAACATTCTATCATAGTGCTGATTACAAATCAAAAAAATTGTATGGGAATGACAGGTTTTAGGGGTCCCATCATTTGGCAGGACAATTGAAGTTGAATGAAGGTATGATTGCTACAACCATAGAACATTTTGATGTCGCTCAGCAGTTGATGGCAAACTATTGCTGGAGGACTTTGAGAACACAAGAGCACTTTGATGGTGAACTTTTCTTTTCAGAATTTCAAGCACTCAAAGAAGCATTAGAGTAATGAAAACTAAGTACCTACAACTACTAGCAAACAAAAATCATCTTCTCATGTTTGATGGGATTTATTATGATGTATTGAGTGGAAAAGAAGAAGAGGTTGATGAGCTCACTTATGAGCTTGAGGTCACCATGGACTCTTTGAAGAGCACTCAAATGGCCCTTCAAGAGTCAGAGTCTCGGATTGACGGGCTCACCATGGAGTTGAGCTTGGCATGATCTTCATAACCCACAACTGAAATTCAGCTACCTATGGCAGCCATCGGCAATGAGCATACATCCACAGATATTGGGAATGTGCATATTGGAGATGTGGAAACAACCACTTTGTTTATAGGTGTAGATGACACCAATGGAGTAGGTGCACTAGATGAGCATAACAGGGAATAGTATGTTGCAGCAAGTGTCCTTGAAGAAAAACACATTACAGGTGATATATACCCAAGTCTCTACATTGGTGGTGTGGAGAATACTATTGACAGGTCTTGTGATGAAGAGGTGGATTCTATTGAGAGTTGTGTGATTGATCACAACGCTGATCCATCTGCCTTACATGAGGATTGCAAGGTGTTATCTAGTGGGAAAATCGGTTTTCATGCTAATATGTTTTTCCCTTCTGAAAGTAGATCAAAAACTTCATTTTATGTAGACGATTGTGATCAATGACCTAATGAGTCACAGGGATGGAAGGATCAGCTGAAGGTCACTGGAGATAAGGTTGATCAAAACTTATCACACCTTGATAGCACACATAAATTTGTCTAATACCTCCTTTGGTCAACTGAATTTGAGGAAAGAAGGTATGGGGTTTCGACTAGAACTTCTATCTGAAGCTTGCGGACTACCAGGCAAGCTTTAGAGGTAATAAAATCAGATTACCTCCATTTGCTGTCAATCAGGGACTTTGTTATCAGGGTTGTAGAGAAGGTTTATAGAGCTATTGCAAGGTCTGCCCATCACGATTTGAGTTGTGAGTCATCTTTTGGTGGTGGCAATAAGTATGGAATCCACGTGACTATACTGGCATTCCATTGATGCAAGTAAGTTTCAACTTGATTGTGTGGTGAGGTGTGCTCACCCATTTTCTTTCAACCCACTCACATTTGATTTGACTACGATGTAGAAGACAAGCAAGTTGTGAGTTCGATGGTTGGTATGAGGTGTTTCCTTCTGTGGATGAAGGGTACAAAACTTACAAGTGTTTGGAGTTGCTTCAACAGGGTAATTATGCTATTGGGATACATGTTATAGGGGCAGATTTTGAGCAGCTTGGCATTCCTGGTGTAGTTAGAATGATGCAACAAGAACCATCAAGAGTCAGGAAGGACAAATTCCAAATTTGTCCACGGGATCCAGGTGGAGTACACTCGTGGAGGGGTATGGTACTTGGAGCTTATTACAGTGTGTTGCTTCACCAACTTCAGCTTGGTGAAGAATATATCAGAGTGGCATAGTAGAGGTCAACAAGTGATGTGTATGGTAGACTTCTAGTTGGGTTGCGGGCTTTGGGATCTTCTATGCTTGGCAATATGCTTCTTTCGCGGACAGTGATTGACATGGTTTCCGAGTTTAGTTCTAGTTTCCTCCAGTGGTTGCAGTGGAGCTTGGGTAGAGCTTTGTGTTGATTGGTTTGGGATCTCGACATTCTGGATGGGCTTGGTTGTCCAGTTGAGGATTGCTTGGGGACAAGCAATCTTGGGGAGGGCAGACTGTAATGTCCCCTTTTTTCCTGGAGTTTGTATCCTTGCAGTGGTTAGCCTATTATCTAGTTCCCATAGGCTAGCAGGATGTCAAGGGACCCTTTTGAGGATGTTGAGTGGTTCCTCAGTTGAGTTTTCAGAGGTTTATCTCAATTTTCTCTTGTTTAGTAACTCAATGATTTGGTGGTGGACCTTCTGGAGGTCATTCTGGTTGATTTCTCCACACTTACTTTTTATAGTAAGTCACTTGATCATATCGCTTATACTTACTATTTACAGTAAGTCTTATCTGGATCAGTCGTCATCAGGCCTACTTCCAAAAAATATGATCGGATCACTATTCAAGTTGGTGTTGGGTAATTTATTGAGGATTAATGGTTTATTATATTATTAAAGTTATTTGACTTTAATAATATTAATATTTAATGATGACTTATTAAAAGGTGATATAAGGAGGTTGAATGGAAATTAATAAAGTATTATATTAATGATGCTTTATTAATTTATTATTTTTAAAAAAAGGCCAAATGCATCAAAAACAAATATTTATTTTATTTAATTATTTGGCCAAGTGGGGATTTGGAGTATAAAAGCAAAAAGCATTTGCTTTTTCATTATCTTTGATCATTTTATAAAAAAATTGTGCAAATTGGAGAAATTGAGCAAGGGTTTGCTAGTTTTGGAGATTCAAGCTTTTTGAGGATGAAAACCCTTAGAGAGAACAATGTCTACAAGTGTGGAAGATCACCCAAGGGCATTCTGAGAGATAGTCTCATATAGAGATTATTACAGAGCTTCATTTATTTTCTTGGAGATCTTCATTCAGGGGTTTACAGAGTTTATAGGGTTGAAGATTGTTGATATTTTCAGCTGCTGATCAAGCATTCTCAGATCTGCAATTTATGTTGTTGTTTCCAGGTATGAATCATATGTAATCCTTGAATCATTAATAAAATCTGAATATTTATTTCTTGCATCTGTTTGGAAATTGGTTTATTTGCAAATATCTATGTTTAGTATGTTCTGGTTAAAACATCGGATCAGAGGGGGTTACTACAGGTTTTTTTGTTTAATTCCTTGTTTAACTTGGCTTGATGCCTAGTGATAGGTGACATATAATGTAGCTTGGTTTTGGCTTTTGGACTTTTTGTTTTGCAAAATTCCATATGTTTTTGATTCTTGGGGTTTTTATTCAATTTTTGAAAGTTTGGTTTAGTACAAGCTTAACACAAATAAGAAGACATAAAAGACACAAGAACAACCTATATAATTTAAGTGGGCTGTTTGGCATGTGATCCCACCAATATACCTCAAGGGTAACTTCTCATAGCTAACTGCTTGTTAGTTCATCACAAGTTACAAATAGTCAAAATGTCTTAAACTAGGCTTATCTAGGGAGTCCTCAATATATCCAAAGGTACGTGATGCCCATTTTCATGAAATTAGAGAGTATGCCTAAGGTGTATGATGATGAGGTCAAATACACTTCTCACTTCACTCTAGCCTCTTGATTGGAGCTGCACCAAGAATGACAATTCCAACTCTGAAGCATATTGTCTAAGGCTTGAGTATTGGTGGACATAACCACCTCAGTTCACTATTTGCTTAAAACACACAATTTCTTAGTTAAGATCGACAACTCCTACTTGGAATTTGTATGCCTTGCCAAAACACAGGGTTTGGCTTCGTGCTTGGATATCAGTTCCAAGGTCATTAAGCTCCTAAAATAGAAAGAAAGAAAGGAACAGTAAGAGTGGGAGAGCATACACAACTATCCTTTGGGAAATGCAAGTGAGAAACCACTTTTGATCCTCAAGATCACCTTAAAATTAAGGTGCAAAAAGAGAGCATACACAAGCTAATCACGAATACACATGACACACAAGTAGAGTAAGTAGGTTGTTTTTTATTCTTAAGGTCATCCTATTGTGCAAGAGGAGAGCATACACAACTAACTTACAACAAACAAAGACTAAAAACAAAGGTTAATTTCCTTTGAAAATTAAAAATGTGAATGAAGTTTTGGAAATCTGTTAGATCCACATTACTTTGTAACTTAAAATCAATTAAGACATCTCATTCAACTAGACCATTTTTTAATTTTTTTTTTTGAAGATAACAACAAAATAAGATGCAACCATTGCTGCCATAATAACAAGATAGTATTCTACATAAGAACATGTACATAACTAAATTCATAAATTCAAGTACTAAGCAAGAGATATAAGGTAAGAGATTAGAAATCCTCATTTGGATTTTGCGTCTTCCAAGACTTGGCTCGCCATCTGCAAGTGAGGGAAAGCATCATTTGAGTGTTTTTCCGCCAACCACGGATTTGTGCGGTCCCTCGTACACCTTCCTATCTAGAAGGGGGCCCTTCCCTTCTTACGAAAGGCAATGTTGGAACCCTCAAGTAATGCCATCTGAGCTTTGGTGGTAAACCCTACCTAATTGACTCTGCCACGCTACTAAGGATACCCTCCTACTAAGCTGGCAACTTTGGTTAGTTAAGTAACTAGGTCACTGTGAGTACGAAGGTGCGGTTAGTGGCACCTGCACCTACTATGGCCATAGTTTCGTACTATTGTACGAACTCACCCACCCTACTCGACTTGGAAAACTCATCTAATCAAGGGCTTCTGAGAGACTTTCTCTCTACCCTTTACTCATATCAGGACACCTGTCCTAGGGTAAACTCTCTTGACCTACTTTAGGCTTATCAACCAAACACTTTTCTTGGCTACCTGCCACGTGTGACCAACAAACATGATGCTAGGGTTTTTACAAATAAATCACATTCCTCTTGGCTACCTGCCATGCAAACGAGTATTCATAATACTAGGGTTTTACTCGAACACTCCTAATAGAGCAAATAATAAAGTTTCTTCTTAGAAAAATAAGGCAGACATAACCCTTGTTAAAACTTCAAGACTGTTTCAATGCTCATATTGCACTTAACACATGCTGGCCATCTATATGGAATGCACGGCATGACACCAAGTGGTAACCGATCATAAATCAGGTATTTACTCATAACAGCAAACAACATACAGTTTTTTTATTTCCATTCATTGAAAAACTCTTTCTTTTGTTGTCAAACAATGCATGCTCAGTTTATCATTCTAATTCTTGACAGTCTTTAATGAAAGCGATGTTCTTGACTAAGCTCATGCTAACCCTCTGGACTTATTGTCAACTCAAGCTAGAACAAAAAAGAGGCAAATTAAATCATGCTACAGATTCAACCTATGAGGCTCTTTTTAGAAATATTCAGTGAGATAGTTTGGCGCCCAGGACTGAAACTGGAATTTCTTATTTATTAAAGGCATAAATTGCGAATTTGCAGCCAAGGCTCACCCTATTCAGGCTGTACAAACAGATTACAAGCAACAATAGAGATATCTGACAAGAAATATTTATAATACACGCTGCAAAATTATTCCAAAGCTTCTCTTTTATCAAGAAAGCGCCTAAAATGAATTAGAGAAGAAAGTTCATGCAGCAAACAATCTCAGAACTCTTCTTTTCCAAGAAAGCATTTATAGAGAAGTATAAAAGTCTAGAAAAGTATGCAGCTAACAATCTCATAAACTCTTTTTGTTTCCAATAAGCATTCATAAAGAAATATAAAAGTCTAGAAACGTAAACAACAAACATCCCCTTAGACGTTTCTTTTTATTAAAACACTATATTCTTCAGAATAAGAATAACTCAGAAGCAATACATGCCTGTAGAAAATCCTGGAGCTGATATTTCTGATAAATAAGTTATCTAGAATAGTAAACTCAAATATCTCCGTAGCCCAGCAACTAGCTTCTGTTGTAGGCGTTTGGTTTCCTCTTCTTTTAAATGCCACTCTTGCTTAGAATAACTCTGCTATTCTTAGCATCGACTACTCTCCACCTCTCACCAACATCCAAATCACTTTTTTTTATATGCGTGCTCCACTTCTGAGTTTGTTTTTCACAAAATAAGCTAATCATCCTCAAGTCGATTGCAAGAAGATAGTTATCATAACCACCTCCTGAAATATCTCAACTTCCCACAAAGGAATTCAAACTTAGCTAAAAATACGCCAAGTAATTTCCAAAGACGAGTTCACAAGGGTGGTGGATATGCTGAGCCCGATTCTCTTATTTTTCATGCCTCCTTTATGACTGGAATTTAGGAACCAATTTAGCATAAATTTAGCGAACTTCAATAAGGCGGCAATAGTAATTTTTAAATAAAAATCAATAAGATAACTTAATCGCCAGCATAAGGTGGCCCCCACTTCTTCCATTATACGTGTGGATTAGCATTTGATTTATTTTAAATATTTAGAACATTTCCACACAATTGGCGGCAAACAAAAAAACTTCACTTTTTAAATTTTTAATAAAATATTTACTTAGAATTATAATCACTTAATTTCTTATTATTTAAACATTGGTCATTCAATCTTAAGAAGGTATTTGATTATATAATTAAATACCTCTTGGCGTCATCTTGCATCATTATTACTCCTTGCCTGGAGAAATATTAATAATGGCAATATATAATATATAAATATACTAAGGCCAACTAGCACAATTATTCAAAATCATAAGGTAGAAAGATCATACTTTTCAAGTTCACATACAAAAATAGGGTTCCCAACAAGAAGGTAGATTGCTTTCGAAACCCTAAAATCACCTACAACAAAACCACATCAAGACGTCACACAAGAACTTACCTCAAAACGAACTACTAATACTCGCTTCTAGGGTTCCTAGATCCTATTGACCTAACCCTAGCTCAGATTGCAGTTTCCAGAGCATCCCAACATTACCTCTCTACTCAGATGATACTCCCCCTCTTCCGGAGATTGCGGTACGTGCTTCCCTACATCAAACTCCAAACAAACGGAAATTAGTCTAATATCTAAATATCATAAAATCTCCATTGCATAATCTCTATCTATGCATTAACTGAAAGTAAACTTTTCTTTCTTTCTAGGGCATCAAAACAAAATATATATTCCTTCTAAAATAAATCATAGCTCATATCATAATGGCATAATTCTCATTGCACAAACAAAATTCAATCACAGAAGATCTCATCGTGTCATGCATTATTCAATCAAAATTAAGATCATTCATCTGTCATAATTGCAAAAGTAAAAGTGTTTTTGAACATCTATAGTGGGATGTAACAAAATCAACTTTGATAAGCAATCGTACAAAACTACAACATTGGTAGTTTGCAAGATTGAGACCTTACACAAATGATCCTGTGCAAAGTTAGAACAATAGAAAAAACCCAAACACAACCCTTGCAAATCAATGGTTAGTGGGTTGAAGTTAACAAAAAATGAAAAATATCAAATTCATAGTAGAAATGCTAAAACACATATTGCAAATGCTGAAGATTACATGGAAATGCCATTGATTAAACATAGGCATTGACTTGCAACAAAAAATATTTTAATAGGCACAAATGTTGTGGACTAGGCAAAAATGCCACAAATTGAGTGTAAATTTTTTGACAGAAAGAAAAATGCCAACCTACAAAAGAGATAAAAAAATAGAAACGTTGATGATTGGGTGGAAACATTGACTATTGATTGAAAACACCGCATCATAGAGCGTAAACGTTGCGATCATGCAAAAAAAAATTACTATCATGATCCAAGTTAGAAGAGAAGCAGCAAGAAGAAATTGGTTCAACAAGCACCTACAAAAACACCAATTAGTGAAAGGCCAAAGCAAGAATCACAATTTGAAGGCAAAAAGATTTGAAATTCTAGTTAACAAAGGCATTCAAGAGATTAACACAAAATCCCACACAAAGTCACTCTCAGTATAGCTATCCTTGCAAGAACTAACGAGATGAAAAACCCCAACAAGAAAAAATGGGTCAAACATTTTACAACCACAAAAATTGGAAACGCTAATAGTGAAATGCAAACATTGAAGTTGAAGTGGAAACACTTTTCTTGTAACAAGCCAAAAGCTTAAGAGAATGAAAGTGGGAACACTGATAATTAGGTGGAAACATTACTGCACATAGTGCAAAAGTTGTTCTAGAAAACACAATCAGGATTGTGGAAAAATCTAAAAAATCACATTGAGACAACCTACAAAAGTTAAAAATTGGATTAAGACAAGTGTCCCACTAGAGCATGTCATAATGTAATGCACAAAATTCAAAAATTAAATTTAAAAGGAAAAGAACAAACACAAATTGATCAAAGCTTTTTATTTCAAAGTGCAAAACCTCAGATTGAGCTTAATAGAAATTGTAATGTCCCCAAATTTGAGCCAGCATATAATTGAATAATTAATTTAAAGTTGTCAGGAAGGTTAAAAATATAAAGGCAACTTAAGCTAATTATTTAATGTTGATAAAGTGACTTAAGTTATAAAGATAAGGAAATTAATTTACTTTAAAAAAAGTGAATTCTCAAAAAGACAAAATAAAAATTGAAGACAAAAGGATGAGAATTCAAAGAGACACAAGAGTTACAAGGAGGAAAAAACAAAAGTTTGTAGGAGTTACTAGCTTATTGTGAGGTTAAGTTAGAATGCAAAATTGGTGTAGTTGTGAAATTTGAAAATTGTTTGACAAAATGCCTGAGTCATCTAGTTGATGAAATTCAAAGAAAAAAATTGTGCAATCTGGGGTAGAACCTTACAGTGGGTAGCGTATTATAGTAGTACAGGGTAAATTATTTCTCTATTTCCGAATTAACTTCCAGTTTGTAGCATGGCAATCGAAGATAGAAAATGGTTGGCTAGATTACTCCACAAATCAGGTAGTGAACTCAAAAATCAATCTCAAACAAAGAATGATGCTTTGGCTACATTGAAAGGTGTAGAGGAATGCTTGATTTTTGTTGAGTAGTGACCTAATTTATTACAAATAGCTCTTGCTCCTATAGTGACTTCTTTGGGTCAACACAAGTGGTTGAACTTGAGACATACTAATGAAGAGGTTAGATTGCTGGTTGTTGCTTGTTTGAGTGAGGTCATGAGAATATTGGCTTATCAAGTGCCTTATGATGACGAAACAATGAAAGACGTAATCAAATTGATGGTGGATAGTTTCCAAAATTTGGATGATGTTAAATGTTTTCATTTTTCTAGGAAGGTGTTCATACTTGAAACATTTGCAAAACTCAGATTGGGAAACATCATGTTAGACTTGGGATTAGATGATTTGATGTACAAATGTTTCACCATTTCCTTGCCACAATCAAAATAGCATACTGATAATGTTATGGCAGCCATGCAAACGATTATGATTTTGGTTATTGATGTAAGTGATGTTATTTCTCCGCCCATTCTATCTATGTTATTGGTAGTTTTGAAGCAAAAATAGGTTATTATTACAGCTGCATATAGATTGGTGTAATGTCCCTTACCCGACTTTGTCCTAGAATTCGCTTGTTGATCAGGTTTAGGGTTTCTTCTTTTCTCAAATGAATGTTCTCTTTGACTAAGTAATCTTGGATTGAAGTCTGCATTTAATATTTCCACATGTACATATATTTGTTAGTATTAATATCTAGATATCCAAATATAAATATAATCACAAATCAATAATAAAGACATATGAGGAGTGGCATGGGTAGAGCCGCCCAAAGCTATCCATCTAAGCCCAAGAGCACAAGCGTCCTATCAGGACAACCCTCCCCTTGGCCCTGAGCGGCATGAACGTCTCAGAGTGGCGTGCTTAGAGGAAACACTTGTACTTGCTTTCTCTACCTGTGACATCACCTCGAAAGACACTCAACCTACTGGGGGAAGCCAGCGGAGCTTATAAGTGGTTCCGGGCCTACCACCCCTCCATGGCTGCAACGGATTGTTGAGTGGGACCCCCACCCCTCCATGGCCGCAGCGAATTGTTAAGTGGGGTTTTTAGGCACCACTTTTCTCAGGCCCTTCCTCCCTAGTAGGCTTGCAAACACTCAAAAGACAATCTTTTAGCAATCAAATACATTTGCATTTATTACTGATTCTTTAAGTTAATATCAACATCATTATTATCATGATAATACTAAAGAAAGAATTTACACCAATAATCAGATTAGCAATATATATTTCTCATATTCAAAATATGCTAAATACTATTGCTAAGTGAATACATCACCCGAGTTGCTATATCCTTCCATGTTTCCTTACTCGCCTCCTTCAACCTTATACTGAATTGATCATAGGATGAGGACAATCCATAAATATACATAATCTACTTATGTTTATATTAAAGAGTCATCATTACTTATAAGTATCATGATTGCATAATCATGTACGTATATATATATATATATTCTTTTACTTATATCCATTAGTATTCATATATATATGTTTATATAATTATTCTTTCCTAATTCATATGTATATATTCTTTATTCATTGAATACTATTCATTATAAAATTTATCTATATCTATGCATATATACTTGTATGCCTATTAAATAATATATATATATATATATATATATATATATTAAATGGCTCTATATTCCAATGCATAACAATCATTGTTGTTGCTGTTTTGAATTGCAGATCGTATTTCTCAATGTTTTTCCCTCTTCCTTATTTTCCTTCCTTCTATTTATACCATTCAAAGTAGGTAACTCTTGGGGGGAATGTATTGTTTGGTGAAAGAGATGACTTTTCATAAAATATATCCCTTTGTTAGATTTAATTGCTGCCTTTAAAGGCTTATTATCACAATAATATCTATTTTTGAAAATAATATATTATTACTAATAATTATGATATTTCAGATTATATACTTATTTTATTATTTTATTTTGATTTTTTATTGAACATATTTTAACATTAAAGTATAATAATAAAACCAATTTGCTACTATCTTATTCTTATTTTATTCTAATGTATTACAATCTTTGATGTGTAATGATTATAATATTTATTTATTATTATTTTTGATATTAAGTTATTTAATACTAGAATGTAATAACAATAATTTTCCTATATATTATTATTATATTTGTTATTTCATTTTTTATATATTTTATATTGCTATGGTACACATTTATTTTATATTTAATATTAATATTGTTATTTATTATTTTATTTGTATTTTAACACTTGGTCTTTATGGTATTGCTATTTCGGGGACATGACAATTGGTTTACAAAGTTTTCAAACAATGTGAGGAGAAGCTGAAACCTTTCATGGATAATGAGGAGTTTATAATAGAACATTCAAAGGGAATAAGTACTTTGTCAAATGAAGAGCAAATGGTTGAGAAAGAAATTATAACTGTGGAAGAAAATCCTTCTAAGTTTAGTGTTGTTCAAGCTCCAAAATTTGAATTATGCCATGAGGATGTAGCTGATATTGAGAGCCATGATATTGAAGAGAAATTAGAAAAATTGCAGCATGAAGTTGAGGTTGATCATTTACCCAATGAGACACGTGAGTTGAAGGAACAGGTGAAGATTACCGAGGATATGATTGTTGCAGCTCTATCTCGTTTTGATCATACACATAATGTCATTGAAGAACTCATTGGAAAAGCTCAATTTGAGGAGAGGCGAAAAGGAGTTGCAAGTGGAGTCACTCATACCCACTTGTACTCTATCAAAAAAGCTTTGGAAACAATGAAAACAGATTATTTGCAATTGCTTATGGATAGGGATCTAACTGTGAAGTATATTGAAGAAAAAGAAAGAGAAGCTGATGATCTTTGTTTGCAGTTAAGTATGGCTCACTTTCAATATACAAAGCAAAAAATTCTAGTTCTAGTGCAGCCACACCCATGGAGCATGGAAGTGATGCAAGGATTATGGAGACTAAAAAATTAGTTGAAGGGATTGAGAGACTTCATAGATGTGAAACAATGCATAATGATTACAGCAGTCTTCATAATAAGGGAGTTTAGTATGATGATAGAGATTGGACTCTTTATCCTGAAAATGAAGTTTTGAATTTTTAGGGTCAATTTCCATACGAAGAAGCAGATTGCAGCCATGTTATGGCAGGCATAGCAAGTAATGAAGGCAGTTTTCAGCGTGCTACACTTCATGAATCAGCAGGTGTTGATGAGCTTCATGTTGATGCTGATTTAGAAAAAACTTCCAAGTGGACAAGTACTGAGTTGGAATTACACGGTGATCAAGTTAATAGAAGGATTTTTCAGCTTACTAATAATCCTCCTTTGTGTGGGATGCAAATTCCACATTTGGTAACTCACCTATTGAGTTGGGGAATGAAATAACTTCCAATTCTTATGATATGGTTGAAAAGGAAAACAAAATATGGGATCCAGGTATAAGTCAAGGAGTTATTTCATGTATGGGTGTTAGACAAAATTTTAGATTTGAAGTTGTTGTTCACTACTCAATCATCCAACACGTGAGTTTTGTTGCTTGCAATTAGATGGTTTGGTCCTCATTTTCAGTCAATAAGTGGAGTTCACATCGGTGGAGGCTTAATGATGATGATAATTCTATCATTGGGAAGGACTCTTCAATAAAATTCAGACTCACAAAACCTATGCATATAGGAAGTTTTCTTCATTTCGGTTGTTGTTCAAGCATTGTAATTCAGATTTTTACAAAATTAACTAATGAATTGATGAATTTCCAATACTTTCAGAGTATGTGGCAGCAAAGTGTGGATGAATTTTCAGAGATGACTCAGTTATTCTTAATCTCCACATTATTGAATAAGGTTTATGACAAATCTTTCAGGTGGCTGGTCTATGTTTTCTTAGTTGATGCTCTGTTGATTGCAGTTGTTTGAGTAATTTGGTGTGCATGGGGAAGTTATTTTGACAATTGGCAGATGAATTCTCATGGTGCAGATTTTATTTTTTAGAGGGAATTCCATTTGGAGACGGAGGTTAATTATTTTGCAAGGGCACAAGAGAGTCGAGTTCAGATTTGGTTTGATCAGTTGATTGTTTTAATCAGAGAGGCGCAACAACGGATTAGTAAACACACCCAGAGATTGGTTTGGGATCATGGAATAGCAGTTGGTTACAGTTTGATTCAATTAGTTGTGCTGGTAGTGGTGCTGACATTGCTTGAGGACAAGCAATTTTTGAGAAGGGCGGTGTAATGTCCCCTTCCTAGACAGTGCAACTGGCTCAGAGGTTAGCCTATCATTCTGATCCTCGTAGGCTGACAGATGTGTGTAGAGGATCACTTGAGGTAGTTATCCGGTGCTTGGGAACATTACTCCTTCAGTTGATTCAAGTTTGAGCCCTGGCAGACGTTTCTAGAGTGATTTATAGATACTTACTATTTATAGTAAGTCAGGCAGGCAGGAGTTGCTATTTATAGCAGGGCACCTAGTTCAGTTGGTCAGCTCAGTTTCGACCCAGTTTGATAATCTGTTGAGCAAACAGTGTTTACTTGGGCATTTAATGTTTATTAATTTGACTTTATAATATAAAGTCACTTTAATGAAATATTAAAATTATTAAATGGCAAATTATAAAGTATTTAATACTTTATAATAGAGGGGCTAAAATAATAATTAAATGAGCATTTAATTATTAATCAAAAGGGGCGCCATTTATTAAAGATTTGTCCTAAGTCTAAAAAGGGCGAAATTCTTCATTTATTTAAATGATTATTAAAAGAGGCCTTGGGTCGAACTTTTGGAAGGAGCTGTATATACTGCCAAGACAAATCGAACTCTTATGTTATGGTTATTCAAATTTGTCTTTTCTCTCTGAGAGCATTGGGGTTTGTGAAACAAGAGTTTCTACAGATCAACAAGTTTTGAAGAACGTTCCCTCTTCAGAATCAGGCAGACTGAGACTGTGCAATACCAGTTGAAGCTTGTCAACAGAGTGACTTCCTTCAGAGGTTGCATTTGTGCTTACTGTGTTAGTTACAGAATAAATTTGAGAAGGGTTTACTTCCAGATGCCAGAGGTGACTTGACTGGGAATCATTTTCAGATGTGTATGAGTTTATTTATCCCAGCCGTACTTTCTTATTTGCTGGTACAGGCCGTACTTTGCTGCAGCAAAGGCCGTACTTTTCCTGTGGGCAAATTCAACTTGCCTTTGTGACTTCTTCTCTCAGCAGCTGGGACGCCTAGTTCTCTGGAGTGTTTGGCAATGATTTCGTGTCTGGAGAAGTCTTCATCTGAGTTGGCCGTACTTTTTCCTTCATCAGAATGGCGGCTGCAATAACCAAGTTTTCTTTATAATAAAATGTTGCCTTTTTCTTATATGTTCACAGTTCCTTATTGTATAAGTTCCTGAAGCTTAATAAATTGATGCGCCATCATTTGAGGAGAGTTTCTGAGGCTTGTTTTCCATCTGTGAATTTATTATGAATTTATCTGTATTTATTTCTCAAAATCGCAATTTCTTTATTGCTGCAAAAACCATCAAAAAATCATAAAATTCCAAAAACAAACAAAAACTTAGCAGTATCAGTTGATGATCGGGTTGAGAGACACCTAGTCTCTTACAGGCGGACTGTAATGTCCCCAAATTTGAGCTAGCATATAATTAAATAATTAATTTAAAGTTGCCGGGGAGGTTAAAAATATAAAGGCAATTTAAGTTAATTATTTAATGTTGATAAAGTGACTTAAGTTATAAAGATAAGGGAATTAATTAAGTTACTTTAAAAAAAGTGAATTCTCAAAAAGACAAAATAAAAAGTGAAGACAAAAGGATGAGAATTCGAAGAAACACAGGAGTTACAAGGAGGAAAGAATAAAAGTTTGCAGGAGAGCTCATTGCATAGGCTGGTTTTGAAACTTGGATTGGAATAGGTTTGTAGCTAGTGGACGGTGTTCACAACAAACTTTGTGAGGATAGGATTCTCTTCTCATGGGGAATATCAACTTCGGTGTTGGAAGATACACCCAGGTCGATAGCTGACAGTTCTACTTCAGGAGCTGTGCTGGTGCTTAACATGATGATTTAATTTTCTACCAGTTATGGTGTTTGTACAAGGAAGATGTATATTCTGAGAACAAAGTTTTACCATTAGCAATTCTGGTTTATATGTTTTTATGCTTGAGCAATTGAGTAGGCAAAATCAGAAAAAAAAATTTGTATAGAACAGGGTAGGAATTTCAGAAATCAAACAAAACATGTTACAAAATGGTACTCCATTGTTGGTGGATATTCTCAAGGGAAATGCAATGACACAAAGGAATAATATGTAGTTGCTCAAGTAGATTCATACAAAATCTTAGCAACATGTATTTGTAAATTCATAGATTGCCTTTGTTGGAAGCTTTAAAGGTTTTTTGTAATTTTTTGAATAGGAAGATAAATGGTGTAGATTCATATTTGATGAATCTACTGTTGAGATTGGTTGAGAGAATTTTCCTCAAATATAGGAAGCATGATGGATGGTTAGAATTTGAGTTGTTTTAGATGGATGGTGAGGATGCAAGCTGTTTTGATTGATTATGGAAAATAAATATTTTGTTTGAACCATAGTTGGCTCACTCGCCAAAAACTCACGAGTTTTTTTGCCAAACAAGTATTTGCAAGTTTTACTCGCCAAAAAGTATGGCCGTACTTTTCACAAAAACTCGCCGTTTATTTGCAAAAACTTGGAGAGTTTATTTGCAAAAACTCGGCTGCTCAGCAAAAAAGACCCCCGTTGTCAGAATAAAGGCAATTTTCATTCATTTTTTGCCTCCACCAGTTGCTCTGTCTCTTCCTTAGCAAAAACACTCTCCCATGAAGGTTTGTGTGGTTTTGGAGGTCTTAATTTGGGCTTAGTGGCAGGGTCTCCGCCCCTCGACCCCGCCTTGTATCGCGATACGGAGCGCGCCCAAGGCGCTGCCCCGGGACCCTGCGAGGGGCGCTGCCCCTCGACCCCACTGGGGGCGTTGCCCCCCCACAAGCCCCTCGGCTGGGGGCGTTGCCCCCAGACCCCCACGAGGGGCGCTACCCCTCGACCCCACTGGGGGTGTTGCCCCCAAACCCCCCCAAGGGCGCTGCCCCTCGACCCCGCTGGGGGCGTTGCCCCCAGACCCCCACGAGGGGTGCTACCCCTTGACCCCATTAGGGTCATTGCCCTCAAAATCAGATTGAATTCATTTGGTTTTCTAGGTACTCTCCAAGTCCAAGTTTCCAAGTTTTCCTACAAGTCTTCATCTATAATATCATCTAGTTCTACCTCTCCCCTAGTTTTCACTAGACATGGGAAGAGGAAGATATAAATTTGTAAAATATATTAATATAGTATTTACTTTCAGTTTTACAATAACAATTTGCTATTTTCATTTTGTTTCAGACTATTATCATATCAGCGCATTGAGCATTCCACATGAGGATGCCATTTTGTATCCAATTTCTTTCAAATCAATCAAATACAACTTGTTTCTTATATGTACTCATTTATTGACTCATTGGATGCATCTTATCTTTGAATTTTGCAAAAAAAAAGCATTTTTAGTGAAGTTTAAGCAATTTTTTAAGTTGCCGAGTTTTTTGCCGAGTTTTTGCCGAGTTTTTTGGGCTTGCCGAGTACTTGAAAATGCCGAGTTTTCCAACTATGGTTTGAACCATAATGAGGGTATAAAATGTTTGATTGAAAAATGGAGAGCAAAGATTGAATGATTAAATGGATGGATGAGATTTGAAGAATATGAATAATGGAAGGAAATAAATTTCATTGATCATTTATTTAAAAAGGTGAGATAGAAATTAGAATAATTCATCAAATAATTCTATTATTTAATTAATTATTGGAGTGGTGAGGATTTAATTATATAATTGTTTAATTTAATTACTTAGGATGATGATAGTATGGTAGTGTTGTCAAACTTCGCTAACTAACATGGTGATGTTGATGAAACATTAGGAATGATATTAAAGTGTGTCATTAGAAGTGATGGTGGATTTTAGGTGTCTATAGAAACTCACCCTGTCCCGTGGAGCAGGCATGGACTCACAAAGATAACTTGCCTGATATCTGATTAGTTTTTTCTTTCCTTTAAGAAAAGCTTCCATGTCCTTCCTCTTTGATTTATTCACTTTATGAGTCTTCAAGCCTTCCATGGATAACCTAGGGGTCGTCGGTATGCCTTCTTCAAAGATTTCAAAGCTAATGCCCCTCACTATAACCTTCCTACCTTTCCAAGACATTGCAAATTTCCTTGAAAGCATGGGACCAAACCCATTTATCCTCTTCATGGAAGATGTAAGCCCATCCTTGCAGAGAATATGCCATACTGTAGTCTTTTTCTTTGCTCTTCACAAGAGAAAGGTTTAATGCGTAGTCTTTCCCCTTGCAGAGAATATGCCATTCTGTAGTCTTCTTCTTTGCCCTTCACAAGAGGAAGGTTTAATGCGCAGTCTTTCCCCACCTATAGTATCAAACCTCTTCACTGACACACCACCCAACTTTCTGTTCATAGTTATGCAGCCATCCAAGAGACCCCAAAATAGGAAAATGGAGATCTCCAGAAGACACTTGATCAAATACAAATCTGAACCAACACCCTGAAGGTAATAATCATTACAGCTGAATGATGACAACCTGGAATTAATAATTAAAACAGCTGAATAATGGCTTGCAAGAAAGGGTGATGAAATTCTCAAAGGATCCATGAGCGAATTCAAAGCAGAGAATCATCAAAAATCTGATAGTGACATCAGGCACACTGGTTGGCACAAATAAAATAATAACACTATAAACCCATAAGTGTATACCATCCATGATAAAAAAATAAAATAAAAAATCATTAGGAAATCTTGCTTCAAGTCCAACAATTTCTTAAAGCAAAGTCCCCACATTCGTCCATGCCTTAGATTCTCTAACCCAACTCACAAGTTGGCCAACTTATGTGCCAAGTTGTTTCCTTCTCTAAAGATATGCTCAATCCTAATCTCAGAGAAGGAATTTAAAATTGCAGTTGAGCCCTTAATGATGTTACTAATGTTCCAAAAGGGTGAAGAGAGAGCCTTAAGACAATTGGTGACATTAAGTGAATCTTTTTAAATAATCAGATGAGAAGCTTTAAGCTCTTTGACAAGCTGAATACCCCAGAAGGCAGCCTTAGCTTCCGCTACATGATTGGATTAGATTCCCAAGCATCGTGCATAAGCTGTCAAACAACTCCCTTTACTATCCCTAATAATTCCTCTCCCACCAGCAAGGCTTGGATTTCCTTTTCCAGCTCCATCTTAGTTTAATTTAACCCAATCAAATTTGGTGCAGGTCCACTTGGTAGTTGAAAAGGTCCCTTTACATCTAGGGACATGGGAAATAAATTGAATACGCCACAAGTGAATCAAATAATGCATTAAAGCCACAATAGAGAGACAAATAACAACACAAGTTCTGGCTTGCCAGTGATAAGCTCTTGATTTCTTCTTGAAGGCAAGAGGTCAAAACTTGGGTGGATGAGTCACTTGAACACACAGCACCATTTTGGAAGGGTGGGTTAAAAACAAAAGATGAAAAATAAGAAGATTACTATAGTTTGCAAAAACACGTGATGTTTATTTGCATATTACAGATTTCTTGCAAATTCAGATGAATGCAGATACCTATGTATTTTATAGTTTAGATCAAATATAGCAGTTTTTTTTCTTATCATCGTATGTAGATTATTTTAGGGAAGACATTTCTTGTGTCTTAACTCTTTTCGTTCCTGCAGTATACTGTGAAGAATCTTCAGTTTGCACTGACCATTGAACCAGAAAATGAGAGACTCAAGAAGAAACTTGTATGGGCTGAACAGCAACGGAAGGAGAATAAATTCACAGTTCCATCAACCATTCAGGATGAACTGGAGTCTAATCCCTTTATGCGTGTGGACCTTCCAGAACTTAAGGTAATTTATTAATAAAAGCAAATGACTGTTTAAATGAATCTAAAATTTTCCGACAATAGCAAGATTGTATCCACAGTTCAGCTAATTTAACTTGCCTTTGGTAGGAACAAAATAGAAAAAGAACGTCCCAATCATGTCTTTAAAGAACTGACAGAATGTATGAAGAATCAAGATCACAAATATCTTGATTATGAGCTAAAGCTGGATGGTTATTCCATTAATGATTTTAACTGGTTTGGTGTGCAGGATCGTATAGGTCATAACTCTGCCGTCCATGTCATTGGAGAAATAAGGAAAATGAAGGACAATTGGAAAGGTTAAAGTAAGGACTAATAGATATTAATATATTACTTTGATGTTGAGAGTATCTATTACATGAGAGATCATGAAACAACGTTAAGACATTTTCTTAGACAGAAAGTAGCACATGAGAAATCAGTAAGTCATGCAAACAGAGTTATTGTGTGGTTATAGATAACCAAGACTCTAAAAGAGGCTTCCCAGTTACAAATTGTTGATTCTACTGCTTGACAAATGTAGATAAACATGGACTGCTGTAAGTATATTAAACTCTGTCTGTTCTATGAACCTGGGTGATACACTTGGCACATGCAGAATATATTCTGGTAAAAACTAGACATGCTCCTGGAATTCTTAAATGCTCAACTTTCTGTACATCACTAAAGTCATACGAATGACTTTCAATAAGTTTCAGTTTTAAGCCAAATATGAACTCATTAAATTTTAGTGCCCTGACACTGGTGCCTGACTAAATTTGAGTTGATGTATGAGGAAAGAAACAAGATAGTCTTCTTAGTTAACATGCAGAGAGCTTCATCGTCTATGAGAAACATATAAAGCTGTCTGAGCACCTTATGCTATATTTCTAAGTCTGGCTTTAATGCATGCTGGGTATGCAAATTGATGATATATTCGTAGAAGCAATAATCCATAAAAAGTTTTTCCCTGAAAAAAATTGTGATATTTTGAAAACATGGGTCAAACGAGTTATTGACCAATAAAATCGTGAATAAATCCCCATAAAATCATAATCTGCAATTAAATCCATGGTTTCTTGGTAAAGTAGATTTTGGTTTCTGGCGTCTTTTTTCCGATTTCTGTTTTTGATTTATTTTTTTTATTTTTCCCTGACCTTAACCTTATTTTTTCTTATCCCTTACCCAAATCTTAACCTGGTTTTTCCTATTTTTCCCAATTTAATTCCAAGAAGTTAAAAAATTCATTTCTTTTGGTTTGTCAAGTTAATTAGCAAGAAAGACTTTTGCTGCTATGATTTATATAGCCTATCTTAAGCCCCCTCTTGGCACAGGTTTTGTAGGTAGTGATCTGCTGACAAGAAGTGTGAATCGAATTGTCTATATATCTTTGACTACATAATCATGTAAAGACCTTATCAATAATAAATATCATTAGCCAGTTTCCTTGTTTTGACCCTGAAACATACTATTATCATTCCTGTGCTGTTAAAATATAATATATAGTTTTCTTTGGTCTAGTTGATGGGATGAAGGCTGTGGACAGACATTGGCTAATTGTGCACTTTAAATTATCGGTTGAAGTGTTTTGTAGAAAATATAGTACTATGATTGCGAACATGTCATATGGTAAATATAGAATATGAAAATGGATATAAAAAAGATTGAGATGGTAACAGGAATAGAAAGATAATCGACAATATGTATTACATAAATATCCTAGCAGGTGCATAATTCTGAATTTGTGTTATGAATATTATGATGCCTCATTGTTATGAAGCACCTTACCTCACCTATGCTACATAATACTTCAGGAGAGTACTTTAGCTCCTACACATAATGGACATACGATGACTTAGTAATCAATAAGTAAACTTAGTAACTTGGTTATTTCCAACACCCCTCAAACATAACACAATAAATTAAACAAAAAATACCTGTGTTTATTGTTATTTTTTCCCTTTGACAAAGCCACAATGCCCCTTATTTGGAGCTTCAATCAACATCTGACCATAGTCTAGATTAGCAGCTTGCAGGTCCTCCTTACTGATGCTGAATTCTTCTTGTCCACTACTACTCAAGCAACCATTGTTGACATACATCTTGGCTGTGGTTTCGTTGTGGCAATTTTTGTGCCATTATAAGAATACTCCAACCTTTGTATATGCTCACTACCTCTCATTTGAAGGTGCTTTCTCCACTAGAACTGCCCTTGGAGTTGCCCGAAACAACACTTTTTGGATCTTTGCCCATTGGTGGTTAGCCCAAGTTTCCGGGATGGGGATGACAGGGGGTGGGACGAGTCCCCAAGTTTCCAGTTTTTTAGGCCAAATTTGGGGACGGTGGGGGGACGGCTATATAAAAGTATAGGGAAAATTTTAAATATATAGGGAAATTTTAAATATTCATATGAAAACATGGATAAAGCATGCATAATAATATTATAGAACCTTAAGTTATAATACCTCAAAAGCTTTGGAGGAAACCTTCTAGTATTGTCATACTTTTCTCCTTACTGTCAATTGTTTGCCATATTTTTAAGCTTTATTAATCATTAACTCATACCTCTGACAAAGAAGATATTACAATCTAATGATTTTCTCAAGAATAACTGTCTTCTATCTCAAAATATTGTCATCAAACATACTCTTGTTCATTCATGACTATCAAAAGTTACTCTCTAATATTTTGTCGATGTACTTTATCATTGTGTTTGCCTTCATCTTCAAAACTGTCCTTCATTAGACTATGTCCCTTTAGTCCAAAGTGACTGCCCTTTCATGGCTGCTCACTTGTCCAAAGTGACTGCCTTTTTTAATAGACAAACCACAATCATATTTAGCCCACTGTCAAATACTTTAATGACAGTCCTTTGAAAACTCTGTGCATTGTTCAAAACCATAGTCATCTTGTGATGAGGTCACTTTGCAAACCTTTTCATCACTAGATTGTCTTAAGATTGTCCTTTTGATCTCTCCCCTATCATCTTCACAATTAGTATAGGGCTTTTGAAACTTCTAGATTTGCATTTTAAAACGATCCACTTATAGTCCACGGTCTGTCCTCTTGATGAGTTTGGATGTTTTCTAAATTATCTAACCACCTTCTTTAAAGAGCCTACCATGTATGCCTTTGGAATTGCTTTAGGATTCTAATGGTTTTAGATAGTTTTGACCTCTCCATTGCTCAGATAAACATCATATTGAATTTTTGGAGGGCTCAATAAGGGTCTTTTACTTGTGTTTTCAACATAGCCCATTATGTAACCTTTTATGACTATCTTTTCTAAGGTTTGACTGTCCTCGTCTTGGTAAGCTCTACCCTTGATTTGTCCATTATTACACAATCTTTACCTTTTTTACAGACTTCAACAGTCTCACTCACAACCCTATGTGATCAAGGTAACTACCCTTTATGGCATGGTCACTGCCCATTGTTATTGCTAGTTAAGGACTATTCATCATTCATGAGTGACAAACTCATCATATTTTCTTTTTTGTTTTGACCATGTGTTGATGTGGGGGACGACCGATCGTCCTCAGAATGATCAAGGGACATCTCAAGCATCCCCTGGTCATCCTTGGGACGGTTAGCCGTCCCCCTTTTCTCGTTGACCATTTCCCTGTTTCGGGGACATTTCCCAAGTTTTGAAAAAAAAAAGGGCATGCCAAGGGATTGTCCCCCAGCCACCCTCCTATACCCGGGATGTCCTGGGGACAGGGACGGGCCATTTTAGGGGGCGGGGGGTGGGGGTGGGGGGAATGCATCCCTGAGTTTCCCTAGTGCTTAGTCTTTATCAATAAACAAAGGTTTTAAGTTTTAATCAGATACATTATAACTATTATCTTTGTCTTAAGTATTAATTGCTTACAACAGTATAGCATCTACTTTTTACTTTGACTTCTATAGAACTTATAAAAAATATGATGAAAAAAGAAATCTCATGAATGATGTCTTATACAGGTTTATCAACTTTATTTTTTTTCAGCAATCATCAAAAGTGAAAAAGTATTGATGTCTTGCCAAGTAAAATTTGAACTTGATTAATTATATTGATTATTTTTCCTAAAACGAAACTTGAGTTCTCCTTTTCATCTGCTCTTACATTATCAGATTCAAATTTCTTATGGTGTATCAAATATTTGGCTTAATTTGACATTTTTTTTAGGATAACTCTATTTGGGTCTCTAAATTATCTATTTGTCTTTTGGCCACACCCCATTATCTTTGCCATATTTTTGGAATTTGAAAATCCTAAAAAAATGTAACCTTTAAGATTGTGTCATTGGATCAAGCATTCACCAAAAAAATAACTCTATGCAAGAGAAGCAATGTGATCATAATCTTAAATACGATAGAAAGAAAACTATGACACATTCACAATATAACAAGATTTTTACCTTGACAAACCTTTTTGAGAAAAAAAACAACAAAAACATATTCACATATTGTATTAGTTTTATTGGTCACAATACAATAAGATATTTCTCACTTGTTCTTAAACCTAATCCACGAGTTAGTATTTGTAGGCACATCATTGTAGGAAGATGTTAAATGTGGACAAGTCTCTAGTCTATGAAGGGTGTAAAACATGTAAAAACACTTGTTGAATAATTGCATACGAGATAGTCATACATAAATCAGTTGTTGTGGGCAACTATGTTGATTGATTTCTTACATAAACAAAACTTCCTAGAACTAAAATACTATCAATGAGCGAGCAACATTCTCTAAGGTATATTAAACACACCAACTTGTAATCCCTAACAATAGACTAAACTAGTGTGCTCTCTAGAAAATTGTTCCCCTAATTTTTTCATTTTGATTGTTGAAAATGGGTGGGAATAGGTTTGGGCCCCCCACAATGGCCTCCCTATCCTCTTTGGTTTTTGTTGGTCATGTTTTCTCCTTTGCTAGTGTCGTTGGTGATGCATGACCACTTGTTGGATGGAAAGATGCATTCAAATCCCCAACCTTGTGACTCAATAAAGGTATTTCCATCAGTTAATGTGTGACTCATGACTCTTGGTGTTATCTCAGTTTGTAGAAGGTGTCATTTTGAAATTGGTTGATTCCATGGTTGATACATTCATTTCTAAGATGGATACTGCGCTAACAAGTAAGTTCTCATTCTACCTTAATATACATATAGTTAGGAAATAGGTTGCTAGTATTTAGAAGATTAGAGGAAATGCTCAGTTTTGTGCACTTGTTGAGGCATGTTTTTATTCCACTTTTCACTTCAAGAAGATCGACTTAAAACCTTGGTGGATGGTCCTTGGCTTTACAAGAGATATAATCTCTTTCTCAACAAATGGAAATTGGGGTTTGACCCCTTGACGAATCTTTGTGTAGTAGCACCCACATGGGTGCATCTCCATGGTCTCCCTCTCAAATTCTGGGATGAGGAAATAAAAGGTATAGTGTGCTCCTTTGGTCAATTTTGTGTGAATATGAAAATCTCAAAGATTCTCCCAAATTCTATAAGGATGGAGTCAAAGTTTGGAAGATGTACTTACTCCATATTGTATAAGAACTCTAGATTTTTTTGCGAAAACTACTCTAACGATACCCATCTTGTCTATAATTTCCTTAAACAAACTTAAAAGAAGTTGGTTAGCCTCTCAAAAGTTAAAGGGAAGGTCAAATGCTCTTTAGTCAAGGATGGAATATCTTTTGCCTTTGAAAATGAAATGTTGAATATTTTGGAGGATAACATTAAAGTGGTTTAGGGTATTGTTGTTGTTCCTCAAAAGAATGAAGGAAAAATGGAAGGGACAAGAAAACTCGACTTGAAAGTTAGAAAGAAAAATATTTAGGTTGATGTTGAATATGAATATATGATTGTCTCAAAAATAGAGGATTCTGAAGCTTATAATGAGATGGTTGTTTAGGGCCTAGCTACTCTTGCTTCTTTTATCCTTTTGGCGATGAAAAATAAGAAAATCCCCTCACAAAAGGATCAAGTCTAAGACATCAGATACTACTACTAGGGAGTTAATTGTTCTATGGAATAGAGTTTTTGATGTCTTTGTGTGACACTTTGAATTGGGCAAGAATGGTCATAAAGAGAATTAATTTGTTTCCATAGAGATGGTGGAAGCTCCATGCCAACTAGGTGGAGGTTTTGAGATGTATTGGGGGGCTAACAGGGAGTTCGAGCTTCTTGTTAGCCTAAACATGGGTGTTGCTAGTTTGCCAATAGTCGTTAGTGTTTATCTACAAACTAGTATTGTTCGTTTGCATTTTGGTGTTGTTTCTAAGGGTTTGTGTGCTAGCCTCTTGGAGCGTAAGTTGAAAGTTGTTGGCCCAGAAAGGCAAGGTGGCACATCATTAAATATGGATAAACTCTTCCTAGGTATTCTTGACCAACATGAAGGCAACTCCCCACATAGCAAATGCAAGTCATATAATAAAAGGATTGGGAGAAAATTGTTGATGTTGGTATGTACAACAAAGAAAGGCCTTCTATAAGGGAAACCATATTGAAGAAAATAGATTGAGAAGTGGCTATAGGGAGGTAAAAAATCTTGGATTTGCTAGCTACTAAAAATAATTGTAAATTAAGATTGTATCTTGGAATGTAAGGGGACTCAATAGTCCCCACAAGTAGCTTTTGCTCAAAAGTTGTATTTCTAATAATATGATTGACATTTTGCTTGTTTAGGAATTCAAGATGATTGAAGCCATTTTTAAGGAGATAGTGGCTTATAGCTTGGGGCTAAGTTTTTCATTAGCCTTGTTGAGGACACCTCAAGAGGAATTGTCACCATGTAGAAATCAATTCTGCTTCAAGGGATGTTTTGTAGTTCCTCTAGGCATAGTTTGGAGGTTGATTTTTCTCTTTCATTATCAAATATTCATTGGATTATCTCTAATGTGTATGTGTTGAATACTTAGAAAATGTTGTAGATAGAGCTCTACTCTTCTATTTCTAGATTCAAGGAGAGCTCTTGGATTCTTGTTGTGATTTCAATACTCCCCTTTTCCCTTAAAAAAATTTGAAGGTATCCAAGATTACTTGAAAAGCATGATGGAATTTGCTAAATTTATTTTTGATGTTGGTGTCATAGATGTGAGTCTTAAAGGTCCCCAATTTACTTGGACTAATTAAAGGATAGAGGAAAACCTTATTCACGTTAATCTTGACAAAAAAATTCATTTTTGGTTCCTAGGCTATTGTGGTAGTCATCCCCCTCGCCTCTTTGCTAAGAGTTGGTTTAGACCACAACCCCCTCCTTTATTGGGGTGCTAGGAGGTCCAAAGGTACATTTCCTTTCGAGTTTGAAATTATGTTTTTGTCACACCCAAATTTTAGAGATTGCATGAGAGAGTGGTGGGACATTAGACCGACTGAGACAACCATGTTTCAATGAACACAAAAATTGTATAATGTGAAAAATAAAATAAAAAATTGGAATTGGATTTCTTTTGGACACATTTTTAGGCAAAAAGAGTATCTCGAAAGACTTACTTGCCATGTAGAATCTTATGGTTGTAATTTAAACGAATGAAAACACTTGCTTTCAAGAGAGGGCTCTTTGTGAGAAATGTCATAAGGTTTTAAATAGGGAAGAGATCTTTTGGAAACAAAAATATAAAGTGCAATGGTTAATAGAGGTAGATAAAAATACAATTCTTTTCCTTCAATCCATCCTCAAGCATAGGATAAATAATAGAATCATCAAGTTGTCTTTGAAAGGGCATCCGACTAATTCATCGCCAACAATTCATCGAAGGAAAATTCATCACCAACAATTCACCGCCATGGAAAACTCACCGACGAAAAATTCACCGGCAAGTAAAATTCATCGCTAGCAATTCACAAAGTTTTTGAAATATATATTAAAAAATATTGGTGAATTGTTGGTGGTGAATTTTACTTGGCGGTGAATTTTCCATGGCGATGAATTACTGGCGGTGAATTTTCCTTCGGTAAATTGTTGGCGATGAATTTTCCTAGAGTCCTTCGAAAGATGGGGTGGAAATTTCATTGGAGGATATTAGTAGATTTAGAGTGAGATCTTTCTAAAACACTTTGAGGGAATCCCCCACATTTCTAGGGGCCAATTCTAAGAATCTTTCAGATGCCATCTCTTTAGTCCTTATTGAGAGATACGTTAAATAAATGACTAAACAAGCTACAAATAAAGAGGTCAAGGTTGCAATTTTCTCTTTTTGCATTTTCAATGCTCCTAGTCTAATTGGCTTTCCTTTGGCTATTCAAGATTTCTAGGTTATTGTTGGTGGGGATGTTTCTATGTGAGTTTTTAGGGTTTGGTAGACTTCATAAGCAACTAAACAACACTTTCATTGTGCTCATTCTAAAAAATAGAGAGGCAACTTCTTTGATTGATTACCACCCAATCAACCTCTGCAACACAATTTATAAGATATTTTCTATGTTGTTACTCCTCAAAATCCAACTTTTTCTATCAAGTTTGATTTCCCCTATCTAGAAAGGATTTATCCTTGGCTGCAAAATTTTGGATGCTATTATATATATGGATGAAGTGCTTTGTTCTATGGAGAAAAGAAAAAACAAAGTGTGATCTTCAAGTCGGACACCTCCAAAGCTTGTGATACTACTACCAAGTTTTATACCCTTATCAATGAGCAACCCAAATATTTTTTCAACAATAGTAGAGGGCTATGGAAAGGGGACCACATCTCTCCATACCTCTTCATAATCCTAGTTGAGGCTTTAGGTATGGACACTTCTAAGCTAGTTGTTGCACATACCATCACCAAGTTTAGACCCCCTTCTTTAGTGTCTCTCTCATCTCATCAATAGTTTGTGGATGATACCATTTTCTTTGGCAATTTTCTATACAAGAGACCACTAACTAGAAATTTTGTTGATGGATTATGTTGTAGTTTTTTCGGTAGTAGGTCAACTATGTTAAGATATTGTTGTACTTTTTTGTCATCTAGGAAATCTTACAAATCTAGATTGCTCGTATTCTCAAGTGTGGTGTTGCTCTTTTGACAACCACATGTTTGGGCTTCTTGATGTTTATGAAGAAACTCAATCCCCAATACCAACACATTGTTGTAAATAAAATATTGAAACAAACTTGCTCGTTGAAAAGGTAAATATTTTTGTTATGCTAGAAATTTAGCTCCTTAAAGTGCCTTTAGAGTATTCTTGTGT
This sequence comes from Sequoiadendron giganteum, assembly GCA_007115665.2. Classification (NCBI taxonomy): domain Eukaryota; kingdom Viridiplantae; phylum Streptophyta; class Pinopsida; order Cupressales; family Cupressaceae; genus Sequoiadendron; species Sequoiadendron giganteum. The sequence goes on along the minus strand of CM021104.1, from coordinate 462,602,274 downwards.
ATTACCTCTCCCTATTTAATATTATGAAATATATGTCAAAAAAAGAGAGCAAATTTAGAAAAAATACCTTTAGACAAGTATGGAAGAGAGGAAACACTTGGCTTTGGTCAACTAGTATATGATGTGCAAACCAAAGGACAATGTAGAGCTTGGTATTAGGAAAGTTCAAAAGATCAACACATGTTATTGGCCAAAATTGGTTGGAGTTTCATGAACAAAAAACATTGGGTGGATGTTAAGAAAGCTAAGTACATTTAGGAAGGAGATTCTAAGTTACTCTACATCATTGAAAGAGTTCCAAAAGCCTCTCTTATATGGAACAATGTGTTCAAAGTTAGAGGTCCTCTTTAAAAAGGTATTCGATGGAATCACATTAGGTTCTGGGATGAATGTTGGTTGGAGCAATCACCCCTTTCATCTTTCCCTCATTTCTCACAAATTATAGGGATGTTGTCTAACAAATATAAATGTTATGGAAGGATATTTCACTAGGGAAGGGTCTAGAATAAAATGGAGGAATTTGTAGGAGTTTGTTTTTGGTGACCATGCAACTATTTTTTTATCTACAATTCTTGCTTAACTATTTCAAACTACTATACTTTCAACAATGATGTCTCTTGGGCCCTAGACCCTATGGGTAGCTACTTTGTTACTACTAGATATTCCCTCTAGCTCGACTCTCTAGTGCTTAAGAAGAAATTGACGAGAGCTTGGAATAGTAAGCTTATCTCAAAGATTGACTTTTTGGGGAAATTGTTTAGGAAGTTTGAGATCATTAGGTTTTATCAAGGTCATTGAATGCCTTTAGGTTTGCTAGTACCTTCCATTTACTTGTCATTACAAAATTTTGGAGAGCTACCACCTTGCATGCTACTTGGGGCATTTGGAAAGAGAGGAATAATAGGATTTTCAAGGGCATATTGAAAGCATTTCTCAATTGGTTGATAGAGCTATAAAGAGTATGTGGTGATTGTTGTTATAAAAAAATCCACATTTCTACATTCTCAGCAAGAATCTAGAATCATTAGGTGCTAAGGGGCTAGAAGAGATTCAAAATATTGATTTTAGTAAGGGAAAGGAGGAACACAAAATAGATGACTTCTATAATGGATAAGCTAAATCTAACTTTAATGAGACTTCTAAATGAAAATTTGGGAATTTTAGTAGGGGATGGATAATTAGAAAGGACAAATGTGAGTTAATTTTAACCTATGCAAGAATTATTGGGTTTAAAACCAATAATGAAGCATAGGTGGTAATGGGTAGTTGAGGTCTTCATCTTTCTTCATCAATTGGCTTAAGTAAAGTCATTCTTGAGTGAGATTCCAAATTAATTATTGATGTTATTAACAACTCCAAGCCTAGATAGAAGACAGGGAATTTCATTTCCAACATCAAACATTTGATTGATTTTTTTTATTCTTCTCTGCTATGCATGTCTACAAAGAAGGATACAAAGTCATTAATGGTGTCACCAATGGACGTTGAAGACATGAGATTTGGAGGTGTTGGAGATTAGCAGATGCTATTCTAGAAAGTGTGCATGAGCTATTTCTCAAAGATTTGGAAAGTTTATTTTAATTGGGCACTTGACCCAATCTTTGTCATGTTGACACTCCTTTGGGTGATTCATGGTCTTTTCAGGGTTCCTAAGTACATTGATCATTATTATTTGTTGATTTTCATAACTTCATGTATTTGGATTAAGTGGAAGGTCATCCCCTTTTATCTCAAGGTCATCGTTACTCCAAAAGATAAGATTAAGAGATTTCTTTTTAAAGGAAATGTGAAAGACTATAAGGGAGCAATTATATTGCAATACACCCATAATTTATGATCTAAGGTGATGGTGGCTCACAAAAGATAACTCAAGGTGGTGGTTGTATGAAGAAAATGATTGTTTTGATTGTGAAGATAGTTGGGAACATCATATACCTATGGTTTCCTCATTTCTCATATTGGATCCTAGTTGATCTTGTTCTTTGGAGTTGTTTCTATTATTATTTCCACTATGGGAGGAGATAGGTTGAGGGTTGAACCCTCCTTTTGTGTAGACATCAAACAAAATCAAGAGCTCTATGCCATTTTCAATAAGGAGGGTTTTGTTCCTTCAAATCCATGAAATGTTTTGATCCCATGCTTTTTATCCAATTTGCATTGAATTGGAACATGGTTAAGGTGAAAATAGGTAAGATTAATTAAGAAGTGAATAAAGGGATAATTGGTGACAATATAGGTGTTTGGGTAGTGATGACTAAAAGTGAGATGAAAGGAAGAAAGAAAAGTGAAGGATTTTATCAATTCCTTCCTCACCAATGAAGAATAACTTAGTAAACATCAAAATGGGTTCAAGAGAGAGGATCTCCCCTAGAATGAGGTGAGTCTTTACTTAATTACGTATTTTACCTTGGAACGACATTTTCAATGCCTTTACACTTATCACTTTTCCTTTTTATGCCACCTTTGCCACAATATGTGCATTAAATTCCCCATTGTATCTTCTATTTTCTATTGAAATATCTATTAATGAAGGCAAGTGTAAAAACGTAATTGTACATCTACATTAGGGCCTTATCTATTTACTATACCACTTTTGTTTGAATAATTCCCTGAACTTTAGTGTCAACCACCTACTTGATGAGAATTGGCCTAACTCCATTAGGAAGGGTGGAAAAGAGAATGGTCCTAAGTATGTTCCTAAGATTTCTCCATTTGTCATGAACCCTAAGATCTAGTTTGGGAATGATGAACCTAAAAAATCTTGCTATGGTCTCTAAGAGGATGTCTAAGGTTTCTAAGGGAACTCATATTGAAGTGGCAATTGGAAACCAAAAGAATGAATTTGATATCAGTCCTAACCCTCCCTCACACTTTAGTATTGTGGGGAAGAGTGATGACAATAGGAAAGATAAATAGATAATTTATTTGGTTATTGGTAGTGCCATAAGTGATGAGCCTAAAAAGAGATTGGGGATAATATTTGAGGCTAGAAAAACTATGCACCTTTCTACTCATCAACCTATATTGAAAACTGATCCCCTTTTCGATGAAGTTAATTAAGTGGATTCTAGCAAGGGGGATGATGATTTGTATGAGCTTAGTTGGAACTCAAATCTGCATCTTCTTTTTTTCTTGAGTTCCTTCCCCTTTTATGCCTTAGCCATTTCCCAAGTTTATAATGTTCTGAGATATTTTTCATGGATGGTCTTTCGCCAAAGTTTCTTGGCACAGTTGGGTAGATCATGAAAAATTAGGCCCAATTTCCTTTTGAAGTTTTGAAAAATTCTTTAAGGATAGAAAGTTATGCCTTTATGGGTTTTTTATTCCATCCAGTTCAGATGCATCTTCCCACAAAGTCCCGTCCGATTGGTTTTTCCTGCAATTATTCAATTTAGATGGAATTCCCCTTAAAGGGTTAAAAGAATAAAAATGGCTAGGTGTTGGTTTTGTAGGAATTTTTTGGTCATCTAAACCTCCCCTTTTGCTCGCTTTTTTCTAGTTCAGTTATGTTTTTCAATGCCATTTAGTTTTGTGGGTCATTAGCTTGCTACTATCTGCTTGTGGGTATTTGGTTGGCTACTAGTCTTGTGAAACTTTGGGGTTGAACTTGATATGTTTATTTTCAATTAGTTCACTTGGATTTTTTCACTTGTGGGAAAAGTATGCCCATTCACTTTTACAAGAATTTTCATGTGAATCAACTTACTTCCAAGTGTCAATGTATTTCTTGCATTTTCCACTTGCTCATCATTTCCCTGCAAGCACAATTAATTTTTAAATCAACTAAGTAAACTATTTGTAGGCAAATGGAACCCATCTTCTTGCACCTACTCCTAATGATATCATCTTCCCCTTGCAAACTTTTCCTATCCATCTAAACTTTCATTTTCAAAGTTCCTCATCTGATTTAGATGCCTTCTTTCACAAACTTGTTCCATCCCTTTTTCTCGCATTTGTACAGGTTGATTATGTCATGTTGACGTCATCCCACTTTGCTATGTCATCATGATATCACCTCATCCAAGGCTCCCCAATCCATTTTTCAACGTCATGTTGATGTCATTACCAATTTTTTTGATCTAAACTATATTCTTTTAAGGAGCATTATAAAGTTGGAAGTTCAAATACTTTTCCTCGCATGAGATTGATGAAGACAAATAAAGCTAAGAGAAAGGTTTGTGGTTAAATAAATGTGAACCAAATATTTATCCAAAGGGTGAAGTTCACTTGCAAATAAGGTTTTTGCAAGGACCTGATGGGTGTCAAGTTCTCATCAGTTCTTGTTTAAAGATGATATCTTGCATGAAGGACCTTGGGAAATTATGTTAGTGAACCATTAGCGTTCAAGATGATTGTGGATATTTTGCATTTTTACTAGATGGCCCTTAAGAACCACAGAGTTCCATTTCAAGGTGTAAATTTCAAAATCAACCACCACCATAATTGCTAAATGGTCGCCTATGCCAAATATTACCACTGATAGCTCCCCAAGGCAAGTTATGACTTGTATATGCTATTGTTTCACTCCAACCCTTGTTTCTACTTACCTACACTTATAAAACCACTTCTTTAAGCTCCAAGAGTTATTATAGAGGACTTCCATCAATTCGAGACATTTATTTTGAGGGGAATCTCTCCCAAGCATTGATTTTTGAAGCGGCTACAATGTTTCATTTTAGGGTTTTCTCTTGTTGCATGGTTTCATTGACCAATGCCAATCATTTTCATTATTGGATGGTACAAGAGAGAAAAGGGATACTCAAAAGAGGAAAACTTGTAGAAAATCCATTGCAAAGATAGTTTCAAGAAGGTAGAGTTCTGACATACTATTATTGAAATGTTATAATATTTTTTCTAGTTTTATGTCCCCATTATTCTTTGTACAAACTTAGAGAATATCCCATTAGACAGACTTTTTTCTTTAACACATTTATTTCTATGAATATAATAATCATTAGAGGAATTTGATAGGAATCTAAATATATTACATGATTTGTGATATCTATTTTGTATGGCTACATATGAATTCAAATAGTTCAATTATGGATAACTAAGTAGATAAAACTATAAATAATATTTGTTGATGCTTCAAGTAAGTAAATCATCTTCGGTCTATCATTTCCACTTTTTTGTTTCTTCTTGATAATCATGAATTTGTTGCCCTAATGTAGGCATCGGTCTCTTGTACGTGTTCTAATCACCTACATGTAAACAAAATCCATAAAATTGCTTATTTTCAATTCCACTTTGTGAGTTCATGATATCATTTTTTGCAAGAAGTTAAAAAAATAGTTTTATTTGAATCATTGAACTCAACTCACCTTGCATTCATTTCCAAGGTGTTATATCAACTATATAGGGGTCAAAGGTAGCTAGTTTTCTTAGTCTAGTGACAGTCTTAGGGATTGAGTACACAAGTTGGGTTTAGCTATCATTTAGCTTATTGTTATTTATCATAAGTGATTTCAATACTTGTTAAGGTATACCCCTAGGAATTGCCTCCCGAGTTTAAGATGAGATCAAAGTGTAGAAGATAAAACCCACTCTTGTGAGTTAGCTCAAAGTAATCCATAGTTCTATTGATGATTTTTTTCCCCACTTGTTGACAACCCTGGCCTTGAGTAGAATTTTGTTCTAGTAGTTATTATTAGACCCAAAATAATGGCATTGTTTTCAAGGATGAATTTACTTTAGTTGTTGTTGGATCTTAGGCAATTGGAAACATTTTAACTCCCCAGTAATAGAGATTTGAAAATATGCATTTTGTTTGGATGAGTTTGATAACCCATCAACTCACACCTAACAAAATGACACTGTTGCTAAGACTAGTAGTTGTTAAAATTGTTTAAACTTATTTGTAGAAGTCAACATTTGAAGAGTGTTTTGTAGTTTCTATTTTGGATTACATTAGTGAAAATAACTTCAAAATAAATCTTGTCTTTGTAAGGAGAGGAAACTTTGTTGTAAGAATCCAACTTTATTAATTTATTTCTTTACCATGGATAGAAGAAGATATAGAGATGAGTTTCCTACACAAGGATATATTGTAGGAAATATGCAAAATTGTTGTGGTAAATAGAAAAAATATGGAAATAATATATCTAGACACAATTATACACAAGGGGTTAGCACCTTAGGTAGATGTGATTCCTTTGTTGACCTAAGAGAACAATAACAATACACTTATGATGATTCTACAGATCAATTGCTTAGAAGAAGAAATACAAATGTTGGTGAATATAATGTAATGAGGAATAACACAATGGGCAAGGTTGGTAGAGGTGCTCACAAAGTTGACCACCAACAACCTTCTCCCATTGGTTCCAGGGCTCTCAATTCGATCAAACTTTCTGTGATGTTGATCAACACATTCAAAACAATACTAGTGAAAGGAAAAGACCCATAGATGAAGAGATGAACTTGCTAGATGAATCTAGAAGAAGAAGGCTAGAATTTCTAGCTGAAATTGATTAGTTGATTTAGGCCCATGCTATGGTCGCCCAATGACAAGGTCAAGAAATACCACAAAAATAAAATGTAGGACAAATTGATGGAGGTAACCCTTAGAGACATGCTCAAATATTTTCTTCAACCAAGCAACCATTGGGAGTTGTAAGGTATAGGCAACTAGACTTCTTTGCCATCCCAAATTATCCAAACCCCATTCCTAGTGATATAAGAGGTAAGGTCTTGAAACTCCAAGGAAACAACACAATGACAAGAGACAAATATTTGAGGTATTTCATCAATATTATTGATGAGTATGAAATTGAAATTGAAGATGTGATGATGAAATTGTTTGTATATTCTTTGGAGGAAAGTGCTAGGGAATGGTTCAAAAACATTCTTGACAACAATATTTCTTCCTAGGAAGAATTTTTTACTGCTTTTAGGATGAAATATGGGGATGGAATTGATCATAAGTTTTCCATCAATGAGCTCACCATCATTAAGAATAAAATCAATGAGATGGACATCGATTTCAACAATGGATCCATCCTCACCACGAGAAAGATACCTCAACATCTTAAGCCAAATGAATCAATGTGTCTTGTTATTTTTTGTCGTTCTTTTGATTCTAAGATATGATATTTCTTAAGAGATAAGATCCCTTAAACCCTTATAGAAGCATATGCTACAACTATAAACATTGAGAGTAACATAGGGCATCTTGTAAGAAATTGAAAATAGCTTGTGTGAAGCTATCACAACTAGACAAGGTCATTATGAATAAACCCCTCTCAACAAAAGACAAATTGGATAAACTAATGGGTGTCATGAAAGACTTATATTACAATATGGCATGAAATGAGAAAGGTTTTTCAACTCAATGAGAATCTACACACTTCAATGAAGGGGAAATATTGCATAAGAAACCATACAACACTGATTGGTCCAAAAGTACAATGAAAGGCTTTCTCAGAAAAATATGAATTTGAGATAGTAAGATAAAGATGTGTTTGACCCTTTGACCAGAGAAGTTTTAAATTATCAAGATGATAATTTGTGGTGTGATTCTTGTTTCCTTCTACATGATCCTCTCAATCATGTTGTTGCACTTTCTATGGGCATAAATGAGGAATTTCCAAATGATGAGGGAAGTCTAAAATAATATGAGGATGAAATTCACCAATTTGATGAACTGGTTCATGAATATACAAATGATACAATATGTTACAATAATTCCAATATGAATGACCAATTTCTCTAGGTTGATGGCCAACTAGGTTCGCTACCATATCGGTTACTAGCTCATGATTTTAAGCATATCAGAATTCTTATGAAACAAATATATAAGAGAACTAGACCTTCAATTGATGATATCAAGGACCTCAATTATACCATTGTTCTATAGGCCCAAAGTGGTATTCAATTGAGAAATATAATTGTTTCAATGAAAATGCAGATGGCTAAGAAGTTAAATTTAGTGACAAAAAAGGTTGATATTGGTAAGTAGAAGGGGGAATGTTGATAACATGCAACATGTTCTAGTCAAAAAGGCTACTGATAAGAGAAAAAATCTAGAGAAACAACACAAATAAAATTACATTCCTAAAGTTCAATGTCCACTTGTGTAGCTAAGTGATATTGTTATTTGCAGAGACAAGACTGCAAATACAAAATAATCCAAGAAATACAAGGAGACAATGGCGAACCAAGTGCCTACTAGGGCTCAAAAGGAAGGAGCAATGATTAATGATCTAATTGTTTATTCTTCTAATCAAGTGAAGTCATGCATACCAAATGCAAATTTGATGACTCTAACCTCGAATACACCTCTTTTTAGTACACATTGATTGATATGGGATTCCTTTTGAGTCAGGTAAGAGTTTTATTTCCTTTGAAACTCTTAGAATTCATAAACATAAATCTCAAGCTATGTCTTTTATTTCAAAGGTTATGCAAGAGCCACTAGGTAGTACTCCAATTGAAGAATAGGGGAAAGTGGAGGATACTATGAAGGTGTACCTTGATGCTTTAGTGATGAATAGATAGTTGATTGTTGACCATTTTATACCACATTAATTTTCAATGGTTGGATTCTTCATAATGTTTGATTAAGGTGCATCTAGTAATTTCATGCCACTTGAGGTAATGAATGACCTCGGTTTACAAGTCTCAAAATCCAATGGAAAGTGTTTTGTTATGGATTCTAGAAAAGAGAATGTCATTGGACTGGTAAGTGATGTTAAGGTTCAACTTGCTGCTTATCCAAATAATTCTTCTTGATGGGCATTATTGTGGTTGACTATCCTCCTAAATGGGGAATGTTGTTATCATGCAAGTGGGAAGCTTCTATTGGTGGAAGCATACAAATCAAATTTTCATATGCCACCATTCCTTTGCATGGTGAGAAAACAAGATTAGATAGGGAATAAAGATTCCAAGACAACATTGAGGATAGATATAAGTCTCCTGATCAGATAAACCTATTTGATACTAGTATTGATCATATAGCTAGGTTTTGTGATAAGGTGAATGCCCTATTCCACTAGACACTAACAAGGGGATAAATGATGGTCTTTGGACTATGTTTTTTGATGGATTGTTCTCAATGGAAGGTAATGGTGTTGGTGTTGTGTTGATATATCCAAATGGTGAGAAGAACAAATTTTCTTGTAGATTAACCTTCCCATGCATCAATAATATTGTTGACTATGAGACCCTATTGTTGGGGTTGAATGTTCCTCACAAGCATGGTGTTAGATGCATCAAGATTTGTGTAGATTTTGAGTTAGTAGTGCAAAAAGTAAAGGGTACATATGTAGCCAAAAATAGAAAACTTAGAGTGTATAGGAATGTTGTTTGGGACAACATAAAGTTGTTCAATGCCATGACATTGAATGGATAGATAGGAGTGAGAACTCAAAGGCTTATTCTCTTGCTATTGTAGCATTAAGATACAATCTAAATGAAGATTTCTCTTTGTTACATTAGAGCATTGAAGTCTTAACGGTCCTACTATACTAGATAAAATATGTAGATGGTAGGTATTTGATGAAATTCAACAAATCTATAGGTTCCTAACTAGTATGTTGAATTTGATAATCAAGTTATTGATTGGAACCAATGATTGAGATAGAGGATGAAAAAGAAACATTATTTGGGAATGGGATAGTAAAACCTAAAAAAATACTACCCCTAAAGGATTGATTTCCTTAGATAAGATGTTTGACAATGGAGACTGTCGCAAGAAAAAAAATTAACGCATAAAGATGATGTTGAGGGAGTGAATTTATGGATGATTGAAAATGTTAACATGGTTAGCATTAGTAATAGGCTTAAACCACATGAAAAATAAATTCTCATTTCTCTACTACATAAGTTCATAAATGATTTGCATGGTCATACAAAGATCCAAAGGTTTATAGGGAGGATTTGTTTCAACACACCATTCCTCTTAGTCCAATGCTAAACGATTTAGGCACAAACAAAGGCCTATTATTTCTACCTTGGCTCCCCAAAAGTAGGAGTTAATGAAGATGAAAGAAGATAGAATTATAAAAGCTATTAGATATTTTGAATGGGTGTCAAATCTTGTTCCAGTGAGAAAAAATGGAGAGATAAGGTTATGTGTATAGTTCAGAAACCTCAACCTTAAATATCTCAAGGATAATTACACTTTTCCAAGCATGGAACATAATGTTGAGAAAGAACTTATACTTGACACTCACTTGACACATTTCATACAATGATTAATCACATTCAATAATTAAGTGCATCCTAGTTCATCCTAGACACATTGCTCATGTAACCTAATGGGCATTCAACAAGAAAAATCAACATGACACATGAAATATTGGATTGTTCAAGTTCTCTTACAATGCATTTTGATGTTTTACAACTCATCATTCCCTTATGAAACCAAATTACATATATTTTTCTAAACCCTCAAGCAACTAGGGTTTATTCCCTTTTGACAAGATTTTTCTTATAACAGTCACCCATAACTTCTTGTGGCCAAAATATGTCAAGCTAAGATTTTGGAATCCATTAGAGGATGCAAAAATAGAGATTTCCTGGATTTTTTAGCATTTTTCACTATACCAATCAAGATAAATAATTTTTTTTATCAAAACTAGAAACCCTAGTTTTCGAACAGGGCTACGAGGAAGATTGACTTATTAAACCAATCAAACCATATTTTCTTTAGGATTGGTAAGAATGAAGAACACTTGAATTAAAATTATCTTTCCACCCATATAAGTTTCAGACCCATACCAATCCATACCAGGTTGTACAAACATGTTTTCTTGTTGTAAAACAGTAAAACCTATAATAAATCATGCAAAAAAATAGATCTGCAACACAAAGATAATTTCCACATTCTTCTTCATTCACTACTCAAGAATTCATGAGGGAAGGAAGCCCCAAAATAATTTTTTACATCCCCTTTCATATTCTTTCATGAGAAAACCTGAAAAACTCCTAAACTTGCATAAAATTGTCTTTTTCAACGACATAATTTGCAAATATTCCCACTAAGATTAGAAAATACCTAAACATGACTCCAAATGGTCCAAAATGACCTTATTTGCACAAAACAAAACAAATCAACTCAAAATTAGGGTTGGAGAACAAATTCCAAAACTTGACAACAATTGCTACGAGATGCTCCGACATAAATATCATACCTATCCCACACAAAAAATGATTCTTGTTGATCATGATGTTAGTCGCAACAACAGTGTAGATAAAATCATCATAGGAAAACCATGAAGAATCTATCTTTACTTAAAAGACTAAACCAGGGCAACCTAAAAGTTTGAGGAAAGGGGAAAGGTTGACTTAGCTTAATCCCAAGGCTCTAGTAGTCAAGTCTTGACCATACTAGATTTGCTTTAGGGTATGATGTGATCTTTGTGTTAATCTCAAGGGGCATATGGTTATTTTTGGTTTCTTTAAGAATCATAAGTATCAAATGGAATATTTTCAGTCCAATCATTAAATAATTTCATGAAATCAACAGATTTGCAATAATATTCATGAACATCAAACAACTTTGCTATCACTTAAGTAGATTTAGCTTTAAGAATTCAACAATTTCGTGGAAAAAAAATATTTGTAATAATATTTCCATTCGTTCATCTCTTTTTTGGAACATTTTCTAAAATTTAACATCTAATTTAAAATAAAGTATAAGAAATACTTGAAAAATAAAACTGCTCTTGGGTATTCTCCACACATGCCCCAAGATTTAATCAAATCAAAGAAAACCGCTCTATATTTCACCAGATTGCTTCACAACTAGGCATAAAACAATGTGAGCTTTTAAAGAAGGGGGTTTAGTTTAGACATCAAGTAGGTTTTGTATGCACCCTTAAATGGCGCAGCATACAGTCTTGTCTAGCTGAACGAACAAACCGGCTACAAAAGATACATGAGATAGGTAGCTTTCAAATTGGCTTCGATATTGATTAAGTTTTATGTGCATACAAGTTTTTAATCCAGAATGATTCAGAAAATAGGAAAAAAGAACAAATCTTAAATAAGTTTTGGCTCTTCTGGCATCCACAAATTATGAACTTAACTTAAAAAGAAGTATCTCCTGGCCTTTTATACAAACAAGACATAGGGAAGATAAGATAAATACATGAGAGGAAATCCAAGGGATGAATCATGACGAGGTACATGGAATATGACAATTGGCAAGAGAATTACAAACAAAGTCAATGGAGGTCAACCTTTGTTTGTGTTATCACAAAAATTAGCAGTGCTCATTCCACGAATAACCCCCCTACGAAACTTGTCTGTTTCCTAGGTTCGTGATGTTCATGCAAGCAAAACGAGGCAATTTTTGATCTACCTCGAAATGAATTCTGAAGTCTCAGATAGTCCATTTGAGCATCTCTCTACGTTCATCTTGAGAAGACCTTCAAAATGAGTATCTTCACGAACACTCGTTGTTCATACTTCACAAAATTGTGAAAAGTGCAAATGTTCTGGAAAACAACGCTCTAACTTTTTGAAGAAATTTTTCTAAGTGTTGAAAGTGCAAGGGCGGGGTTTTTTAGCTCCACTGCACTTAAGTAAAAAGTCAGTTTGGTGCAAGGGCACTGCTTTTTAGTGCCCTTACACCAAGTCTTAGAACAAAAAGTTTCTTAGTGTTGAAAGTGCAAGGGCGGAGTTTTTTTAACACCATTGCACTTAAGCTAAATGATGAGTTGGTGCAAGAGCGCTGATTTTTAGCGCCCTTACACCAAGTTCCAGACTTAGTAAAAAATTACCAGGGCGGTGATTTTTGACTCAAGTGCACTTTTTCAGACTTATTCAAAAATGACCAAGGCGGTGATTTTTGACTCAAGTGCACTTTTCCCAATTTTTCACTGTGTTGAGCCCAAGTGCCAGGGTGCTGATTTTCAGCGCCCTGACATATTTTTTGTCAAACTTACACATAGAGTGCAAGGGTGCTGATTTTCAGTGCCATTGCACCTAAGAACATTTTCCTAAGTGCAAGGGCACTGATTTTTAGTGCCCTTACACTTTTGGCAGTTTTTGCTTGAAACTCTCCAGACTTGCTCGTTCTTCACTCCAAACCCCATTTCTTCGCTCTAAACCCTATTTCTTCGCTCCTGCATCATTTTTCATGCCTCATCACTCGTATCACGCTTTCTCTACATTGTTTTCTCGCTTCACGCTTTCCAATGCTACTTTTTCTACTAGCGTATGTTGATTCACCATCCTTGCAGTTTCTCTCTAGATTCCATCAAGTGATCTTGAAGATGACTTTTTTTGATCCAGTGAACTATCCCAGATCTACAAAGAAGTCATGATGCAAGTTGAGGATGCTAGTTTTTCAAAAGCCTCAATACATTTCATTTGCAATATACGAGTGACACTTGATAATCTGAAGATGCATCTTCACAGGTGCAAGAAAGTCCATTCATCCGCCAGAAGGCCGATCACAAGAATTCACACCATTGTGGATTACACCGTTGGTCCGGATGAAAATTTCATGCAGGAGACCAGGAAGAAATATGAAGACTTTGTGCCCAAGCAAGGAACCATGAAGATTCCTGATCTCCCAGTGTTGAACATTTTGACGCTTCCCTTTATGCATCTTGTAAATAGTTTTTGACATCTTAAATGTCTTTTTGTAAAGTGTAATTACACCAAAATTATGAGATGTAATTACATAGAAATAAATTACACTCAATTAGATTAGGGTTTCCTATTTTTTTCTCAACTGATTTTCCTAAATTTTCTCTTCCCTCTTTTCTATAAATAAGAAGGATTTCTATTGTAATGGTTACCTTTTGATATTTTGCAACGAAGTTTTGCTCCTTTGAAACAAGCATTGAAACTTTGTGTTCAATATTTCAAATCTAGATCTAATTAATAAAGAAGAGGATTGCATACCAAACTTTGTGTTGGAATCGATTGTCTTATGTTTTGATTATATCGGTGGTGACTAGTGTATGAGATCTAAAGTGCTCCAAGTGGTTTATGTAAACTTTGTGTTACATTTATTGTTTGGATTTGTTTGTGTTTGAAGGTTTTGGTTGAAGGATCTACAAGACTTTGTGCTTGTAATCATTCATGCAGTTCGAGGAATTGCTCTATCTAAGAAGACTTTGTGCTTCTAATACAACAAACGATATTTCCACAAAATTCAACATTGAAGAAGCTACATAACAACTTTGTGCCTTCATGAGCTTTCCCTTTTCCTTTTTCTTTTTGTTATTATAAATCATACCTGGTATTTCTACATTATGCTTGACAAGATAGAAATATCAGCATTATTGCTATTGTTAAGTTTAAGTTATTAGATCTAGAACTTTCCATAGTGAAGCATTGTAAACATCTTCTCTAAAAAAAGAGAGAAGTATGAATGTAACACCCACCCCCCCCCCCCCCATATCATGAGTATAGTGTACATTTTGTAAGTATTTCTTTAATTTGACTATAGCTTCTATTAGCAGTAAGAAGGGCACCTCCCCTTTTTGAGAGGAGAGATTATATCTCACATAGCTGTGGTTAAAGTCTAGATGGCGTAATCTGTTGAAAAGTTGATTACACTATTTTCACCCAATAGTTTTTTAGCGACTCCGCTACAGACACGATATGCATTCGAAAGCCTCACGTTATCATTTGAAGTATACTAGTGTCCTTCATTGTAATTTATTTTCTTGTAATTTTTTCAAGCTTTCACCAAGGACATGTAAATGGCTACTTAAGGTCCTTGTGGAAATTAGTTTGGTCTGTTGAGTCTGGATCTACCCCTACATGCTCTTCCTGAAGGCTCACAGAAGAACTTTCCCAAGTTTTTTGGTGATGGACAACGACATCCTGATGAGCATGTTGTTGCTTTCTACATCGCTTATGGAGTTCATGGTGTTGGACACGAAGATGTATCTGTAAGGTTGTTTGTAGAGACTCTCCAAGGTGTCATTGCAGATTGGTTTTATCATCTGGCGCCATGTACCATCACAAACTGGGCAATCTCATAGCCAAGTTTGAAGAAATTTTCAAACCTCCTAAAGACGCTCATGCTTTGTTGGCTCAACTCACTCAGTTGAAGAAGGAATATCTCATGCCTATGTGCAAGTTCATTACTCACTTCAACAAGTTGACATGAAGAATTCCAACTATTGCTCAACCTACAGCTGAGAATTTGAAATGTTTCTTTGTAAATGCTCAAGTACCCGAGGTTGGTTTCCTATTGAGAAGAGCAGTCCCAGCTACTCTTGCAGTTGTGCAGACCTTGGCTACATAAATTGAAGATGATCTCATTCTTGTTGGGAAAATAAGAATTGAATCAAATGAATATGAAGAAATCCCTTCTTTAGAGTTATTTTCTTCGATCACAAGGACAGATCCTATGGTGCAAAGGTTGGCAAATGAGCTACTTGTCCTTAAAAAGCAGCTAGCTCAAGGTATGTTTTCTATGCCTCACAAGGACGTACCAGGGAGTTCACTTTCAAATGCTGCTCATAATTTTGCTATTGGGAATCAACACAAGTTATCTTCACCTCTGAAGAGGCTTGCTCTTGAGGCACCATTAGTAAAAGAAGTAGCAAAGTATCCTAACTCCAATCCAAGTGATCTTGCTATTCTCTTCCTGGAAAAGGAAGTAGACATAGTCGTCGACTCCCAATTCTGGTTTATGCAGTCTCAAATAGCCATTGATGAAAAGTAGAAAGATGAAAGTCATTTTTCTAAAATTTAAGTGAAGAAGACAATCTTGTCTTGAGATCTGAAAAGATGGACATGCATGAAGGTCTCAGTCAAGTTGAAAAGAAAGCATCTATGTTTCGAGGTCATGAAATTGAACACGTGTTGCATAAAAGAACTTCCCAAAGGCATGATGAGGACCTTCTTATTAATAATTTAGATTTTTCCAAGTCTGAAGATGGCAAACAACATACTGGAGTATGCAGTGCAGCCATATCTTCATCTGAATCGTATGAAGTAGATCTTTCCAATCAACATGAGGTTGCCATGGTTGATAAATCAGTTGTACAAGTAGCAACTAGTAAGGAGCATTCAATCTTTGACCGATCAAGGGGATGTACCATAAGACATCTTTCTTGGTTGGAGGCCAACGGGAAGAAAGAGGTTCCACTTGTACCTGAGCATGAAGATAAACTTGAGAATGCAACCAAAGATGTATTTGTAGATGCGCAGGAGCAATTTGAATTCAATGATTCATTCTTGAGCTGCAGTTTATTTGATATATTTTTAGAGTTAGCTAAACATGTTCATCTCTTTCAAGAAACAGTGCCTCAACTTCATCTACATGTAGCTGCTAATGATCATGTAAGGCATTGCGAGCTGTTGAGGAAAGGCAACTATTTTGTTGAACCTGTGAACAGTTTCATTTGAGAAGATTTCATTGATGGCTAGTTTTAATTAGGTAGGTTTCCACCTTTTCAATAAGTGTATTTGCATAAGTTTGCATCTTGTTTTCGTAGATTTTCTGTGTTAGTCATGCTCGACTTTGTTGCCCAATGGATGGATGAAGGCACTTGATTTTTGGTTTACTTCTCCCTTCATTCGTTTGAAATAATGATTGAAGAAATATCCCCAACAAGAGCCAACTGTTATCACAGAAGTCAGCAGTGCTCATTCCACAAATAACCCCCCTACGAAACTTGTCTATTTCCTAGGTTCGTGATGTTCATGCATGCAAAACGAGGCAATTTTTGATCCACCTCGAAATGTGTTCCAAAGTCTCAGATAGTCCATTTGAGCATCCCTCTACATTCGTCTCGGGAAGACCTTTGAAACGAGTATCTTCACGAACACTCGTTGTTCATACTTCACAAAATTGTGAAAAGTGTAAATGTTCTGGAAAATAGCACTCTAACTTTTTGAAGAAATTTTTCTAAGTGTTGAAATTGCAAGGGCGGGATTTTTCAGCGCCACTGCACTTAAGTGAAATGTTAGCTTGGTGCAAGGGCGTTGATTTTTAGCGCCCTTACACCAAGTCTCCATAGAAATTTTTCTAAGTGTTGAAAGTGCAAGGGCGGGGTTTTTTAGCGCCACTGCACTTAAGTAAAAAGTCAGTTTGGTGCAAGAGCGTTGATTTTTAGTGCCCTTACACCAAGTCTCAGAACAAAAATTTTCTAAGTGTTGAAAGTGCAAGGGCAGGGTTTTTTAGCGCCATTGCACTTAACCTAAATGATGACTTGGTGCAAGAGCGCTGATTTTTAGCGCCCTTACACCAAGTTCCAGACTTAGTAAAAAATGACCAGGGTGGTGATTTTTGACTCAAGTGCACTTTTTTCAGACTTAGTCAAAAATGACCAAGGCAATGATTTTTTACTCAAGTGCACTTTTCCCAGTTTTTCACTGTGTTGAGCCCAAGTGCAAGGGTGCTGATTTTCAGCGCCTAACATATTTTTTTCCAAAATTACACATAAAGTGCAAGGGCACTGATTTTTAGTACCATTGCACCTAAGAACATTCTCCTAAGTGCAAGGGCGTTGATTTTTAGCACACTTACACTTTTGGCAATTTTTGCTTGAAACTCTCCAGACTTGCTCGTTCTTCACTCCAAACCCCATTTCTTCGCTCTAAACCCTGTTTCTTCTCTCCTGCATCATTTTTTGTGCCTCATCACTTGTATCACGCTTTCTCTACATTGTTTTCTCCCTTCACATTTTCCAATGCTACTTTTTTCTGCTAGCGTCTGTTGATTCACCATCCTTGCAGTTTCTCTCCAGATTCCATCAAGTGATCTTGAAGATGACATTTTTTGATCCAATGAACTATCCCAGATCTACAAAGAAGTCATGTTGCAAGTTGAGGATGTTATTTTTTCAAAAGCCTCAATACATGTCATTTGCAATATATGACTGACACTTGATAATCTCAAGACGCATCTTCACAGGTGCAAGAAAGTCCATTCATCTGCCAGAAGGCCAATCACAAGAATTCACACCATTGTGGATTACACCGTTGGTTCGGATGAAAAGTTCATGCAAGAGACCAGGAAGAAATATGAAGACTCCGTGCCCAAGCAAGGAACCATGAAGATTCCTGATCTCCCAGTGTTGAACATTTTGATGCTTCCCTTTATGCATCTTGTAAATAGTTTTTGACATCTTAAATGTCTTTTTGTAAAGTGTAATTACACCAAAATTATGAGATGCAATTACATAGAAATAAATTACACTCAATTAGATTAGGGTTTCCTATTTTTTCTCAACTTATTTTCCTAAATTTTCTCTTCCCTCTTTTCTATAAATAAGAGGGATTTCTATTGTAATGGTTACCTTTTGATATTTTGTAACGAAGTGTTGCTCCTTTGAAACAAGCATTGAAACTTTGTGTTCAATATTGCAAATCTAGATCTAATCAATAAAGAAGAGGATTGCATACCAGAATTTGTGTTGGAATCGATTATCTTATGTTTTGATTATTTCGGTGGTGACTAGTGTATGAGATCTAAAGGGCTCCAAGTGGTTTATGTAAACTTTGTGTTACATTTATTGTTTGGATTTTTTGTGTTTGAAGTTTTTGGTTGAAGAATCTACAAGATTTTGTGCTTGTAATCATTCATGCGGTTCGAGGAATTGTTGTATCTAAGAAGACTTTGTGCTTCTAATACAACAAATGATATTTCCACATAATTCAACATTGAAGAAGCTATGAAATGACTTTGTGCCTTCGTGAGCTTTCCCTTTTCCTTTTCCTTTTTGTTATTATAAATCATACCTGGTATTTCTACATTGTGCTTTGACAAGATAGAAATATAGGCATTACTGTTGTTGTTAAGTTTAAGTTATCAGATCTAGAGCTTTCCATAGTGAAGCATTGTAAACATCTTCTCTGAAAAAAGGGAGAAGTATGAATGTAACACACCCCCCCATTTCATTAGTATAGTGTACATTTTGTAAGTATTTCTTTAAGTTTACTATAGCTTCTATTAGCAGTAAGAAGGGCACCTCCCCTTTTTGAGAGGAGAGATTATATCTCGCATAGCTGTGGCTAAAGTCTAGATGGCATAATCTGTTGAAAAGTTGATTACACTATTTTCACCCAACAATTTGCAAGTTGATATCCTTCAGGTCTTTCATCTTCTTATTTTTTCTAGGACAATAACTTGAATCCAGATAGTATGTAGGAAATCTCCCATATATTCAGAATGATTAATTTATCATCTTGTTCCTACATTCTTTTTTTTCCTCGAGCTTTCTACTCTTGGGAATGGGTTACCTCGGAGGTTGGTACTCTCTTTCGCCGCATGCGTAATACTAGGATTCTCCATATTTCGACGACTTAAGCTCCTCCTTTGTGTAACTTCCTAGAATGCGTAGCCTGATTTGGATATGATTTTATTTGTGATCCAAGTTTTCCTTGTTGTCCATACCTGAACTTTGCATTGCAATTTGCTTCTCCTACAATCACCAATTCCAACTATTAAATCTCATTTAAAACATTCATAAAACATCTCATGTAAATAAAACCATCATTAATTAATCATCATTTTAAATCGATCATAAATAACACGCTTTCAAAAAGATCATATATTCTCATGTAATTATTCTTTTAATCAGGTTACCGAACCATCGAACCTTTTGGATAACATTAAATTTTTAAACTTTTCTTTACATTGTTACCTGATACTCGATACCCGGTACTTTAGCTTTTACCCATATTTTTCTCGAACCTTATATTTTATTGGAACTTCCATTTTTACTGTACCTTTGCTCCCGAAACGAAACACTTTGCTCAATGCCTTGCATTACCTTTTACACTTCTATCTTTCTCGATTCCTAGTACCCGAAACACTTGAATTATGAAGTACTCTTTTTAAAAGATTTCCTTTTTTGCTTTTCACTTTCAGAGATCTTTCCAACTAGCCAGCACTTGCCATAAGTGTTAGTTTTCACTCGGGGTCCCCAAGTCTTATAGGCTTGGGGTTTTTTGTGAGACCACACAACAATTCCCTACTCAAGTGTGTCTGAAGGGTTCTCTCTTACCTTTAGAGTATTGAGTATTGTATCATGATCAACACTACTAACTGTCCATAGTTCCTTTTTTCTTGGTTTGACATGATGTCTAGATAACTTAACATTTTTTCCTATAACAAGGTGTGAATACATGAGAATGGTTTTTGTTTCTCATAATCTTCAAATCCAGGTATGTTATTATTTCTAATCATATATGTTTGCAACCAAGTTCTGGAAAGAACAACTAAACCTGTAGGATACATGAACCCATCATCATTTGTCATCGATTTTGTTAGATTTGTCTTTCCCTATACACATCATGCCAACCAATAGTCTGATCCCTCTTCATTCCCATGTGGTTCAACAAATGCATAGACATGTCCTAGTTGTACAAGATCTGAAAGATGGTCATAGTCAAGTGAACTTTTTCATTTCATCTTCTAAAGAGGATTGTGTTGCAGATAAAGGGGTTAGATACTATGGAATCCATGTATCTAACCACTCAGTTGACTCACATTGATCCCAATCACATTGAATACAATTGTGACAAAAATAATCCAAATCTCGTGTGCATATGGTTCATGCACCTGCATTTGAGATTTGAAATGAATGCATCTTTGAAGATTCTCTGATTATTCGCATTCCAATTTCTCTCCCATTGTTTCATCATCAACCAACCAAAAGGACATATGCACTTATGAATCAAGTGCCCTTCCTCATGATAATGCATAACTACACTAATCAACAATACCATGAATCATTGAATATTACACCACCTCTAATCTTCATTTGTTCCTTAGCTAGAGCTCTCTTTATACATGCATGTGTACCATCATGCTCACCTTTTCCATGCCCAACTTCAAAAAAATACAAATATGTGGTACACCCCTCTGTACATGCATCTTTCTCAACCAATAAAACATACAAGCATTCTTGAATTGCCTTGTGTAGTTATCTGACAAAATGAGATGCTAACCCATTGCAATACCTTTTTCCTGCAAGAACTCATCTTTTTTTTGAAAACAATGTTGCACAAACTCGGATGAATGAGATATGTCATCACTCATATAAAAATGGTACTCCTTGATTATCTTCCTTTCCTCTTTTGTACTATTAAGGGCATGTATATATGTTATGTGGACAAAAATAGCAATTTGAATAGAATTGTAATATTGTGATTGTACCTTATTTTGTGGTTGCAATGTGTAATTTTCAGCAAAATCAACCACATATATAATAGTTTCAATTAGGAAAGAGTTCTTACACATTCTAAATTTCTGATCCAACCACTGGGACCTGTGGCTATGCCTTGCATACTTGTAGAAAAGATTTTTCTTAAAATCAAAAATAAAGTTAGCAATACTTACCTTTCTTGTAACCATCTCACATCTACAACCTTCACCTCCACTCTTCAAACTGTATTTGACTATCTCAAACCTTTTTTTCTCAACAATCTTGTTAGCAAAATCATGTTTTCTGCCCTCATGAAAACATGTTACAAACTTCGATAAACCACCACAATGCAAACAAGTTTCATTTAAACTATCATTTCTATAAAAAAAAAGGAAACCATCACCTCTAACATATAAAAATGAATCTAACAAGTTCTTGTATGAATTTGGAAGTTGCATTGCATGACACTTCTGCAACATTTCGTTAGTATGCATAGTAGAATGAATATAGCATAATAGTTCATGATACATTGAAAACTCAATGTGGTATTTACATGTATTACAAATATTAATAGGTATACAATAAAATGGCTTACAAGATTCAAAATCCCTTTGTGAGATTTGAAAATTTGGATGTGTTTCATAAAATTGTTTGTACAATATTATTTGTCTACATTCCAAAAAATGTTTAAGATGAGGTGTGTGATCTCGATTACCAATTCTTAACTTTAAACATCCTTTACATTCAATGATACTCTAGATTGAGAGTGCCAAAATAGTTCAATTTCATTCTTTATATTATCTATTATCTTTTTATCAACACATGGAAGCCTCCCACTAAAATCCTAGGTATCATTTTGAAGAGGACTATCAAGTCTTCCTCTTCTTGAGAGTGCTCTACACAATGTTTTATGATTTAGGTTTAAATCAATACAAGTTTTCCTCATAAAACAAGCCTTTCTCAAATGATGGCTTACTAGTGAGGTTGTTATCACTCTATGAGCAACTCTCTTATCTTTTTCCTTACTAGTCTTTCCAATAGAAGTTAGAGCATTAATTTTTTTTGACAATAATACTTTTCAAAACTTTTTGGTGACACAAATCTTTAATTTTTTGAATAATGGTCTCATTTTGTAAGACTTTAGCAATTGTACAAAAAAATGAAATTGTTCGGTTAATGTCTTATTGGAAAATTATTGATTTAACATTTGGGTAGCCCACAACCAAACCATTTGTGATGACCTTTTTCCATCGAGTTTATCTATTATGCTCTCATCTATTTCAAGTAACCATTTTGAGGTTCTTGAATGTTGATAATTTTCATTGGATTCATTACAAATAGATAGATTTAGGATTTCATTTTCTTCTTAACAAATATCCTCTCTTCTTGCATAATTAGGAGATACATTGACATTCATTGTTTCATTTTCACCTATTTCATGTTCAACATTAATATTTTCAGTTTCATAGTCAACATTTACAAATTCATGTTGGGCATTTTCTTTCTCAATTTCATGTTCAAAAATTTCAATTTCAATTGAGTGTTGAAAATTTTGAATTTCATTTTCATTCTCAACATTTACAATTTCATGTTCAATATTTTTCACCTCATTTTCATGTTGTAAAGTTTCAATTTTAATTTCTTCTTAAATGTTTTCAAATTCAATATCGTGGTCACTTTGAATTTTACTTAAAGGTAAAGAGGAGCCTTCTCCTTCAAGATAATTTGATATACCTCTTCTTTTCAACCTCTTCCTTACTCCATATTTATCTCTACTTGCCTCAATTGCCTCCACTTGACAATTCCTCTTCCTTTTCGCTTTACAATGACTATTGCTTCCCCTTATCCCAACCCAAACAAGTACCAAATGATTGAAAGAATAAACTTTATGTGAAAAAGTGTGCTCCAAAAGAGAAATCTTGTCTGTAATGCGCATAAATCATGATATTCCCGACAAAGCAAAGAATGTGAGGACTCTTGGAATGGTCAAAATTGACTTTTATCCATTTTCTCCACTCAAACAAAATATATGTTTGTTTTTTTAAGCAAAACGAATATCTCTTTTATTGAACAAAATGGATATCCATTTTTTGAAGCTTGTTATATTAATATAAATAATATAATATAATTTATTCATATAATATATTAATATTATATTTATAATAATATTTATAAATATATTATATAATATTATAATACTTATATTAATATATTACATATAATATTATATTATATTTTTATATAATATATATAATATTATATCATTTATATATTTAATATATAAAGAAAACTATGCATGAAAAAAAAATCACACAGAATGAAATCGATACTTGTGTTGTCAATAACGAATATTCGTTATGTGGAGCTCAAAACACAACTGTCATGTCTCCAAAAATAAAGAGAACAATACAGATATGGATTGGTAAGGTGGGAGGGAGAGAGAGAGAAAGAGAGAGGGGAGGGAGATATGGATTGGTAAGGTGGATGAGAGAGAGCGAGTGAGTGAGAGAGAGAGATTGGTAAGGTGGGAGGGTGAGAGAGGGAAGGAGGGAGATAGGGATTAGTAGGGTGGGTGGGAGAGAGAGAGGGGGGAAGGGAGATATAGGTGGAGGGAGAGAAAGATGTAAGGAGGGAGTTAGGGAGTGGTAGGGTGGGAGGGATAGGTATAGAAAGAGTTAGGGAGGGAGGGAGGGAGGGATGGGTAGGGTGGGAGGGATAAAGGGAGGGAGAGAAAGAGGGAAGGAGGGAGATAGGGAGTGGTAGGGTTGGAGGAATAAAGAGAGAGAGTAGGGTGGGAGGAGATAGGGAGATATGGATTGGTAGGATGGGAGGGAGAGAGAGAGGAGGGATAGGTGGAGGGAGATAAAGAGGGAAGGAGGGAGATAGGGAGTGGTAGTGTGGGAGGAACAGAAAGAGAGAAGGATATAGGGATTGGTAGAGAGAGGGGGGGGATATGGATTGATAAGGTGGGAGAGAGAGAGAGAGATTGGTAGGGTGGAAGGGAGAGAGAAAGAGAAAAGGGAGGGATAGGTGGAGGGAGAGAAATATGTAAGGAGGGAGTTAGGGAGTGGTAGGGTGGGAGGGATAGGTATATAAAGAGTTAGGGAGGGAGGAAGGAGTAGGTGTAGAGAGAGGGAAGAAGATAGGGAGTGGTAGGGTGGGAGGGATAAAGGGAGGGAGATAGGGAGTGGTAGGGTGGGAGAGAGAGAGTAGGTGTAAGAGAGAGGAATAATATAGGAGATATGGATTGGTAGGGTGAGAAGGAGAGAGAGAGAGAGGAGGGATAGGTGGAGGGAGAGAAAGAGGGAAGGAGGGAGATAAGGAGTGGGGGTGGGAGGAATAGAGAGTGAGAAGGAGGTAGGGATTGGTAGGGTCAGAGAGAGAGAGGAGATAGGGGTTGGTAGAGTGGGAGGGAGAGAGAGAGAGGAGGGATAGGTGGAGGGAGAGAAAAAGGGAAGGAGGGAGATAGGGAGTGGTAGGGTGGGAGGAATAGAGAGAGAGAGAAGATAGGGATAGGTAGGGTGGGAGGGAGAGAGAGAGAGAGAGATATGGATTGGTAAGTGTAACGAAAGCCTAAATATGAAATTACTTTCCTAATGCAAATTCTAAGAGGAGAATGTAGATAGTAAGATTCAATTTCTAATTATAGTTCACTAGAGATGCACAATTGAAACAAAATAGACAATTAAAAAACCATACACATAATTGAACACCAGTATTTATCATGGGAAAACCCTTAGGGGAGAAAAACCCACACACCAAGTAAAGTCTCTTTGTATTGTAGTAAATTGATTACATACAATGTTCCAGACTCCACTCTCAAGTGTTAATTCATAGTAGCAAACATGTCCCAGATCAACCTCGTACACAAATTCTCATTACAGATTCGTTCTTTCACACTATTACAATGCTCGTAAGCATACAATGCAAAACATTAACCAATTTTTTGAACCCCTCACAATACAAAGCGATTCAATATATATAGTATCGTCAACCAACCATGGTCGCTACAGTTCTAGAAAACCAATTGTTTCAACCGTATCGGCTTTGATGTCTTTCAATTTCTAAATCAACCATCAATCAATCACCAACTATCAGTAGTTGATCATCGCTTTTTAAACTGGAAATAGTTAGGTCCACCACGACACATGTCTAAATCCCACACACCTTGTGGGAGTCACCACAAGAGGTGTGAGACTAGTGGGCACCATTAGGTTTAATCTTAATTAATCATTGATCAAACCGACATATGTCAACTACTCAACAATTCCATTCACTTCACAAAATTTTGTCGGTCTTCACCACAAAGGAGTGTGGAATAAATATGCACCGAGATCCTATCATGACCATTGATTAACATCATATTATATTACACTACCATGGTCCCCACTACCTCCATCATTCACCATGAGTTATTAAGTTAACAAATTTTCACTGCTCAGTCAATCTATACGAAGTAGCTATGTCGCTCGAAATCCTAACTTCACAACCTCTATCAGAGGTTATGAATTTCTTAAAACCCATGATATGTTGATCTCTATGTTGCCAAGTTGGGAGAAACCTGAATTTTAGAAACTCACAACATGGCGATAACAAAAGGAAGCTTAGTGTCACCAAGTTATGAACTTTTAGAACCCCACGACTTAGGTTTCAAGGTTTGAATTTTTAGAAATCCTGCGACATACAAGCCAACAAAGGGAAAACACCAAGTCTTTAAGAGAGGTTTAATCCAACAAGTTGAGGCTTATTTTCCAACAAGCTCCCACTTGGCGAGGACTTACTAGCTTCCTCTAAAAGTTGAAATTACTGAATATCATAGGCCCCAAGGCCCATAGAACTAGCACACCACCTATACTTGTCTATGCTCACAGGCTTTGTCAATGTATCAACGAAATTCTTCAGAGTATCCAATTTTTCAACACTGACCTTTCTATCCTCCACCATATCTCGTACAAAATGATACTACACATCAATATGTTTCATCCTGGCATGGAAAGTTAGATTTTTCACCAAACAAATAGCACTCTGACTATCACGGCAATTAGTAACCTGTCCCGCATTAAACCTAACATCAGAAAATAAATGTCTAAGCCAAATGGCTTCTTTATAGGCATGTGTTGCTGCCATATACTCTACCTCCGTAGTAGATAAAGTGACTACAGCTTGCCGCTTGCTCATCCAACTAACTGCATCACTATTCAATGTGAAGATGTATCCACTTGTGGATCTTCTATTGTCAATGTTCCCTACCTAATTAGAATCCACATACCCACAAATGCTAAGAGATTTTTGTGATCCAACTGATTTGCAATGATAACACAAATAATACTTTGAAGTACCCTTCAAATACCTAAAAACTCTTTTCACAACATCCCAGTGTGGTCTTCTTGGATTTTCCATAAACCAGCTAAGAAATCCCATTGCTTGGGCAATGTCTAGCCTAGCATAGACCATTGCATACATTAGACTACCAACTACACTTACATAAGGTACCCCAGTCATGTCCTCTATCTCAGTAGGAGACTTTGAACAATCTTCAATAGATAGCTTTGTTTCCTGCAACACTGGAACAACTAACTACTTGCAATCTATCATACCAAATCTCTCAAGGACAACATTAATATACTTACTTTGGCTGAGCCAAAGTTTTCTACCATCTCTATCCCTTCTGATTTTCATCCCCATAATATACCTAGCTACACCTAAATCTTTCATTTCAAACTTCACTGACAATTGAGATTTTAAATCATAAATCATAGTCTTACTATTCCCTATGAATAACATGTCATCAAAATATAGGGAAATAATAAGAACTCGATCATTTTTAGTTTTCAAGTACACACAATGATAATATTTTGATCTTACAAATCCCAATGACAACACAAACGTGTCAAAATTTTGGTACCACATTCTAGGCGATTATTTTAAACCATACAAATATTTCTTTAACTTGCAAACTAGATTTTCTTTACCTTTTTCCACAAAGTGCTCAAGATGGGACATATAAATTTCTTCTTCGATATCTCCATGAAGAAATTTTTTCTTCACATCCATCTGCTCAACCTCTAAGTCATATGTTACTTCAAGTGACAAAAGAAATCTGATAGATGTCAGCTTAGCTATAGGAGAAAATATTTCTCCATAATCAATTCCCTCTACCTAGGAATAACATTTCGCAACCAGCCTAGCTTTATTCTTTTCCACACTGCCATCCAGACCAATTTCTTCTTGAATACCCACTTACAGCCAATAGGTTTTCAACCATTAGGCAAGGGTACCAAATCCCAGGTTGCATTCTTCTCTAATGAGGCCATTTCCTCATTCATGACTTCCAACTGGGAATCTGAATAAAACATTTCTATATCCTCTTTCACAGTCCTAGGCTCATTAGTGTTTGTAACCAAAGCATAGGCACAATTTGCATCCAACATGGAAAAACCATACCTTTTAGGTTGTTGTCCTTCATGTGTAGACCTCCTCAAAGGTCGAGGCTAAGGTTGTGGTTCTTCTTCTTTAGAACTCTCAGAGCTGCTAGAACTCTCCTCAGTTTCAGGTACACTTCATAGTTCCTCTTTATTTGGTGTTCAAGGAATTTCAACTACCTTTACTTTGTTTTCTTCTTTCATCTCTAACTGCAGATCCATTGAAGAAGGTTTCGGCTCATGAAAGATTACACTTTTGTTGTATACAACCTTTTCAATCACCAGATTCCAAAGCTTGTATCCTTTCACACCAATGTCATAGCCAATGAAGATACATTTTACAACTTTATTCTCCAGCTTAGATATTTTCTCATTCAACACATGAACATATGCTTCGAAGCCAAAGACTCTACCATAGGCATTTTATCAACAAGTGTCAAAGAGGGAGATCGATTTCATAAATAACATGTTGTAGCTGTTAGAACCCAAAATTTCCATTAAAATCCTAAATGATTTTTCCATTTGATTCCTAATATCTCACTATCCTTTCCTTAAAAAATTCATTTTTTCCATCCATAATGTTTAAAAATTAACTTTGCCACCATTCAAAAAAGACAAAATTGACTTATATTTCAATGCGGTCATATTCATTTCCTTTCATGGTCTTACCTCTTTACTGTGGCTAAAGGAAGCGGGCATGAAGTGTTTACCGTGCCACCGCGCGCGGTCAAACCACAGACCACAGTATGGTGGTAGCGGCTAAAGGAAGTGGGCATGAAGTGTTTACCGCACCATCGCGCGCAGTCAAACCACAAACCGTGGTAGTGCGGTGGATGGTGAGAGAAGCGGCGCAAACGATTACCGCTACACCGTGACTGGCTGAGATGAAGACTACGGTGACCGCGGTGACAGGGAAGCAGCGGTCGAGTGGTGGTTAAGAGAGGGCACTGCAGCATCGTGGAAAGCCAAATGATAGACCATGGTAACACGGTAGACACAGAAGGTAACAATAAATGTTTACCATGGTACCACAGGGGGTCATCTCACAGACCATGGTGACTGTGGTAAACGGTGTGGAAACAGTGAAGACAATTACCGTGCCACCACGTGCGGTCTAAGCATAGTCCGCGGTGGCACGGTGGGAGGTTAGTAACCGACCAGGCAAGTAGACAGGGGGTTCAAGTGGAGACCATGGTTATTGCGGTGACAAGGATGTAGTGGTTGATGAAGATGGATACCGTGATACCACAGTTGGACAAAACAAAGCCAGTGGTTGAGCGATGAATGGAGAGAACATGGCTAGCAGTTACACCGCGATACCATAGACAAGCAAAGATGAAGCCATGATAGGGCAGTAGGAGGAGAAGGAACTGTAATGGTTAAGACCGCCATACCATGGCCGGTCAAATGGTTGACCGCGGTAGAGCAATAAAAACACTAAAAGCTGCAGGGAAAGAAAAATAAAGATGAGAAAATATAAAGTGAAATATTAAAAGCGGGAACGTATTAATGTATAATCAAAGGTAGAACTATTGTAAAAAATATTTAATTTTCCGAGAGGCAACACAATTAAATATTTTAATTGTTGTCACGAAAATTCAAACGGTTGTAATAGGAAAGTGAATGGTTGCAAAGCTTGGCATTTACTGTATAAATATTTTGAAAAATCAATTAAAAGAGATAGAGGATAGATAGCAGGAAGTATAGGATTTCTTTTCAGAATGTTTTTTTTTGAAAAAAGGACCATGTTGCATGTATAAGATTTGAGGAAGATAATGAAAGACCATTGATTCAGTGATTCTATTCTAGCATCAGTTGTTTGTTGATTTTCTGCAATTATTTGATTGTCTCCAACTTAGTGTTTCTCGATTATCTAAGTTGAAATATCAATTATATGTTCAATTTATCAGTGGACATTTGTTGTATCTGTGTGATTTGATTAATTGGGTTCTTTAAATAAGAATTAAATTCCTCTCAGTCAATTACAGTTATCTGGGAATGTTATTTGGATTAGTAAGAAGAATTAGATAATTAGGATTGATATTCTGCCTCAAGTAGAAATTGTCAATCATATTCTTGCATGTTTATACTAGTTATAAACTTATGTTTGTATGCCAAACAATTAGAGAACTTGCTAGAAAGAAGCCATTCATCTAAGAATTTCATTTTGACTTTGTTTTACCCAACAAGGCACTGGTCTCCCTTATTCTCATTATTTAGTTTTATCCATTTTATTTACATCTATTAACTGAACATATTAATTTTTACCTTGATATTGCATATACAATTTACACCAAACTTAGATCAAATTTCTCCACTGTCAAATTGCCATTGTGGATAGATTGGTCTAGTAGGAAACATAATCCAAAATTTGCATCGTTCACATAGGTACACCCGCCTAGGTCTAGCAGAGCCTTAAGAGTAGAAGGTTCAACTATATTGGTTGGCCTTGTTAGTTGGCCAATAGCATTGTGAGAGCTTGGTAGCCTCTCGTGGTTCAAACTTGCGTTTTTGAGACCCAACAAATTGGTGACTCTACTGAGGATTAACTTGAGAAAAGTCTGGTGGCAGGAAACCTTTCCATATAGAGTCATTGAAGAGAGATTCACAGTTAAGAAATTTGGAAATTGACTCCGCTGGGTGAAATAATAATATTTTTATTTTTCTCACTTTTAAAAGTGGGTGGTGACTCTAAATGAACAAGTGCATTGAGACTGATAAAATAAAATACAGATCAGAAAGAAATCATCCTAGAGCTCAGATTATCACGATTACTCATAACATGCAGGGAAGAAGGTCTTTGTACAGAGATGGTGATGGTCCTAATGACAAAACTAAGTGGACTTACAAAAATGATCAGGGCAAGAAAGTGTCTAATGAACTGGGCCCAACAATTAAAAAAAAACATCAAAACTACCGATGAAAACACATAATTCATATGATGCATTAACAAATGAAAACAACCCATCTAAAGAACTTCACACTCCAAAGGAGAAGAGAAACCCCCTCTAGCAAATTAACCCTGAGAAGGTTGACGAGTACATGGCTGATTTTGAAGCTAAAAAAAGGAGAGAGTTTGAATATGATCAGAGAGCGGCACTTTTTGAGGATGGAATTGGATATGAAGCAGCATTTGAAGAAAATCATGAACTTATGATCCCAAATGAGATATATGCACAGTGGGAATGCATGAGGCAAGAAACAAAAAGTTCAAGGGTAGAATATGAACAAAGGCTTCAGGCAATGAAATAATTTGAGAAATTGAAGTTGCAAAAGGCTCAGATTAAAACACCAATGGCTGACTCACCCAAATATATGCCCCCTCATAAAAATAACAATATGAGACTATCAAATTCCCCACAGGCCCACCGAAATCAGCCAAGGAACCAATGTGGACATCAAAATGCTCCACCACAACATAAGGGTGTTCAACCACCTCCTTATCAACAACACGTATCCCCACAAGGTTAGCAATAGGTGGCAAATAGTAATCCATTGTACCAGCATCAACATTACCAAAATCCTCCTCCACAATATACAACCATGATCAGGCAGTTTGATTTGGCGGGATTTCAAATATGTCCCTATCCTATGGACAACAGTTGGAGAAGTCTTGTCCCAAAATTCACAAGGAGTAATGCAATTATAGTTGAAGAGCATTTAAGGAGCTTTAATGCTTTTATACAAGATTTGGATATGCAATATGAAGATGTGCAGATGAGGTTGTTTATGATGTCACTGATTGAAGATGCCAAAGATTGGTTTAATAGTTTTCCAACAGCCTCTATTTATTCTATTCATGTGTTTTATGAACAGTTCCTTGAGCATTATGGGAATCAATATGCACCAGAATTTGCTTTGCATGAATTGGTGACTATTTAGAAACATCAAAATGAGTCAGCTTATGATTTCAATTAGAGGTTTTCTAAATTACATAATAAGATACCTCATGGATCCAAATTAGTTGATCTTGTTGCATTGAGTATTTATTTAAAAGCTTTTGATCCTAAGACAGGATATGAGCTTAAGAATAGGGGTTCCAGAAATTTGGTTGAAGCCCAAAAGATAGCACTCACTATTGAAAATAACAGGAAGGCTGCAGGGATGATTACCAAAAGGGATAACCCTAGGGTTCCCCAATATGCTCCTCCAAATAAAAGGGAAAACACATATAGGAATGAAAGGCCAAGACTACATGGCATGCCATATAATACAAATTGGAGAGATGGAAAGCCAGTGATGGATAATAGGCCAAGAAATAAACAGACACTTGATCCATTAAAAAGGAAAGGAGCATATATGGTAGATAAGAGTCCTTGGTGCTCAGTTTGTTATGCACCACACTCCCCAGAGCATTGTGTTATAGCTCAGTCAATACCAGAAAAGGACATATTAGAAAATGATGGTGGTGAAGACCATAATATCTATTTAACTTCCCACACTCTTAATTCATTGGAGCAGGAGTATTCATCTTCAGAGGAAGGAGGATATGAGTATGATGTTAATCATCAGAAATACAATATTCATATGGCAGAACAACAAGTCTTTTCTGACTATGAAGAAAGTGAAAATAAACAAGATCCCCCTATTGCATCACATCATACTAACAGATGCAGTATAAGGAGACTGAGTGAGGAAGAGATCAAAAGATTGACTGCTATAGCGGTGGAAGAAGCTAGAATCAAATATCAGCTGAGGAACAAAATAGTGAACGAAGATGAGGGTGTTCCGAGAGGAATGTTTGTAAAAAATAAAAAGGTATTGAATGAGACATCAAAGAGGACAAGTGATAAGCAATCTAACAAAAAAGAACATAAATGGGCTCCTAAAGAGGAAGGTAAAGAAGTCCCCATGGATAAACAAAAGCCAAGTCAAACATGCAAAGGGGAAAAGGAAGAAAACAAAGGAGAATTGATAGAACCAAAGAAGGTGATCAGAACTGAAGGTACATCCTTTGATTTCATACAAGCCATATCTCAACTAAAAATGTTTGTCCCATTACTTGAAATGATGAAGATTAAGGAATATAGGGAAGGTTCCATTCAATTGATGTCTAATGGGAATCAAAATATAAACCTTGAAAATAAGGAGGTCCCTGAAGTCACTAATAAGAGGAAGGAGATAAAAGTTCTAGAAGCCTGCTTAATGAATACACCACAGATTGATCCATTTTTTACTACCTACTCATAAATGGTAAATTGGTAAGAAATTGCATGATAGATTCAAGTGCTTCTATGAATATTATGCCAGTAGGAGTAATGAAACAACTTGGTATGTGGATAGATATTGAGGGTGGTAAATGTTATGCCATGGATAGTAGGTATGTCCTAGTTGTGGGGATTATGAAAAATGTAGAAGTAAAAATAGCAACATACCCACAGGAAAACTATAATATTGATATAACCGTGATTGATACGCCTCCTCAGTTTGGAATGCTTTTGTCAAGACAATGGACTGTAGCAGTGGGAGGTAATGTGCAGTTTGATTTATCATATGCCACAATACTAGTTAATGGTGAAGAAGTGAAGTTGTATAGAGAACCAAGAATGAATCAGATTGTTGAGTGTGTTCCTCAAGAACAACTTAATTGCTTTTGTGATGTGGATTTAGGGAGTTTTAGAGTAGAGTTATCTCAACCAAAATTAGTAAATACTAACCCAATTGATAAGCTTGTTTCTAGAAATCAGCAAGGTGTGTGGAAAATGTATTTTGATGGGGCATGCAGTCAAGAAGGTAATGGAGTTGGGATATTTTTCATATCACTTGAAGGTACAACATTTAAATATTCATTTTTGTTGGCTTTTGAATGTACAAATAACATGGCAGAGTATGAAGCCTTGCTGATTGGTTTGGACATGGTTGTCAAACGTAAGATTAAGTTGTTGTCTGTCTTGGGAGATTCTAAGCTAGTTGTGTCACAAGTTAGATCAAAGTATGCTGCAAAGAACAAGAGGCTGAAACAATATAGAAATGTTGTGTGGGATATAGTTGAACTATTTGATGCATTTTCAATTGATTGGATAGATAGGTCTGAAAATTTTATGGCTGATTTTTTGGCTAATGTAGCCTTAAAGAAAGATGATGTCACTTTGGCAAGAGTGTCTCAGGTTGAATTCAAAACAAGACTTGCTATCCCTGACAACATATATAGCTGGCAGGTTTTTAATGATGATATTGACCTTTTGAAGTTTCTTCATTGTATAGACCAGTGTAAAGCACATGAGATCGATTTCAATGCTTTTGTAGAAGAAGTAGATGGGAAACAGACTATGCTTGGTAAGGAAGTTTTGCAGCTTAAAACAAACAAGCTTCCCAAAGGGCTTGTGGCATTAGAGAGAGTGTATGATGGGAATGATCATTCTCTCATGAAGCAGACACTTGTTAAGAAAGAGGATATTGAAGAAATATATCTGGCAATTGAATTGGCATCTAAAAGGGTTTATATTGGAAAAAAGATAAGCCCAACCATCAGAAGAATGTTGATTACATTGCTAAGAAAGTACAAGCATGTGTTTGCTTGGTCTTATGAGGATTTGAAGGCATATAGAGAAGATATTTTTCAACATGAAATTCCACTATAGCCAGGTGCAAAGCCATTCAAACAAAGGCAGAGGCCTATCAATCTAACTCTGGAACCTAAGATGCAAGAGGAGCTAGCAAAACTCAAAGATGGAGGTATCATAAAACCCATTAGGCATTCAACATGGGTCTCAAATTCGGTTCCAGTCAAGAAGAAAAATGGGGACATAAGACTGTGTGTAGATTTTAGAAATCTGAATGTTGCTTCCCTAAAAGACAATTATCCTTTTCCAAACATGGAGGCAATATTGCACAAAGTAACAGGATGTGAGCTGTTGTCAACGATGGATGGATTTTCCGGATATAACCAGGTCAAAGTCAAAGAATCTGAGCAGTACAAGACATAATTCACTACACCATGGGGAACGTATGTCTATGTAAGAATGTCATTTGGTCTTACAAATGTAAGAGCTACTTTTCAGAGGGCCATGGATGTGGCATTTGCAGATCTAATCAATGCTATAATGGTAGTATATCAAGATGATCTCACTGCTTATTCTAAAAGGGTAGATAATCATGTGGGGGATCTGGAAAGGATCTTCATCAAAGCTTTGGAATATGGTATAAGTCTTAATCCTAAAAAATGTCATTTTGCCATTACAGAGGGTAAACTTTTGGGGCATATTGTTTCAAGAGATGGGGTTAGGATCGATCCTGAAAGACTTGATGCCATAGATAAAATTCCCATTCCCAAAATTGTCAAAGCAATCCAATCATTTTTTGGCCAAATTAATTTTATTAGAAGATTTGTGTCCAATTTTGCTGAGATTGTTAAGCCTATATCCAAGATATTAAAAAAGGGAGAAAAGTTGGACTGGACTACTGAAGCTGTGGATGCTTTCATATCTATAAAAAGAGCTATCAAAGAAGCCCCCATCTTGAAGTCCCTTGATTTTAGTAAACCATTTCAGATATTTTCTTTTGCTTTATTTCAAACTATAGCTACTGTTATGTTACAAAAAAATGAGGATGGTCATGAACAACCTGTGTCCTTTTTTAGTAAATCATTGTAGGGGTCAGAATTGAAATATGATATAATGGAAAAACAAGCCTTTGCATTAGTAAAAGCCAAAAAAGCTTTTAGACCGTATCTTGTTGGAGTCAAAGTAACTGCTTATGTTCCTCATGCAGTTGTTAAAGATATCTTGACACAGTCAGAAGTAACAGGGAAGAGATGCAAATGGATTAATAAAATTCAAGAATTTGATATGGAAATATAAATTACCAACTTAGTAAGAGGCCAGGGATTGGCCAAGTTAATGGCATAAACAAATATTGAAGCAAATCAAATTTGTAATGTAGAAGATGAAAGAAATGCAATTGCAAGAATTGAGCATACTCCTTGGTATACAGATATCATGTATTACCTCAGGAACATGAAATGCCCTAAAGGATTTAGTGATAACTAGAGAAGAACTTTGAAGCTACAAACATCTAAATATGTATTCATAGAAGGATATTTGTTTTGGAAAAACAGGGATGGAATGTTGTTGTTGTGTCTAGACGAGTCACAAGCTAAACACGTTTTAAGAGAGAAGCATGAAAGAGTCTGTGGAGGCCACTATTCTGCAAAGACAACTGCACATAAGATCCTCAGGACAGGTTACTACTGGCCCAAAAAATTTAATGATTCTTTTTCATATGTAAGAAAGTGTGAAGCATGTTAGAAGTTTTCAGGCAAGATGAAATATCAGGGAGCTTTACCACTTAGACCTATGCAGGTCAAAGCCCCTTTTCATCAGTAGGGGATTGATTTTATTAGGGAGATACAAGAGAAATCAAGTCGAGGACATAAATGGATACTAGTAGCCACTGATTACTTCACCAAATGGGTAGAGGCAATCCCAACCAAACAAGCAACAAGTAAAGTTGTAATCAATTTTTTAATGGATAACATTATTACTAGATTCGGTACACCATTGAGAGTGATTATAGATAATGGGATGTGTTTCAGATCTGATGAGTTTAGAGATTTTTGTAGTACACATGGTATTAATATTTCTTATTTTGCCCCATATCATCCATAAGCAAATGGTCAGGCATAATCAAGTAATAAAAGTCTTTTGAAGATAGTAAGGAGGATGCTTGATACAAATAAAAAGGCATGGGATTCAAAGTTAAGATTAGCTATATGGGCAGATAGGATTACTATAAAAAAGGCAATTGGAAAATCCCCATATGAATTAGTGTATGGAACACAAGCTAGGACGCCCTTACAAAATTTGTTGCCAGTTTACAAATTTATCCTTCAAGAAGATATAGATGTTCCAGAACCAATGGAGGAGAGAATGGAGCAACTGGCAGAGCTTGATGAAATGAGAAGAATAGCTCAAAACCAGAACATGAAGTTACAAGCACAAATGAAGTATTTGTTTGATAAAAAAAAAAGGATAAAAAAATTGAAGAAAATGATCTGGTACTGATGTGGAATGCAAGATTCCAGGAGAAGGGAAAACATGGGAAATTTGAAGCATTGTGGCTGGGACCCTTTGTTGTTGTTGGTAAGAGATGAGAAGATTCATATTTCCTACATAACATGTCTGGAGAGGAACAGGATTTGCCTGTACATGGGCAGTTCCTGAGGCATTTCTTCTCTTAAAGAAGAGCAGAGGGTTAAGGATTGCCAGTGCATGGACAATTCTACATAAACCTCTTTAAAACATTCTTTTCCATGCACAATAGTCTTAGGAATTTTTGGAGGGTTTGGGTTTGCCACGGCATGGACACTCTTAGAATTTCCCTTATTGAAAACGTCATTTTCTATCCATGTACAGTAGTCTAGGATTTTCCATTCCCCATTTTGCCCCATCTTCCATCTCCTTCATCTATTCATTCCCTTCATCTGCCATTGCCTTCTTTTTTCATGTCCTTGATTAGTCTGTTCATCCCAAAGAATTCTGGATTCTTGCAGTGATTTGCAAAATCACTCATCCCCAACAAGAGCCACTGTTAGAACCCAAAATGTCCATTAAAATCCTAAATAATTTTTCCATTTGATTCCTAATATTTCACTATCCTTAAAAAAATCATTTTTTCCATCCATAATGTTTAAAAATTAACTTTACTGCCATTCAAAAAAGAGAAAATTGACTTATATTTCAATGCAATCATATTCAATTCCTTTCATGGTCTTACAGCTTTACCGCAACCTCCCACAATGGGCTCGCGGTATGGCGGTAGCAGCTAAAGGAAGGAGGCATGAAGTGTTTACCTCGCCACCGTGCACGGTCAAACCACATATTGCGGTATGGCGGTAGTGGCTAAAGGAAGTGGGCATGAAGTGTTTACTGGGCCACCACGCGCGGTCAAACCACAAACTGCGGTAGCATAGTGGACGGTGAGAGAAGTGGCGCAGATGATTACTGCTACACCATGACTGGGTGAGATGAAGACTGTGGTGACCGTGGTGACGGGGAAGTAGCAGCTGGGTGGCGGTTAAGAGAGGGCACCACGGACAACCAAATGATAGACCGTGGTAACGCAGTAGAAACAGAAGGTAACAATAAATGTTTACCGCAGTACCGTAGGGTGTCATCTCACAGACTGCGGTGACTGTGGTAAACAACGTGGAAATAGTGAAGACAATTATCGTGCCACCACGCGCGGTCTAAGCATAGACTGTGGTGGCGCAGTGGGAGATTAGTAACCGGCCAAGCAAGCAGACAGGGGGTTCAAGCAGAGACCGCGGTGATTGCGGTGACAAGGACGCAACGGTTGACGAAGACAGATACTGTGATATTGTGGTTGGACAAAACAAAGTTGGTGATTGAGCGGTGAATGGAGAGAAGACGGCTAGCAATTGCACCGTGATACCGCAAACAAGCAGAGACGAAGTTGCGGTAGAGCGGTAGGAGAAGGGACTGTAATGGTTAAGATTGCCATATTGCGGTCGGTCAAACGATTGACCGCGGTAGAGCGGTAGAAACAATAAAAGTTACGAGGAAAGAAAAATAAAGATGATAAAATATAAAGTGAAATATTAAAAGCGGGAACATATTAATGTATAATCAAAGGCAAACCTATTGTTAAAAATATTTAATTTTCTGAGAGGCAACACAATTAAATATTTTAATTGTTGTCACAAAAATTCAAACGGTTGTAACAGGAAAGTGAATGGTTGCAACGCTCGGCATTTACTGTATAAATATTTTGAAAAATCAATTAAAAGAGATAGAGGATAGATAGCAGGAAGTATAGGATTTCTTTTCAGAATGTTTTTTTTTTTAAGAAGGACCATGTTGCATGTATAAGATTTGAAGAAGATAATGAAAGACCATTGATTCGGTGATTTTATTCTAGCATTAGTTTTTGTTGATTTTCTACAATTATTTGATTGTCTCCAACTCAGTGTTTCTTGATTATCTAAGTTGAAATATCAAGTATATGTTCAATTTATCAATGCACATTTGTTGTATCTGTGTGATTTGATTAACTGGGTTCTTTAAATAAGAATTAAATTCCTCTCAGTCAATTACAGTAATCTGGGAATGTAATTTGGATCAGTAAGAAGAATAAGATAATTATGATTGATAATCTGCCTCAAGTAGGGATTGTCAATCATATTCTTGCATGTTTATACCAGTTATAAACTTATATTTGTATGCCAAACAATTAGAGAACTTGCTAGAAAGAAGCCATTCATCTAAGACTTTCATTTTGACTCTGTTTTACCCAACAAGGCACTAGTCTCCCTTATTCTCATTACTTAGTTTTATCCATTTTATTTACATCTGTTAACTGAACATATTAATTTTTACCTTGATATTGCATATACAATTTACACCAAACTTAGATCAAATTTCTCCACTGTCAAATTGCCATTGTGCATAGATTGGTCTAGTAGGAAACATAATCCAAAATCTGCATCATTCACATCGGTACACCCACCTAGGTCTAGTAGAGCCTTAAGAGTAGAAAGTTTAACTATATTGGTTGGCCTTGTTAGTTGGCCAATAGCGTTGTGAGAGCTTGGAAACCTCTCGTGGTTCAAACCTGCGTTTTTGAGACCCAATAGTAGCCACAGCCTCAACCTAGAATTTCTTCTCTAGACCAACATTGCTCAACATGCTTCTCGCCTTTTCCATTAGTGCCCTGTTCAACCTTTCAGCAACTCCATTTTTCTGCGAAGTGTAAGGTGTCATTTTATGCATTTTTATTCAATTTTCTTTGCAGTACCTTTTGAAATCTGTAGAACAAAACTCATCGCAATTATACGTCCTCAAGCATTTAAATCTTCTTCTAGTTTGATTTTCAACCAAATTTTTAAACCCTTAAAATTGAATGAACATTTTTGATTTTCTTTTTAAAAAATACACAAATTCCCTTCTCAAATAATCATCAATAAAAGAAACATAATATCTTGGTTTCAATAACAAACATTTACTGGACCAAAAACAAAAGAGTGAATATAATCTAGAACACTAGAATATTTATGATGACTAGAGTAAAATGAAACACGATGATATTTTCCATATATACAATGTTCACAAAAATCAAACTCAAGGTTACAATCATCAAGCCCTTCAACCAGACAATTATCAAGCCCTTCAACCAGGTTTTTATTTTTCAAAGCTTTTAATCCTTTCTCACCAATGTTGTCGAGCCTTTGATGCTAGAGCATGGTCTTTTCTGTAGGAAGTTTCACTTCCAAAGAGTTCACCCCCAAAGGAACCTCAATCTCCTTCTCTACTTGAGCAACCTTGCTTGACTTTTCAGAGACACTATTGCATTGAACTGCATGTGCATCCAACTTGTATAGAGTACCAATTCGAGCATCCCTAGCTAGCACCATCGAGCCTCTTGTCATTTTGCAGCCACCGTTCGAAAAAGAAACTTGCACGCCAACATCATTCAACTTGCTCACAAAAAGTAAATTTTGAGCCAAACCTAGTATATCCATTACACCATCAATTCCTTTAATTCTTTCGCTAGGAAATTGAGTTTTGACTCTTCCATGACCAACAATTTCAAGTGATGAGTCACTTGCCAGATACACCTTCCCACTAGCATACTTTTCGTACTTCATGAACCAATCTATGTGAGATGTCATGTGAAAAGATGCACCTGATTCAATCAACCAAACATCAGTTGATGCCTGGTTTGCCAAGGCTGCAATGAAGGCATTTGCATCGCTATGAGAAGAATCATTATCAGAAGAGTTGTTGTTGTTCTTCTTCTTTTTCTCCTCTTTGCAATCCTTATGGAAATGACCAGGCTGCCCACAATTCCAACATTTCACCTTGGAATTTTTGCCAAGAGACTTTGATCTCCCTTCATATTTTGATCTTGAATTCTTGTCCTTCTTCTTTCCTTTCTCCTTCGATTTGTCTCAAACAACAAGAGCCTCCTTTGCCATCTCAGAAGATTTCCTTTGCATCTCTTCTAACAACAATGAAGCAACCACATCTTCCATTTTGAAAGTGGTTGTCATGCTCCCAATCACCATCACTAAATGATCCCACGAGTCAGGCAAAGAACATAACATAAGCATACAATGATCCTCATCATCTATCTTCACACTTATAGATGTTAGTTGAGTAATAAGCATATTGAACATATTCAGATGATCAGCCATAGACGCCCCTTCCTTTATTTTCAAAGAGTACAACTTATTCCTCAAGAATAACTTATTCACCAAGGACTTGCCCTGATAAATGTCACCAAGTTTCTTCCACAAAGAAGATACGGTCTTCTCTTCATGAACATTCAGGAGAATAGAGTCTGCTAGACAGAGTCTTATCAACCCTTTTGCTTTTCTATCTGCTAGGTCCCAATCTTCTTGCTTCATGCATGAAGGTTTCGTTCCAGACACAACAATCCAGAGATCTCTATCTACCAACAGATCTTCCATTTTGAGTTTCCACAACTCAAAATTGCCACCATTGAACTTTTCAATTTCTACTCTTTTTGATGTGCCTGCCATTTCAATCTGCAATCGAGATTACCAGATTCCTCTACAAGACTCCCACTTCATAATTGCACAAAATCCCCATCCAACCCACAAGGATAACACAACTGGATAGGCTCTGATACCACTTGTAAGGAAAGCCTAAGTGCATAATTACTTTCCTAATACAAATTCTAAGAGGTGAATGTAGATAGTAAGGTTCAATTTCTAATTATAGTTCATTAGAGATGCACAATTGAAATATAATAGTCAATTAAAAAACCATACAGAGAATTGAACACCAGTATTTATCGTGGGAAAACCCTAACGGGAGAAAAACCCACACACCAAGTAAAGTCTCTTTGTACTATAGTAAATCAATTACATACAACATTCTAGACTCCACTCTCAAGTGTTAATTCGTAGCAGCAAACATTTCCCAGATCAACCTCGTACACAGATTCTCATTACAGATTCATTCTTTCACATTGTTACAATGCTCGTAAGCATACAATGCAGAACATCAACCGATTTTTCAAACCCCTCACAATGCAAAGTGATTTGATATATATACTATTGTCAAACAACCATGGCCACTTCAGTTCCAGAAAACCAAACATTTCAACTATATCGGCTTAGATGTCCATTCAATTGCTAAATCAACCATCAATCAATCTCCAACTATCAGCAGTCGATCATTACTTTTTAAACTGGAAATAGTCAGGTCCACCATGACATGTTTTTGAAGCTTGCACACCTTGTGGGAGTCACCACAAGAGGTGTGGACTAGTGCTCACTGTTAGACTTAATCAATCGTCGATC
The DNA here is from genome assembly GCA_007115665.2 of Sequoiadendron giganteum. Lineage (NCBI taxonomy): Eukaryota > Viridiplantae > Streptophyta > Pinopsida > Cupressales > Cupressaceae > Sequoiadendron > Sequoiadendron giganteum. The sequence continues at coordinate 462,560,491 of CM021104.1, read as the reverse complement.
AAACCAACAAATGTCAACCGCTCAACAATTCCACTCACTTCACAAAAGTCTATCGATCTTCACAAAGGAGCACAAAATAAATGTGCACCATTGGATTAGATCCTATCACGACTATTGATCAACATCATATTATATTACACTGTCGTGGTCCCCACTGCCTCCATCATTCACCATGAGTTATCGAGCTAATAGGTGCTCATCACTTAGTCAATTTGTACGAAGTAGCTATGTCGCTCGAAATCCTAAATTCATAACCTCCATCGAAGTTTATGAATTTATTAAAACCCATGACATGTCAATCTCTATGTCACCAAGTCGAGAGAAACCTGAACTTCAGAAACCCACGACATGGCGATAACAAAATGAAGCTTAGTGTCGCCAAGTTATGAACTTTTAGAACCCCACGACTTAGGTTTCAAGGTTTGAATTTTCAGCGATCCTGTGACATACAAGCCAACAAAGGGAAAAATTCCAAGTCTTTAAGAGAGGTTTAAGCTAGCAAGTCAAGGCATATTTTCCAACACTAAGGTTGGCGGGAGAGAGAGAGAGAGAGAGAGAGAGAGAGAGAGAGAGAGTATAGGGATTGGTAAGGTGGGAGGGAGAGAGAGAGAAGGAGATAGGGATTGGTATGGTGGGAGGAATAGAGGGAGGGAGGGATAGAGAGAGGGAAGAAGATAGGGCTTGATAAGGTGGGAGGGTGAGAGAGGGAAGGAGGGAGATAGGGAGGGATAGAGGGAGGGAGGGATAGAGAGAGGGAAGAAGATAGGGCTTGGTAAGGTGGGAGGGTGAGAGAGGGAATGAGGTAGATAGAGATTGGTAGGGTAGGAGTGAAAGAGAGAGGGAAGGGAGGGATATGTGGAGGGAGAGAAAAAAGTAAGGAGGGAGTTAGGGAGTGATAGGATGGGAGGGATAGGTATAGAGAGAGTTAGGGAGGAAGGGGTAGGTGGGGAGAGAGAGGGATAAATAGTGGTAGGGTGGGAGGAATAGAGAGAAGAGATGGGGATTGGTAGGGTGGGGGAGAGAGAGAGAGGGGGAGAGAGAGAGAGAGATGTGGAGGGAGAGGGAAGGATGGAGAATATAGAGTTTTGGTAGGGTGGGAGGAGGGCTAGAGAGGAGGTGATAAGAAGTTGGTAGGGTGGGAGGGAGAGGAGGGGAGATAAGGATTGGTAGGGTGAGGGAGAGAGAGGGAGGAGATATGGAGTGGTAGGGAGAGAGAGAGGAGAGGATAGGTGGAGAGGAGAGAAGAAAGAGGAAGGAGGAGATAGGGAGTGGTATGGTGGGAGGAATAGAGAGAAGGAGATAGGGATTGGTAGGGTGGGAGGGAGAGAGAGAGCGAGAGAGAGGGATAGGAGGGAGATAGGGAGGGGTAGGTGGAGAGAGGTTATGTGTGAGGAAGATAGGGAGTGGTAGGGACAAAAAGAGGGAAGGAGTGTGTATCTCTCTCCTTCCCTCTTTTTCTCCCTCCCATCCTACCTCTCTATCTCCCTCCTTACCTCTTTCTCTCCCTCCCAGTCTACCAATCCCTATGTCCCTCCTTCCCTCTCTCACCCTCCCTACATCTCTCTCTCTATTCCTCCCACCCTACCACTCCATATCTTCCTCCTTCCCTCTTTCTCTCTCTCCACCTATCCCTCCTCTGTCTCTCTCTCCCTACCACCCTACCAATCCCTATCTCCCTCCTATCCTACCTCTTTATATCTCCCTCCTTCGCTCTTTTTTCCCTCCTTCTCTCCCTCCCACCCTACCAATCCATATCCCTCCTTCCCTCTCTCTCCCTCCCACCTTACCAATCCTTATCTCCCTCCTTCCCTCTTTCACTCCCTCCCTCTATTCCTCCCACCCTACCTCTCCTACCCCACCTCTCTCCACCTAACCCTGCCTTCCTCCCTACCTCTCTCTACCTCTCTCTCCCTATCTCCATTTCTCTATCTAGATTTTTTAATAATAAATTATATAATATATAATATATATTAGAAAAAATAATATGTAATATATATACAATATCATATAATACATAATATATAATATAATATATAATATATTATTTAATAAATAATAGATTTTTTAAGTTTGATATAATGAATATCTATTTTATGTAGCATGGGTACCTATGTTCTCTATATTTTTGGAGACACGACGGATGTGTTTTGAACTCCGCATAATGGATATATGTTATGTGTACGTAATAGATACCCATTATTGACAACATGGGTACTCATTTTGTTACCCGTTTCATTCTATGTAAATATTTTTTCCAGGTAAAGTTTATTTTATATATTAATATATATAAATAAATAATATAATATAATATAATATAAATAATATAAATAATATAATATAATATAATATAAATAATATAATATTATATATAATAAATTAATATTTATTAAATATAAATATTATTATAATTATAAAAGTAATATATATAATATTATAATAAATATAATATTAATATATTATATGAATAAATTATATTTTATATATTATGTATTATGTATATATATTATATTATATATACTAATATTAAATATATATAAATACTTATATTGATATTAATATTTTTTTATCATTAAAAGGCCGAAGCCAAAGTTTTGTTGCATTATAAAGAGATTTACATTTTCCAAAGCTCACAGTTCGAGCACAACTCCAAACTAGCAAAACGCTGGTAAAACATGACTACTCTCTATTGTAATTGTCCAAGAGTTGTAGCTAATCTAAAATTGGGACTGACAAAATAGCATTTAGCCCAAAAGAGCCCCAAACATTATGATATATTCAACACCACCTTCATCTACTCAACTCCCTAAAGTCTCCTCGAGGAAGCCCACTTTATTGATTCCCCGTTAGCTACCAAATTTTCCAGCTCATCCACCTTCTGATTCAATTCTCTGTACACATGGTTGATTGTGACAACTTCGAAAGATTTAAGTAACTTCAAAGCCCTTCCTAGAAGAGAGTTTAATTGCCAATTAGGAGTAGAACCACCTCTCAAAGCATTGATAATAATAGTTGAGTCACCTTCAATTGCTAACTTAGAAATCTTTAAAGATCTACAAATCAAAAGGCCTTCCACCGAGGCAGACAGTTCAACCAAATTGTTCATTGTTACCCCCAATGGGACATCTATCTTAGCCACTACACCACCCTCCCATTGGTGAATGATACATCCTACACTAGCAACTTTGGGATTCCCCCTAGAAGCTCCATTGAAATTTAGCCATAGGACGGAGGTACCCACGATCCAATTATCCTCTGCTTCTTCCTAGCCTCCTCACCAAGCCCAAAGAAAGGAGGCACTTTCAACCCCAACCATTTCATTTTTATTCGACTGTCCCATTCTGTAAACATAGAATCTTTCCTAGGCTGCATCAAAATCCTACTGTTGGCTACTTCCACAATAACTACCTCCACCTTGAGCAACAAAGATTCCAACTTCATGGCTTGATTCTAAAAAAATCTCCTATTTCGTTCCTTCCAAATCTCCCAAATCAGGATGGAGGGACTAGCAATCCACATGCCACCAAATAATGTTGATTTATAGATCCTAGGCCAAGCTTTAAAAAGAGAAATAATACCATTAGGTAGGGTAGTATTCAATCCAAGCTTTGCATAGAGCCACTGCTAACATTCCTGTGAAAAAGGATAACCAAGAAGTAAATAGTCAACATTCTCCTCATTTTGTTCACAAAGAGCACATCTGGATGGATCTTGAAGGCCCCACTTCTTAAACCACTCAGCAGTAAGAATTCTACCCCTCAAATCTGACCATGCAAATAAACTTGCCTTACGTAAGCATTGCTTACCCCAACATAGATCTAATGGAATCTCTATTTTATGAAACTCTTTACTATCAATAATAGCCTTATATCTGTCCCGAGCATTATACATTCCATTAGAAGATTTAATCCAAATAATCTTGTCCTTATAGTTTTTGAAGATTAGGCTTCGCTCTGAGAAAATGGCCTTAAGTTGAGCATTTTTGTCTACTTGCTATGATACCACCTCAAATTGCTTCCAATGCCATCCCAATATTGGGTTATCACCCTCAATAACAATATAGTCTCTTACCCTATCACCCCATGCCATAACAAACCGATCCTTAAAACCTTCAACATCCATAACCTTCTAAATTGGAGGAAGACCATCCCACGAATCTTCCCAGAAGAGTGCACTTCTACCATCAACAACATCCCAAGAAATATTCTTGGAGATGATAAATCTACAACTAAGCATAAAATTCCAAACCCTTGAGCCCTTGGGAGGATTTGGTGTTCTGAAGATGCCAACAAGATCAGAAGATTCCAAATATTTATTTTGGAGAATTCTTACCTACTTCAAGCCGTGGTCCTCATACATTCTCTAGATCAGCTTAGTACCTAGTACACTATTCTACCGTGATTGATTCTTAATACCCACACCGCCATTCTCTTTTGGACGACACAATTGATCCCATGATATCAAAGGCACCCAGTTCTTATCTTTCACACCTTGCCAATAAAAATTCCTCATAATTTGAACAAGACTCTTGCTGACGCCTGCAACTAATGAGACACATGACATAAGAAAAATGGGCAAGGCAGAAATAATAGACTTAAGAAGCACAAGCCTCTACCTGCCCAAGATAATAATTTCCCCTTCCACGAGGATAATCTCTTCACCATCCTTTCCTTAAGGTTCTACCATAATCTAGAAGTTTGAAGACCTTTATCAAGAGGTATCCCCAAATATGTGAAGGGAAAATTTCCCTTCCTGAAGCCCAAGATCCCAAGAATTTCTAATTCCTTAATCGGATTAGAGTTAAGGAAAAAGATTTCAAACTTTTCCTTATTGACCACTTGCCCTGAAGCCTTCTCATAAGCTTTCAGAATCGTCCTAAACCAACCGCCTCCTTCCTCTTACTCTTCCCTAATAACAGTGTGTCATCCACAAACTGTTGGTGTAACCGCCTCCACCCCACAAGTAATTCTAACCCCTCTAATGGATTGATCCAGCATAGCCTACTTGATTTCTTTGCCAAGAGCCTCTGCCATAATAACAAATAGGAAGGGAGACAATGGATCCCCCTTCCTCAATCCTCTGGAAGCCCCAAAGAAGCTAGTCAGGTTACCATTAATCAAAACAAAGAAGCATGGTGTATAAATATAATGAAAAATCCAATTAATCCATTGCTTTGGAAAGCCAAAGGCCTCCAAACACTTACACAGAAAACACCAATTCACCTTATCATACACCTTTTTAATGTCCAGCCTTACAAATATGCATGCCTTTCTACTAGCTTGGATCGAATGTATTGCTTCTTGTGCTATAATGACCGCATCCAAAATAGATCTGCCCAAAACAAAACCCATTTGCTCCACATAAATGATACTCGCCAAGAGGGGTTTGATCCTATTGGCCATTGCCTTCGCCATAATCTTGTACATTATATTACATAATGAAATTGGATGAAATTCCTCCCAATGAGTAGAATTATCTTTTTTTGGTATCAAAGCAATGAACTTATTATTGACTTCTTTTAGCATTACCCAAGAGTTCCTAGAGGCCTCAACTGCTTGAAAAAGATGTTCCTCGATTATGTACCAACATTTTTGGAAGAGCCCCGCTAGGAATCCATCCATGCTTGGGGCCTTATCTAGGGAAAGCTATCTAATTGTTTTCTCTATCTCTTCTCGAGATAATTTTGCATTCAGCCTTTTATTCTGCTCCTCAGTAACAAGTTTTGGAATGAATTTCAACATTTCCTGCTGGGCCTTGAGATTAGAGCCCTCCAAATCATTCAAAACATTCTCAAAATATGAAGCTCCACTGATGGCTATCTCCTTCAGATCCTCCTAAAAGGAATAACCTTCCACTCTAATCTTATTGATCATATTGACACTTCTTTTGTACTTACCTATGCTATGAAAGAATTTGGAGTTTCTATCACCTGCATCCAACCAAGTTTCTCTTGATTTCTATCTCCAATGAGATTCAATCTTTGCTAAAATATCTTCATACCCCATTCAAAACTCCTTTTCCTTCATGAAACTCCCCTGATCCATACCAATCGAAATGAACTTCTCATCCAAAGCCTGGAGATTAACTTCAATCCTAGATATTTCGTCAAAAATATTTTTGAAGTGGATCCCATTCCATTCTAACAACTTCCTTTTAATGAATTTCATCTTAGAAATGAAGCCAAGCATCTTAGACCCTGTAAAACACTCTTCATTCCACCATTTATCAATAAGATTGAAGAAATTCTCATCCCTCATCCACATATTCTTAAACTTAAACGGTCACCCTACTGGTTTAGATTTCGCCTCCAAAGTCAACAGAATTGGAAAGCGATCTGAACCAAAACATGGGATAATTGAGGCCTTAATCTCCAAACCCAAAGAACAGATATCCCCATGGAGAAAGAATCTGTCTAATTTCTCAACAATGTGATAAAAACATTTTCTTCAATTGTTCCAAGTGTATAACTCCTCGCCATTTTCAAATTCCAACAAATTGCTACGAAAAACCCAAACTCTAAAGTCCTATGGATGTAAAGCTTTGAGTTGCCCCCCCTCTTATCTGAAGAGTGAAGAATTGCATTGAAATCCCCTCCAATGATCGTATGGACTGGGAAGGATATAGAGAGAAAAGCATCAATATCTACCCATAGGTTTCACTTCTTCAATGTGGGAACAGGTCCATATACATTAACTATCTGAAATTGCAACTTTTGACTATAGGACTTCACCAACCCACCAATCCACTGTTTACCTCTAGCTCTAGCTTCAAGAAAGACTTTGTTCTGATTCCATCGATGGCCAAACCACTAGAAGCACCAAATTCATGTATGCCTATACAACCCCATGACCCCAACTTCCTAGTGAACACCTCCAGTTCCTCCATACTCAACTTTCTTTCTTGTAAAAGCAATATATCTACTTTTGCTAGCTCAATCTTGCGTTTAATCAAGCATTGTTTGTTAGGGGCCCCAAGTCCCCTAACATTCCAACTTAGGAGCATCATGGTGTTTGGGGAAGGGGGTCTCCCTTCCTAGATTTCAGAATATCGGTAATTTTTGCCTGTCCTTCTACCTATCTTGCCAAGATCTTGAGCTCAACCAATGATTTTCTACCTCTTGATTCCCGAGGACTTCCCACAATATGGTTTACTTTTATTGGGGAGATTTTGAAGGATCCCTAATTTTGGGGCATTCTGAGTCCCATCCTCACTTTCTTCATCCCCAAAAAGACGATTGTTTGCAGTTGACTCCATAGCTTCCTGCAATTCCAAAATCTTCCAAGTTAATTCGTCCTTTTTTGCCTAACATTTCAACCCCTCCTCAAGGGTGTTATCCTCTTCCACATTCTCAACCTCTACACACCCCTTATTACAACCTACAACAAAAGCCTCCTTACATTTTTCACCAATCTTACTGGCTTCCTGAGATACTGCAACCACACCCCCCAAACTAAAGTCCTCCATTGCCTCCAACCCATCTAATATTGGCATCCTATCGAGGACCATATCTAGGTTCATCCCACCATCCTCGCTAGGAGATATAGGGGAAAGGGATTCAAGAGTTTCATCAATCTCCTTATGGAGGTGTTTTGTCTCCTCTCTAAGAAATTTCAGCTGCTCCTTAATGCTTTCCCCCTTCATTTGTGTAGGGTTCAATCCCCCGCCTCATCAACACTTCGGTTCAGGTCGGATCCACCTAGGAGGAGATTGACTGCTTTACCCAAACTATAAGAGCAACTCGCAATGTATCCTTTTCTTAGGATACACTTACCACCTTTCCTATCTACCTCAAGCTTTTGGAACCAGCTCCCTTTTTCCGTGATAATCTCTATTTTATCCAAAATCCTAAGATTTATGTTCAGATCTACCAAAATTTCGACTTCCTCTGATCTCCCAAGAAAAAAATCCTCTTCGAAACCAGTGAGCATCCCGAGAGATTCACTAATTTTGCCTAGGGTTTCCTCACTTCAATATTCAGATGGAAGATTCTCCAATTTAATCCAATGAGGGCATCTTTGACATACATGTTTGATCAGATCAAAGTTAAGTTCTTAGTCCAGGGGTTCGCCAAATAGAATTTTCTTTTATAAATTTTGATCACAACAATCCAGCAGAAGAAAATTCCCGCCCAGGGGTTAAGTGCAAACCTGACCTTCAAACGACTCTACAAACCACTCCATGATCTGCTTCATCTGTACTTCCACTCCCGTCCATTTGGCAAAAAATCCACACGCCTTCAGATGATCCCATCACGGCTATAGGTAGCTCGTCGGGATCGCCACGATTCTACTTCTGCTCGCCGGAGGAGAAAATGGCATACCTCTTGCTAATGGTTTCTTCGACACCCATCTTTTAATGTAACTGATCGTATTCACACCCGATTCGTTCTTTGGCTGCTTGGAGGGTTTTTTAGTAAACCATGGTATCGATTTTGATGCCCTAGCTTTAGGATTTTATGTAGTTTGGTATCCATTTCTCCTATCGCTTCCCGCCTGATGACTTGGCAAAAACCTTTTCCTTTTTTTCCTGCCACGGGGGAACACTTTCGCTCTTGTCGTAGCCCCTGCAGGCTTCCGACCTTCACGCGACCATGCCCAGACCTCCCCTCTACGCATTTTCACTCTATAATATATTATATTGATATTGATAAATATTAATATATTATATTATATGTTATATTATATATATTATATCATCGTAAATTTTAATATATTCATATTTCCGCTTTTAATAAATGGATATCCGTTTCTTATCAGATATTTGTTTTTTCTTTTACAAAACAGATATCTATTTCTATCAAATATCATGAATATCCGTTTTCCTTCGATATTGCTTCGATATTTGGCTTGGGGGTGATCAACCTGAAAAATCAATATCTCCAACTTGTTTAGAGGGGTTGAAAGCGTTTTTTGAACTTCACCCTTCATGCTGACAACTTTTTCTCATCCGATTTTGATGAAACGAAAAGGGTTTGTTTAGCAAATTGACAACATTCTACTAATATAAGATATGCTTTGTTCCAAATTTAATAGGTAATTATTATTGTTTTTCTACATGCACTATGTAAAATCTTGATTGATAGATTGATTGAAAAACATTTATATAACTTTTAAACGGTTTTAACATTTTTTGAATCTGAAAGATGTGTCACACACTATGCTTCACAAATGATAGTTTAAAAATATTAAATTAAATTTCATAAATTGATATTGATATTCTATTGGTGCTAATGATTCTAGTATTTGAACTCTACACTATTATAGTCTCCACTAATAGGGGAGAGGATCCCATAGTTGAGCACTTTAACTTCACACTTCTCAAAGTCCTATCTGAAAATTTCAAATCACTCCCAAGTTTTTACAACGGCTTACTTGGCAAGTCTCTTGCTTATAACTAAGGTTTTAGGGCCACATCATCAAATACGATGCCACATGAACATGTTTCTTGTTGAAGTGTCCAAGAAAACCCAAAAAAAATGTGAGACCGATAATTGTGCACTAAGTTATGTTTTATTGGTGCATTGATGTGGCATCACATGATCTTTTGCTTTCTATTTACAACAACTTACTTGGCAAGTCTCCTACTTATAACTAAGGTTTTAGGGCCACATCATCAAATATGGTGCCACATCAACATGTTTTTTTCAAAGGTGTCCAAAACAACTGAGACCGCTAGTTGTGCACTAAGTCATGTTTTATTGTGCTTGATGTAGCATCACATGATTTTTTGCTTTTTAGATCTAAGGAATACATTTCAATCAATTATGGGTGATCATCATAACACTAATAACTTTGAAGTAACAACTATTGGTTCAATATTATTAAAAATATTGAACATTAAATCAACAAATGCTATAACAACTATTGGAACATAGATCTTCTCCTAATTTATAAATGATGATTATGAAATATACACCATTTTATCCTCAAATAATTATTCTTAAATATAAATTAAATATAAATATTAATATTAAATTTTCAAATTATTTTATTTTTCAAAAATTGTAAAGGGGAGACTATCTTCATTTCTAATATCAATTAATAGTTCCCAAATAATAATTATGAACACAAGTATGAATATTAAAATTTTCAAAAAATTGTAAAGTGCAGATTATTTCTATCAATTTTCATTATGAGACAGATTTATTAACAAATTTTAGATGATTTTTCCTTCACTCCATAACTGTTTACAAGCCCAAGGCCTAAGTTCTAATAAGGTACGTTCCCAATCCAGCACAGAATTTGAAGTTTAGTTGTGGAGGGTCGGCCGAGCGGGCCAACCCTTTGATATTCCAGAAATTGTGTCGGCCATATGTCTTGATATCCATACAGCACCCGCCTCTCTGGACGAATGTGGCATAATTAGCCAACCGACCCTTTTTAATCTACAACTGTCTACCTCATCCCGTCTAATACTATTCCCTCTACTTTTCATATGCAAGCACGGTCCGTGTGGGATACTTTTAGGCGATAGAGACTCTAGTAACTTGGCTAGAAAGAGTGCTCCCACTTTACCCCCCCTCATATTTGAATGATTGTTTGCCATGCATTTAAAACAAGTGCTCCACAAGACAGAGTGGCTATTTTGAGAAAATCATAGATTCCAGTCCTTGCCAGATTTTTCCAATGGCAGCAAGCCAGAGCCCAGAAAACAGATGGAGTGGCAGATGGGTTTTTTTGTATTTGCCTAACTAGCTCTTCAGTGAATTTCAAATAACTGTTTTCTGCCAGATCTTCCTCACAAACTTGAGGCAAATCATTTTCTTCAAGAGGTCTTTTTCTACCTTTGGACAAAAAAGAATTCAACAACCAAAATGTCTTACTGCCAAAGATCCTTGCTTTGGCAAAAGAAGTCACTTCTGGATTAGACCTCTTCAGCAATGGATTTTCCTGGGCTTTTTCAGAATTCAAAGACTCGTTTTGGTTATCGGCATTCAGAATGGGTTCCAATAGAAGATTGCCCCCTGAACTTGTCAAATCCTGTTTTGCAGCACAGATGAGGATCACACAATTTGCTAACCATGAAATTAAAGCGAGAGAAGAACTAGTTGAAGGTCCTCTGGAACTAATAAAACTGAACCCAACAGAAACAAAATCCAAAGTTTCCAGCAAAAATGTGATGACCCACCAAATATGAAGACACGTCATTACAATGCGTGTGCACCGAAGGGTTACTGACAAAGCAAGCATAATCCATTCTAAACCTTGTACTAAAAGGACAAACAAATTGTTCAGGAGAGTTACAGATATCCCTTCCCCTGTTCTCTTGAACAAAATCCCAAATTTACTACCCCAAATGACATTAATTGTCACAATTGATGTTTGGAATCGTGTTCGAGGCCTCATATTTCTGAGAATACTTGCCTGCCTGAACCATTTGAGAAGCAAAATCGACCCAAATGTTAGCAAGAATGTCAAATGTGTGATCGAAATTAAAACATTTTTGCTGTATGAAGACAATCGGAAGGGGTGTAGAAATTGAGTGTTGAAAGACAGCGGTAAGCGGCAGGTCTCTCCACAGTCTGCAGAATAAGGTAGCAAATTCAACTCTCCGCAAAAACTGGTCCAGAGATCTGAGCAAACAAATGAACTCAATTCAATGCCAATCCAGGGGGGAATTTAAGTTGTTAAAGAAGTTCACGAGATTTTTCAAAAAACAATCTGATCAGCATTTAAGCATCAATTTTTATACGCCATTGGGCCTGGAGGTCGTCCCGTATATATTTATTTTATTATATAGCTTATACTCAGTAAACCAAGGTTCGAAGTTCACTGATAGGCCTCACTCCCAATATTCATCTGGATCAAGGTGCTTACAGATGAGAAAACATTCCGAGTGGTTAGATAAATTTTTGGATTTAATGGTGTATTTATTTATTATCAATATTTTGGATATATTTAATTATTTATTATTAGGATGAAAACGATAGAAAGGATAATCTGACATATTGATGATGAAAATGTACGCATAATCATATGTATCTAAGTGATATTTACTGATTGCATCCAATGAATGATTCTCGAATTCCATTCCATCCTTTCAATGTGATATTTTTCACTATCTCTTGTATAGATGATGGCATTATTTCAGTCGTTCAACATTCTTTCTCAGTACTAGGGGAGAGGACCCAGTACCTGAGCATGTTTCACTAGTTGTGATAGTAGTTGTTTATATAATATTCAATATTTTTATCAATATTGGACCAATAGTTGTGACTTTAAAGTTGTTAGTGTTGATGATGTCTATCCATAATTAAACAAAATGTATTCCTTTGATCTAAAAAGCAACCAATTATGTGATTCCACATCAGCACTCAATAAAACACGCTGTGAATGCACAAGTATTGGTCTCACTTTTTTTTTGGGCCTTTTTGGACACCTTGACAAAAAGCATGCTGATGTGGCATCATATTTGATGATGTGGCCCTGAAACCTTAGTTATAAGCAGGGGACTTGCCAAGTAAGCTGCTGTAAAAAACTGGGAGTGATTTGAAATTTCCACGTAGGATTTTGAGAAGCGCGAAGTTAGGGTGCACAACTACCGGGTCCTCTCCCCTAGATGACATATTTTCTACAGAGGCTCTGCAGCATGACGATGTCTACGTAGCCAGCAGAATGCATGTTTGACTGTAATTAATTAATTGAAAATGCAAAATACCTTATTTTTTATTTTAAATTAATCAATAAATACTGTCAAGCATGCATTTTGCTGACTGTATAGACAGTATGCTGCAACATACTAGATGAACCCATACCATGTGTACGTCAACGTACATCGTACATCAACTTCAGTGTCCTCTATCCTTGTCAGTTTTGAATACTGTCTTATCTACTATCCTAGTCAGTTTTGAATCCTGTCTTATCTACACTTTGTAAATAATATAATAGAATAATAGATGTAAAATTCAAATATATAAAATAATGTATTTAAACTCAATTTCATTGATGAATCATGTTATTGAAGATGTCTAAAATTCAAATGTTTTTTATATTAGAGTCTTGTCTAAATAAGTGTCTCTGTATTTATGAATTTTATTGTGTTCTTTTATTCTAGTTTAAGTTTACACTTGTAGAACTAATCTCTACACCTCTAAATTGATTTTTAAAAAAATGTGTGCCTAGAAAAGTGTTCACCTTCACTTTCAATGTATCTAGATCTATCGAGGCAGTGTTCAAAAACATTGGTTTGTAGTTTGTAACTCAATAAGAGCAATTTATCTTGGGTCAAACTCATTGGTAGACTAGATTAGGATAAAAGCACAAAGTTATGTCACACTTTCGACCAACTAAACGATTATGAGCAAACCGTTTTCAATTGGAAAGCATTCGGCAGAGAAGTTTTCAGCTGAAACCATGTGGAAATGACATGGTGTCGACATGGATGTACGCATTCAGTCAATAGGGTTCCGGCCAAAACCATTTTGGCTAAATACTATCCGCCTAGAACCAAGAATTATAAAATTAAAAAAAAAGGAGCCCACCCCTTTTTGCATGTTTGGGCGGAAGTGTTGAGGGCAAGACAAGGTCGATCGAGCTAGGGTTCCAGCTTCCATAAAACTTAAAGCAACAACAGGTTTCATTGCAATCACTCTCCTCTTGTTTGGCATTTTTCTCTGTGGTTTCAACGGCTTGTGCATGGAATTTTGGTGTTGTTTGTGAGTTTGTTAGAGTTGCAACCATTTTTTGACGGATGTGATGATTTTAGAGGTAGACAATAGTGTTTCCATATATGTAAGACCCTACTTCGTATGTACTTAATACAACCACAAATTGTTATATGTTTTTCTTGAATTGATGATTAAAAGTATTGTGGATAATAAATAAGGTGATCTTATGGCAATATTCTTGCATATCATTTTGACATTATGTTTTATTTTCATTACCATGGAAGTGGATTGCACTTGTATACTGTGGAATGCAAATTAGATTCTAAATGGATTATTATATAGCTAAAGCTTAGAATGTTCAACTAGCAGATTAATGTGATACAAAATTGATACTTACGATCATGTTGGTAGTGTGCAGGAAGGCAAAGATGTTAGCATGAGAAAAGAGAACCATCAAGAGTGAATCAAAAAACTACTTCATGAGGATATAAATTTGACCCCATTCGGGGCCTAGAAACAAGTGGAGTTAATGTACTGGAGGACTAAGGGTGTGAGGGCATTTAGTTGGGATTCATGTGAGGTGTAAGTGGGGATTAGGTCTTGGAAAGCCCTAGCTAAGTTTGAAATTCGGATGGAACCTTGAATGGGATTTTAATGAGAGTTGTTGGTCAAATTTTTGGGTTAGGGTGCAAAAATAAACCACCTAGGGTCTATACCATAGTGGTAGGGGTCAAGTGGGCATAAAATAATGCCCCAAGGACATGATTTGACCCCTGAAAAGTCCTCATAATGATGAGTGACGAATTTTGAGGGGAGGATGGGGTGGAAAAATGGAGGGGTTGTCCAAGTGCATGTATTTTATTTGATAAGGAAAAGACCCTCATTTATGAAGGAAAGTACACTCCACACATCCCCATCCAAGAGTTGCAAGTTGAAACTTCTATATATTTTGAAGAAGAAGAATGAGTGGGGTGTTACCCACTTCTTCTTTTGGAGAACTTGAGTGGAGATGGTAGAAAGAATGCGAAGAGGAGAGGGTCTACCTTATTGGAAAGATAGTGATCAAGATGGTTTGGCTTGGTGAGGGAAGATGGATACAAGAGTGCAGTCCCTTCATCTAAAAACAAAGAGATAAGTTCTTCCTTATTTCCATTTTCCCCTTTTTCCTTTTTGCTGTAAGAAAGTTGTATGTTGCATAGATCATGGTAGAAACGGAGAGTAGAGAACCTAGATGCATGAAAATTGGTGCTATGTATTTCTTATGCCTTTGTAAAAAATTGAAAAGACTCCATGCATCATCTTGGAGCTAAGAGACTTCCTTGCTCGGGGGTATGGCTAGAGCCCTCGAGGCTTTATGATGCCATTATGGTAGGGTGGAGAGCAAGCCTTAGTAATTGGTGTAATTTACATTTTAGCATGATGTATTTTCACTATTCAGCATTGAAGAAAATTTTTAAGGAATAAATATATTTTATACAATTTTAATCACATGACATATTAAATATATTTAGAATTGTATTAAATTAATTATATATCTACATTTACTTTTGGACTGAAACAAGAAGAAACAGATCTGCATATTTGAATAGGGTTAATATAATTTTTTTTTTAATCTCTATTCTCTGCAAACAGATGTTTTAGCAGAGGCTGGCCTCTCCTCAAGTTTCATGCCAGAATAAATGAGTTTAAAAGAGACAAAATATATATTAGATAACTGCATTTTAAATCTTCGATGTTTGGATCATGAAAACCTCTGCTATGCCATGTATAAAGTGAAAAGTATAGCTTCAATTTGCTGTTCAAAAGGAGAGAAAATATATGTTTTATATACTTGTAATTTCAGAGGAAATATAATCTCTACGTTCCTTTTTTTTTCTAAATAGGAAAGCAAAAGTTTATACAAACAAGTAAAAGTGAGACGAAATAAGAAAACTAAGTAGATCTCACTCACGGTACAATAGAAAAAAAAAGATGGGTAAATATTATCTCGGATAAATAACAGAGAGAAATATTGTATAAATTTAAATGCACAGGCTCTATCATTTATTGCACTCTCTCAAGTAGTGATCTCTCAATAGATATGAGGCTATCTCGAGGTTGAGGCTCAGGAAATATTAATGGGACTTTCATTCTATGCCAAACCAATAAAACAAGTTGCATCGCTATTTAAGCAAGTTCAAACTTGGAGAGGGTGGGGAAGGAACTGTCTGCACATCTAAAATAAATAAATAAAACATAATGGATCTAGTGGAGTTTTTCCTGCACAGAGATAGCAAAAATAAAATAAAATTATATGCATATTCAGCAACCTTCTCTGTCATCCCAACAAAGAGAGTTCTAATGGTGAAATGAATAGACTTATTCAAAATAGTAATAACAAATAAAAGTAAATGCACATGTGACTAATCAAATTCCTATGCATACAGTATCTCGTATTGTAATGCAACACCTGAATTTTTTTAAATCTAAAGGGCATAAAGTAATGGACTGTTCTGATCAACAGAGGGGTGGCCTCTCCATCCCTATGGTAGTTTTCATTTTCGGAGTCAGCAACCATCACCCTCCTCTCTCCACTTCTCCTCAACATTTCATGAGAAATAACAGGAAATCTCTAACCAGCAATACCTTCAGATTTGGGCATCGTTCTCCCTCTTGCAATCAGTAAAAAAAAAAAAGAAGAGAAAAAGACATGCCAAAAGGATGACAAATTTAGTGCCATAGATAGGTTGAATAGCTCGTTGTCCTAGGTCTGTGTTATAAGAAAGTGGTTGGTATTACTCATCTACACTCAACCTACATCCTTAATTAAGCAGGATGGTCATCACACATTAAGACCACGCTCAAAAATCAAAGGGGCGAATATTGGCATCACAATTTATGGCTTGGTCAGATCAATAAATTCTAACTGCTTTGAAAGTGGAGACTAACATACTTTCTTTTTATATACGCCAAAGTTTATTTACATTTATAAGTGGCGAGTGAATGAGGAGAAGACAAAAAGCGCTGGTAGGTGTCAGATTAGTAAATGCCCCTTTCAGATTGTAGGGAAGTGGTCCAGTACTACGAAGTAGCTATGCCAGTATGTCGGTGAATGCCACTGTAGTTATTGAGGAACTACACAAGTGGGGAGGTCAGTTTCCTGCTCATTTGCATAATTGGTCAATCTTAATCAGCTCTAAAGTTTGTTTCCTCATTAATTAAAATGCAAAGATGAGCGTGGTAGTGAAAGTAACAGAAAGTTTAATTTCTGAATAAATAGTGATACTTTGTTTATATAGATCAATCGAGTGTAGCATTGCAATATCATATCACCTGGTCAAAGACTAATTAGCACAAAAATAATGATATTTTAAAGATTATAAATATATAAATAAATTAGCAGAGTGTGATATTGAAAATATCCATAGGGTCCTTTATTTGATAAGAAGAAAATAGATGGCATAAAATTTTATCAGCTGTTAATGTTTGAGAATCACCTTTTGTGCATCTAATTTTGCAGCAGAAAATTGGGTGATAAAGCACAAAAATAAGGTGCTAAATTTGGAAGACTATAAACAAAAAAAACTTAAGCTGAAAACATAAACTAACTTCAACAAAAATTTAGTGACTAAGATATAACAAAATCTTAAAATTATCTTTCAAAGTTAGTCTTTTAATTGGTGTAAAAAAAAAAATTGTGCCTTAAATCTGGAATTGTATCTCAGGAAAAAAATAAAAATAAAAATATTGCTGCACGCAAACTACCAATTTTGAGTGATCTAAAGATGATTTCTGCAACAGCAATTTGACTTTGTTAGCATCACTCAACCAACAATATTAAAACATGATTATAAGTTGTTAAACTGATACTAAAATAAAATAAAAATTAGAAAACAAAATCTGAATATTGTATACCCACATGGATGCATTTTAAAAGAGAAATGGAATTCCAATTCATCTTAAAAGTGAGAATAACATGAAATACAAATTTTGTAACTTTAATAAAATCTAAATGCCCTTTGCCCTATGATTATGGCATTGCCCAAATACAGAAGTTAAATTTGCAAGGCAATGCTTAAGATGAGATGACTTAGTTCTATCTTGTGAATTTTATATGCACCAAGATGGTATCCTAATTAGGCATTATATAACCTGACAATATTGTGAGATTGATCTTGAACTCAAGTTGTATTGCACCCTAGATTTGCTGGAAAAAAAATAAAATAAATATTAATATGAGATTCATTCTTAGTTGCCGATTAGTAACATTAATAATATATATATATATATATATATATATATATATATATATATATATTTAATCTATGAGTTATTAATACTATTGAGGATAATTCAAAGTGAATAATAATAATATTTACTCAGCTCAATGCAAGTGAGATTAACGATGTCAAATTAAGAGTAAAATAAACAAGTATCATTTTGGGCATCTAAGTTACACAAAAGAATTTTGAATAGAAACTAAATATCGACTTGTTCTTATTCTAGGGCCCTTATGGTTTGATATTGAATAATAATATTGATATCAATGCAGACTATTATTACTATTTATAAGGTAAATAACAAAATGATGATTGCATACAATTTATGGGGCTCTAATATTAGTATTATTAGATTATGTATGTATTTTCAAAAGTATGGTATGTCATTAATTAAGGAGGTATCTCTTCATTATGTTTTACATATGTAAATAATCACAACAATAATGATAAACACTTGTATCATAAAATTTGTTAAGAACAATAGTATAATATTAGCATCGCTAAAATCATTACTCTTAATAGTAGCATCCGTGTGTGTACATATTAAAAGGAATAGTAACGATAAAGGTAACTATAATACCAACATAAGTGTTAATAAAATCAATAAAGTTAAGGATAATTTAATATTATCCATACCATTAAGATAATAATTAAAGAGATTGATAAGTAGTAATGAAGTAAATAAATGAGATGGAAGTTGGTAGAAATGTTGATACTAATAGGAGAGTAGTGTTAATATTAATAGTAAATGGTAAGATCAAGTATAATCATATGGAATACATCAAGATATTAATATTATTAGTTTATAGATGAAATGTCAATATTGTTGCTATTAATATTTAATTATTATAAATGTGAGGGAATGGATTAACATCAGTTTCGGTAGGGTTCATAGTGGGTATATCTGCCTTTGGGATAACTATATTAAATTAAAGTCTTAAATTGTCGATAGTCATAGATGTAACAATGATATTGTGTACACATTCATATCACTTTCTTAAGGGGTGTATCTTAGCCTTTTTGTTAAGTGTTCATGATAATAACTTTAATTTTCAAAATGGTCTTGTTTTAATGTTTGAGTTGTCAGTAAGTAACAATGTGATTATTGTTGGGTTATTAATTTAATAATAGCATTGTTATCGAGAGTAAGCATGAATTCTATAACAATGAAATGGTGTGAATGAAGGACAATAATAACGTTCTTGACTAAACAAAAAAAAAAAATAGTTGGGTTTCTAGCATAAAATATATGGGCATGACAATATATATCATTTTTTATGATTCAAATGTCTTGAAGTTTGAATGGCAATGTGTATTTCATTTTTGGTAATGAATAGTGAATATCTCATATTATTGTTATATTAAATAGTTTGAATAAACCCTTGAAATGGCAATGAGATATTTGTTTTTGGTAATGAATAGTGAATATCTCATGTATACTATTACGTTATTTGCAGTTTCAATAAACCCTTGTCATGGCAATGAGATTATTGAGCATTCACTCTTATATGAAATCCTCGTAGAACTACAATATCCTAGAAAAGCAATACCCTCATTTTTTGTTTGTAAAATTTCATTGCAAATTTACTTGTTTTCTTACATTGAAAGAATGGTCAGTCTATATTAAAATTCCAATGTAAACCACTTTCCAAAAGACTAGCTATTCTTTGAATGTAACAAAATAATAAGTTTGCAATGAAACTATTACAAATAAAAAAATGAGGGTATTGCTACGTTATCTGCCATTAATTTTTAAACAAGATATCACCCCTACTTTTTAAACACTACCTACATGACAACATAAAACTATCTGGGCCTAAATACCTCTTTGTTCAAGACCTATTTCCCATTTCCATTAGCAACTTTACCATGCATTGTCCTTTGTAATCTAATATTTTCCCTTCTAAACTGTATGACTTACTCTTATAGTGGCTGCAAATCTATCTCTTGATCTATGTGTCTTTCTAAACTATATTGACCTTTTCCCCATGAATGCCTTTTTAGAACTACCGCCAGCATCAAAACTTTTCCAAGAAAACCTCTTTCATTGGTAGGTGTGAAATGGTGATGTTTCAAAAGTTTCTACCAGTGTATGTTTGCTTTAGGCAATGAATATACCATTGCATTCTTTGATAATCCTTGACAAAAAGAAAACAAAAACCTTTATCATTGCATAAATAAATCTTTATCAATGGCATAGCCCTTCAATGAACCTCCATATGGTGCTTAACAAATACTTCTATCACTTGAAGCTCCATGTATCTCTCATGAAACCTCTTTGATACTTTTAATACCTTTGGGAATGAAGAAAAGGTACCTACCCTTGTCTATTATAGACTTTGTGATTAACACCAACACCACCAACACCTAATGCTACTGTGTACTGCCATGGAAACACTATAAATAGGTCTACAATCCATGCACTTTTAATCTCAAGGACTATGTTTTGCATCATCTTTTGATAGTCTCATCTCATCATTATATTATGAACAATGTCTCTCCCCTTTGAATTTATTAATGAGTGCCTTCTTTAAGTTCTGCCTTGCCATCCTTTGATAATAATGAGTACTAGATTATTTCTCTTGAATCATTTCATGAACCATATGCTACCAAGGTTGACTGAGCACATGAAAGTTGGTAAAACCTTCTGAACCTCTTGAAGATGAAACCAATTTTCATAATGTTCAACATCTATATACTTGGATTAATATAATAATGACATAAAACTAAAATTGTTTGAATAGGACGACATTGTCACTAAATTTTGCAACAATGTTCCTAATGATAAATGTATAGGTTGATACATGTTGGGTAAGGCAATGCAAGTTGCCCCATTAGCTTATCATACACCCTCAGGATGGGTTGACTAGCATTGGGTACATTAATTCCCATATCTTCTTCTTTGCCAATACCCTCAATCATCTTAAACTTGTAAAATCTTTACCTATGTGTATATAGGAGAGTGAGATTTATTATGATTTGCTAATAAAGCATATAAGAAAATTACACCTTGTCTTCAAAACAAATTTGTTGATTATACTAGTAATGCTTATTGTCTGGATCCTATTAGGTTTAGATTTGCGATTAAACAAGAGCTTCTTTGCAACTAGTACAATTGTGTGTCAACATCAAAAACATGATTTTGTTCACCTATGCTTAGATTTTAAAACTGATTCAATTAGAGAACATGAGCTAATTATTAGATGGTTGTGCATGATAAACACTAAAGCTTGGAACTCTTAATTTACCCTACTAAATACATCATCCTTGGTCTTTAAGAATTAGATCCACGTCTTGCAAGATAAATCATCAACGAAAGAAACATAGAACATGCTTCCTACAATTGATCCTATTGAGATTAGTCCACACACATCCAAATGCACTAACTCTAGGATCTACTTAGACCTATGCCCCTTGCTTGAGAAAGCAACCTTGGCATGCTTTCAAAGCATGCATCTTCTACAAACTCAATGTTGTTCAATATTGAAATTTGGAAGTCTTGTGGCAATATACCTCATATTAGGCAATGATTTGTGATGCAAAAACCGCATCCTCTTGTGCCATAACTGACACAAAATGTCAATTTAACTTTTAAAATTTTGGACTAAAATTGGTTCACCTTGTAACTTACAAACATTTCCTTCTCTAATCCCCTATAACTCGTGTTGTAATAGGCATTTGTTTTTATCACTAAAGAATCATATGGGTTGGTCATAACCTTCTTCAATATTATCTATATTGCATCTTCACATTGTTTTCTCATTGTCCATTTATAGTTGTCATTTCTTATGTTGTTCTTTGTAGAAGGTTCTAGATTTCATAGAGATAACTTTCTATCTCATTAGATAGAAGGTTAAAAATGTTTAGTTTTTAAACTTGATAAATTTGTAATTTAAAAATGTTTTAGTTTTCAAACTTGATAACTTTGTAATTTAAATATGTTCTAGTTTTGAAACTTGATAAATTTGTGATTTAAATATTTTTTTTAATGATATGTAGATCTCTTTATTTATATACATATATGGCTAATGATCATGGATCTCACCATTCTCCTCAGTCTGAGTAGAATGCTTAGGCTAGAACAAATTTATATGAGGAGAGTATTGGGAGATTAGAAAATGCATTGTGATGTTTAGATCATACCATTCATAACTCCCCTAATCTATCCAATAGAGATAGATTAGTCAATATTAGAGATGAGATTTTACATATGATAGGACCATTTGATCATACAATCCTTATGGTGACATTAGCATTAAACAATTTATTTATCTCTTGCTAGGAGTGTCACTAGCACAAAGAAATGGAGATATGTTAGTAAGTTAGTTTCACAAGATAATGTGTATAACATGCTCCCTTTTTATAGGGGAAAATATAGAATTAGAGGATATATAGTTACTAGGTGTACAAATGGGTTTGTTGCTCCATTTATATATCCTAGATGGTTGGCAGCTCATCGTAGATGGCCTCATAATGATGAGCTTCCACTTTATTTTTGCAAATAATTATATGCAAAGTTTCATTTACAGTTGGATGTGGACTACACATCTTTTCCTGAGCATGTTAGATAGAGCAGAGGAAGGTTTTCTGACAAACTTGAGTATAGATGTCCAGATTTTCCATCGCTTGTCAACAAGAGGGCATTAGTTGGTCCAAACCTTTTAGTTCTTCCAAAATGTTTGAAATAAGCAGCAATAGGGGAGACAACAACAAGTCCCACCAGATCTCATATTTTTGATAGTATTGACACCATTACCACACAGATTGATCAAATGTCATCTGATCGTGTTGGTAGATACTTATTGCAACCGTGGATTAGACTTCCTCCCACTGATGCTACATTTGGTACTTTTGATCTATTTATTCATGTTGATCTACCATCATCATCATATGTTTCCCATATGAGTGACACAACTATGTGTAATGTGTGTGTATTCTTCGTTACCGATTTACTAGTAGCTTACTAGTTCATCAATGAGGAGCATGGGATCCATATTGATCATGTATCAACCCTTATTAGACATCGACATCCTACTACATATACAAGCTAGGGATGGCATATTCACAAGATATTCCACACCATCCTATAGGCTCCCATGTGCAACATGTTTCTATTGATCATGTAGCTTGTGCAGGTTCTTAGCATGTTCTAGATCATGTTGAGGTTACTATGCCACCTAATCTTGTTTGTGACACATATAGTTCACTTCTTTTTGGCACTGATACTATACCACCTACAAATTTCCCTGAGGTGTCTTTGTGTTCTTGTGATATCAGTAGGATTGGTAGAGCCCTCGATGATATACAATGGGTACTTGAATAATTTATATATAAACTGCATTCTAAAAATTTACATGTACGTATATTTTTAAAAAAATGATTTTAAATTAGTTCTAACTCCTGATTGAAATCATGTATTTGAAAATTTCCAAGAATATGGTGGTTTTCTAGACTTTGGAGATTTGGAGCATGTTGGCGATCCCATGCATGATTCACCTGAGGTACATTTTAATAATAAATTTAAATTACTTGATACATTTGAATGCATTGAACTTGTACATTGTAAGTTTTAGATAATTTTACATATACACATGTGTATTAAATTAAATTACATGTACTTGAACTTGTGCAGGGCTTGGGACAAGGCACAAGACAAGGATTGAGACAACTTGGATTAGGAGAGGGATCGTGTAACACTTCGCCACACAAACCCCAAAGGACAACTTATAACTAACAATTATAGCACAATTTTTTTTTTAACGTGAAACTATCATGAAATGTGAATTAACATACAACACTAATAATGAAACTATACATGCACATCATCTAAACAAGTCCTCTGGGGTAACATGACTGCATTACTTATGAACACTCCTAACATAACCTCATTCCATAACAATGAAAAAATACTCACAATATTTCATTTTAAAACCAAAGCATAAAGCATTTAAACATCATATAAGTAACCATAACATTAAATGTACATCCATCACTTATCTAGCATAAATATACATCGTTCCAAGATTATATAATTATAAATATTTCCACAGATACAACACCACAAAAGTGCATTAAATATGAACCAAAGATTACATACACCACTCCCATACATGAGGTAGATCAATATAAGTTCCATCAAGCTTCCCTTATAACAATGGGAAGGATTCAACAATTGCATAATGTGATACAATATAAAGAATGTAATGCAAAGCATCAATACTATCTCCGACTCTGGTAAGCTTTGGAACCACTGCAACCGGTACAACTCCTTGCATCACAAACTTCGATTGGTAACCCAATGGAGTGCATAGCACGTTCCACTTGACTGTGTGGGCCCGAAGGCCCACCCCCCACGCTAGGAGATGACAAGAAGGACCCACAACATAAAAATAGTCAAGCAGACAAGGCTACCAAGACTCCACAACAAATGCAACATTCAACATAAATAACAACCGCTTCCAGAGGTACATGAACAACAAGGGGGAAACAACAAACATACAAGGTTGCTAAAGGGAAGAGTGTCATCACATAAATCGATATGGGTTACCCAATGCGGATCTTCATAGGTTATCGGAACCCATCCTAGGTTACCCTAGCAACCTCAACCGATCCCCAACCCCCATCCTAACTCATGCAAAACCAACATACTTTTCATGAAGATAAGGTAGTTGGTCTTACCATTCCAGGCCTTCTCATCTCATCTCAAGCCTAAACGAGCGCTTGAGCCATGAGAGAGGCATCCATTATCTTTTATTAATGTGAGTACTACCCAAAACCCCTAATTAATTATTAGTGTTTTTACTGGATTAAGAAACTCTCATGAGTTACCCTTGACCTACCACTTTGGGCGCTAGAGGCACATGAAAAACAAGGGGGAAACAACAAACATACAAGGTTGCTAAAGGGAAGAGTGTCATCGCATAACTCGATATAGGTTACCCAATGCGGATCTTCATAGGTTATTGGACCCCATCCTAGGTTACCCTAGCAACCTCAATCGATCCCCAACCCCCATCCTAACTCATGCATAACCAACATACCTTTCATGAAGACAAGGTAGTTGGTCTTACCATTCCAGGCCTTCTCATCTCATCTCAAGCCTAAACGAGCGCTTGAGCCATGAGAGAGGCATCCATTATCTTTTATTAATGTGAGTACTACCCAAAACCCCTAATTAATTATTAGTGTTTTTACTGGATTAAGAAACTCTCATGAGTTACCCTTGACCTACCACTTTGGGCGCTAGATCCTCATTGAGAGCCATTCCCCCTACTAGCAACAAAAAGACTCAACAGTCCACTAATTGGGTAAGCCAACTTGCACATCATATAAAGTCACATGAACTATCACATAAAATGAGGCATGCACCAACTCACACAAATTCTCCATAGATAACAATTCCACTGTGCAAGACCAAAACCCACATAATCATAAATCAAGTATAGCATCAAGTGTTCACAAAGAACCAACATGAAAAGCCAATCATAAAGAACCTCTTTCTCCAACCTCTGGAAGACTAAAAAATTACTAACACATTGGTTTCCCCATCGAAGTGGTACAATAATAAGATCCCAAAAGACTATTTTCAACCCATAATTTATGAATCAACAAGTATAGAATAACGAGTGGCAACATCACAATGAGAACTTCATAATCAATCAAAACTATCATAATCAACTCAATACAAAATCAACCACAAAACCAAAATCTCATCAATAACCATTTGGCACAGACGGGCTCCCTCCATAAAACAATAACCAAAATCATTTCAAATCAAACAACCAATCAACAATACAACCATGATAGAATAACCATTACAATTAATTAAAGGAGTAATCCACACTCAATTAGTGAATGACCATGATCACATGTATTTTAAATAACTATCCAAATAGAGAACTTACAAATCAACTATTAAATGAATAAAAGAGGAATCAACATTCAAAAGATTATCTAATTTCATTCATTTACATAGGCCCTTCGTTTATAATTAACCAAATTTCCCCTAATTAATCTTCCTATTCATTTACCTACTATATCAATTGACACACCTACACATAGATATTCTTTACTATAAATGCAGTTACAATACAATATTTCAAATTATAAAATAGCAACATAAAGTTGGAAGAAACTAAGCGATCTATCTACATAAATCATTTCACTTTCATGAAGTTCCGAGAAAACAAATAAATAAATATTCAATAAAAAGAACTATTCCTTCTCACAAAGTAATTACAATAATGAATTGAATAATCATTCTATCTACACTAAAAATGATATTCATATCTTTATAAATTTCCAACTCTTAACGTGTTAAATAATCATTTTCTCCATTCTTTATCAATTTACACATATCTATTTATACATACATAAGGACATACTTATATAAATGTCTCTAAGTATAAAATCGAATGCTCAAAACTATAAGATACATTCATCAAGATTAGAGGAAAACAAGGCATAAACATAACCCTACTAAATCGAATTCCAAACTCAGATTTTATTTATCTAATACGAATAATAGTCATGCACAAATATATATGTATATAGAATCTAACTAAAAACCATACTTTGATGCTATAAACTGAATACCTCCAACTATCATCGGCGACCTAAACACAATCGAATGCCTAGCTAAATCTATGTGATGCCTACCTAAATTTAAATACAACAACAACCGTCATTTATAAGCAACTAATCTAAGCATGGGAGAAACCACATAATATTTACAACTCGCAGCACTGACCTCTTCCATTACGGACTCTAAGAAATACAAGTTTAAAGCATAAAGATCAAAAGAGGAAAAATAACGCATTTCTTTCTAGAGAAATATATGAATGGCATTGGAAGACAAAAGACCAGCGAAGATAAAATGGAGATAGAGTCATTCAAATTATAGAAAGAGAACGCCAGGCAGAGGGAGAAGAGAAAGCGCGGCTGAGGGAAGAGGAGAGTGAAGGATGGAGAGGAAAACACACTCTTAGATCCAGCAAAGCAATCCTGGTTATCCGAGACTCAAATACTGGAATTAATGTTAAATCTTAAAACAATTTGTTGAATTAAAGAAAGACAGTGGAACATCGATGAAGGTATAGGGACGTGACTCTTCTCACATAATGCATCGATTTTTAGAGATGCTTAGCTATGAAGTGGAGTACTTAGGAAGAGATGAAAATAGGCAAAAGGTTGATGGAAAGGGTTATATATCGAGATTGATAGGTGACGTCTATCAAGAAAACTGTGTTTGCACGAATAAAATTTACTCATTTACCAAGCTCATGGCGATAATAAATCTTTACCATTCACACATTTAGATATTCATAGACAAGAATATGACATCGCACTCGAAATAGGTGGTTAATACGATTACTAGGGAATATTGAGGTACCACACATTGACATAAAATCGATGGATCTACTACAAAATAATAAGTACCTAACTCCGTTTTTGCTATTCCATCAAGATATTGGCGGAGTATGTGAAACCAAGGAGGCATGAACATACTTGAACTCAATTGAGATAGATAGTCAACAGATTCTTACATTATTGGATGCTTAATATTACCGCACAGGTGCAAATGCGAATTCCATACTTATTGCATAGTAAGAGCAGCCGAACATGTGCTTAAACGACTCAGGAAATGACCTTAAAGGAGGAGTACGAAACTTTCAAACAAATACAATAAGTTGGGTTAAATTTGTGGTCTTGTGGAATGCTTCGATTGCAGAATATGCACAAAATAATTTATAGAAAAAGGGCATAATTTTTTTTCAGAACATGCTTATTATTTTATTCTATTTGGAAAATAAATAACCTGTAATCGTTTCTCTCTTGACAACATTCACAAACAAGCATTCGCTTCGAAAATAGAGATGAAATTCGGAAGACAATGGAACCTGGATCCAATCATTTGCTGAGACAGAATCTGGTGTTGACTCCGAAGCCTTCAAATTTGCAACCCAAACTCTCCAATTTCCCCATTAAATTTCTCAAAATCAATCAATAAAATGCCATTGTTTTTTCAGAATTTTTTTTGCAGACAAAAGTATATTTTTCCTTTCAAAAATCAATCCACCCCCCTTCATCTCTCAAAACTGATCATTATAAAAAAGAAAAAAAACAATCAGATTTCCCAAAATAAAAATCAAGCAATATTCTCTTAAAATAACAAGTTTCCTTTTCACACTAGGTTTGGAGCCCTTGCATGCGCTCACAACTCTACTTTTTCCATCTTTTTATTTGCTTTTACAAACAGTTCAAAAATCTATTTCGAAATAATTATTTTATTTTAGAATTATATATATTCTTTCCAAGTTAAATTTATTTTCACACCAAGATAATAATAATAGTATTTATCTTTATTTATCTATTTTTAATTATTAAAACATTTAATCACATCATTTAATTTAATAATCAATAATCAAAATCCACATAATACCTTTTCACAAACATAATATATATTTAATTAATATTTTAATTCTAAATCAATTTAAATAACCTTATAATCAATTTGATTTAATTAAATTGATTAAACAAGGCTATTTTTTGGTAGTTTTGCAAGCCCCAAAAAGTATAATTCATCAAATTGAAAAACTTATAAGAGAGTTTTTGTGGAAAGGAAATCTTGATGATAGAAAGAAGCTTCCCTTAGTTTCTTTGGAAAGTATGTGTTCTGACAAGTCAAGTGGAGGAGTAGGCTTCCACAACTTATCTGCAAGAAATATGGCTTTAGGGGCTAAATTGGTTTAGAGAATGTATGCTAGGCCGGATCTCAAATGGTGTAAGTTGATGCAAAGGAAATATTTGGACAATGATAATCCATCTAGGATATTTACAATTTCTAACCCGACAAGAGGGTCTATCATGTGTAGTTTCATTTTGGCTTGTCGAGATGTTATTAGCCCTTTTCTCTCATGGGAGATCCATAATGGTGATCAAGCTTTATTTTGGAAAGACTCTTGGAATGGTTTGTCACCACTTATCTTGAATCAAGATTTGCAGCTAGTTGAAAATGTTCTTTCTCAAACTTGGGGAGAGTTTTAAAGGACTATGTTGCTTCCTTTGACCCTATGACAGGTTTGGTTAAGTGGAAGGACTTAACAAATACCCCTGTACTAGATACTCAGAAGAAACTGTTGTTAGATATTTTGAAGAGCATAAATGTTTATCTCTCTCACTCTTTGGATAAATTGTTGTGGGCGCCCTCTAGGAATGACTTATATACAGTTAAGCAAGGGTATAGGTCAATCATTGCTCAGGCATCTCAATTTTAATCTCATAGAGATTTTGTCTTTTATTGGAATTCAACACAGTTGCCAAAGGCGAGTAGTTTTGTTTGGCTAGCCTCGAAGAAAAGGATTCTTACAAGTGACCGGTTGGAGAAATTTGGAATAACACAAGTCTTCAAATGTGTTTTCTGTAAAGAGGAAGATGAAACAGTTGATCATTTATTTGTTTCTTGCGCAGTAGCTCATGAGGTATGGAATTTCATCATGGGGAAACTGGATGTTTCTTTCCCCTTGCCTAGCTCTCTTTGGGACATGTTTTCTAGCTAGCCACTTCTTTATAAATCTACATTGTTTGCATGCATCTAGTTAGTTACCCTTGCTTTGGTAATCTAGTCAATTTGGTTGGAAAGAAATAGATGATTTTTCAAATGCCAGGTTGTCTCAGTTCAAAGAATCAAAGAGAAATTAGAGAAGTCAATTTTTGATGTTTGTAGTTCTTATGTTAGAACTATAAATCAGTATCATCACTACATTCCAACTGGGATAATTTCATTTTAAATCACTAGAAACACATTGTTTTTCCACTTCAAGGGGTTCCACATTCAAATTTTGTAAAAGTGGATAAAAGCAAGGTGAAATGGAATCCACCAGGTACAACTTTCTACAAGCTTAACTTTGATGGAGCTTCACATGGAAACCTTGGTGTATCTGGTGCAGGTTGTTGTATTTGGGAATTGAGGGGTTCTTTGCTAGCAACTAAAGCTTTACATTTAAATTCTTGTACAAATAACATGGTAGAAGTTCAAGCATTGTTAGTAGGTGTCTACTTGGAAAAGGATCTCAAAATCAATAAACTACATGTGGAGGATGATTCTCTTCTCATAATCAATGGATGTAAAAGAAAGAGTATTTGTAATTGGAAAATAAGATACATTCTTTAGAAAATATGGGACATATTAACAACTTTTGAAGACATCCGCCTCTCCCACATATACCGAGAAGGAAATAGGTTAGCAGATGGTTTGGCCAACCTAGCTTGTGATCAACAAGAGAAAATAATCATTAAAAATAATGAAGACTTGTTTAAGTTTCCCCATATTCAAACCATAGTGTTGGCAGAGCATTCCCCTTTGGCTTAGCATCATGATTTTAAATGGTAAAGAATAATTGATTTCAGACCACAATTCCTCCATTGAAGCAAATTTCAAATGTTTTTAACTCTAAAAGGCAGGTGATGAATGTTGAGTAAGAAGGACTTTGTAAGGAGATTTTTTATGCATGAGTCATCTTCCACATTGGAAGAGACATTATTTGATATGGCAACAACTGTCCGAGTGTGTAACTTATGGATGGCAAGGAATGTGTAAAGGTACTGGTTGAAATGATAATGGTATATTATGGTGGGCTCTGCAAACTAAGATACTTGAGATGTCTTATCACCTCGGTCGTATCACCACGACATCCAAATTGGCTGCTAAGCATAATGTCTAATGATGTTTAACATTTAAAACTCCCAAGTTGTGTTTAATTATTCACATGGAGGATGAGATATGAGATTGCCATGAATTGCATTAGCATGGACACTTGTTCATCGCTCCTAGTTTTTCTTGACATGTTTTATTTTTTGCAAGTACATTATAATTCTTTCTATTGTATGGCTCATTAATTAGCTCTGTGTAGGAGGTCGATTTGCATGAGCCAACATGCTTCATTGGTGCTTATCAATTTTTTGCATTTTTTTCGCCATGATTAGCATATGCCTATTCATTCTAGCTTTAAAAGGTGGTGAACAATGCTTTATTTCATCCAAGAACATCAAAATCCTTTGGAGAGCGGTGGTCTACAAGTTTCGTGTATTCAATTCTGGAAAAATGTTGTCTCGACCATGGAATCTCAGAGTTAGCTATCTAGTAAAATTGTGGGAATGAACATTTGAGGATAATCTTACCCATGAAAATTTGGCAGTGATCTTTCATATTGAATTCCCTAGGGTTGAGGAATCAACATGTTTAGTGCTTGGTTTTGAGCTAACAAGCCTTAGAGCTAGATGCCTAATTTTCCCTTCTCAGGTTCTTTCTGTGTTTTTATCAAATATTCTGGATCTTCTCCAATCATTGGTAGAGTTGGAGTTAATTTTCAATAAGTTTTTCAAGCCCCAAATGCTTAATGTTGATGCATTAAATTACAAGTTGTTCAAGGGTATAATATCTTTGCTGGTGATGCATATCTGGGTGACTTATTTCCTAGAGATTATGTTAAAAATAGGATGGGTTTTGTAGACATTTTTGAAGCCATACGGTTAGCTCTGCAGTTTAGAAATGATAATATCCTTCTCAAATCATTGAGGAAATCTACAAAAATTTGTGTTACAATGAGCTTCGACATTAAGGAGAAGTACTATGCCATTTCCTTTCTCCGTGAACATAACCCTCACCCATCTTGGAATTTAGGCTATGTTGGCTCAGAGAAAGGTGCTCTAGCGTCTGTACCAGGTAATGAAGAGATTGAATTGTTGCCAGTTGAAAATGTTGTTCCAAAGGGAAATGTCGTTGGTTCATCAGTTGGGCTTCAATTTACAAAGGGAAATGTGGTTGGTTCTTCAATTGGGCTTCAATTTGCTGAGAGAAATGTTGTTGGTTCTTTTGTTGGTTATTTGGCAAGGGCATAGATTCTACAAGCCAAAAACAATGGAAATGAACCCCAGATCGGTTTTGACTTCTTTTCTTAGGAAAGACGTCTGCAAGAGATAATGGAAGGCCAAGATGAGAATTCAGTTCATGGGGAAGATTGCATGGAGGAGTAGCTGTTTGGCCCTCCAAAGTTGCCAATTTTTTGATCACAGTGTTCATTTTCTTTTATTCTCCAGATAGCTTTTTATTCTGATATAGTAGAATTATGAAGTTGACAAAATTCATATGCAGGGTTAATTATGTTGCATTTTATCTAAGCTAGTTAGTAGATTTTTTTTGAAAGCTGGTCGAAGAATAGTCTAAATTAGTTTGAAATCTCAAAACTAATCTGGCTTTTTTGCCTATTTTGTTGATACATATGTACTTCTCTTTTATAAATATAATATAATATATATAAGCCTCCGTTCCTTTTATCTAAAAAAAATATATTAAATTTACCACATAATTTCAATAACCAACATAATAATGAACAATAATGGGACATCACTAATTAACCAAACAAACTTATTCAAATGTCAAGAAAGGGCCAAACATGGAGGGGCACTACAAATCGAGACGACTTGGATTAGGAGAGGTATCAAGACAACCTAGATTAGGACATGGATTGAGGGATTAGGGTAGGGATTAGATTCATCTATCCATACTAGATATCCTTCTCTTTGAGTTGTTTTACATGTCACATTATATATACAGTTTACATTATTATTTATACATCACATTATGGTTTGTCATGTCATGAACTATATAGTATTATGGTTTGAAATCTTATTATAATTTGGACCATATTACATACATTTTACATTATGGTTTATGTCACATTATGGTTTGTCATGTCATATTAGATGCACATACACATTATTATGGTTTGAGTTCACTTGTTATGATTTACATCACATTACATAGATTTCACATTATGGTATACATGCATCACATTACATGGTTTGTCATGCCACATTATATACACCTTAAATATATTATGGTTTTATTTATTTAGCACTTGTACCTTAATTTTTTTCCTTAAATATGTTCAATCAAAATTAGAGTTACACATTAATTTTTTATTCAATCTTGATTAATGTTCAAATCATCCTTTGAGTTTTAGATTATATATATTGTAAGCATTGAACCTTTTGCAACCTGGTTTAAGTTATGATCTTTGGTATATTTGAAAATGCATAATGGTGATGACAAATTGCTATGGGTAGGTCCTAGTTTACCCCCTTGTTGGATTGAATTTATGATTTTGGATAAATGTTGGATGAATTTCATACGTCAAGCATGCAAATGGCATATTTTTATATATAAATTTTGAGACACTATAGGTCTTGATTTAATGATCTAAATAAAAATGTTCCTAGAATGGCTACACTTTGTAAATTTAAACAAATTGATGTAATTAATTACACAAATGAATGTATTTAAATATTGAGAAATAGAAATAATTCACGTGCAAATATGTAAGTTAGGTAAATTCCTAAGAGATGATGCTATAAGTGGAGTTGAAAAAATGAAATCAAATGTTCTCGAACTTAAGAATTCCATGGAACAAATGCAATTGGAAATAGATGATAAGGAATTTAGGAAAAAAGAATTTAAAGACACTAGGTTTTGTATTGCATATGCATTTACATGCAAGCAAGAAATTGAGTGATGATGCTATAAGTCCAAATTTGAACAAAGGAAATCAAAGATTCTTGAAATTAAGAATTCCATGGAACAAATACAATTGGAAATAGATGATAAGGAATTTAGGAAAAATGATATTAAAGTCACTAGGTTTTGTATTTCAATATATGAATTTACATGCAAGCAAAGAAAGTGATCTATATTCAATGCTAATAGCGGAGCTGAACAAATGAAATCAAAGATTCTTGAACTTAAGAATTCCATGGAACAAATGCAATTGAAATAGATGATAAGGAATTTAGGAAAAATGAAATTAAAGTCATTAGGTTTTGCATTGCATATGAATTTACATGCAAGCAAATAAAGGGATCTAGATTCAATTCTATAAGTGGAGTTGAACAAATGAAATCAAAGATTATAAAACTTAATAATTACATGGAACAAATACAATTGGAAATAGATGATAAGGAATTTAGGAAAAATGAATTTAAAGTCATTAGGTTTTGTATTGCATATGAATTTACATGCAAGCAAAGAAAGTGAGAGATGATGCTATAAGTCTAGAGTTGAACAAATGAAATCAAAGATTCTTGAACTTAAGAATTCCATGGAACAAATGCAATTCAAAATAAATGATAAGGAATTTAGGCAAAATCAAATTAAATTCACTAGGTTTTATATTTCAATATATGAATTTACATGCAAGCAAAGAAAGTGATCTAGATTCAATGCTAATAGTGGAATTGAACAAATGAAATCAAAGATTCTTGAACTTAAGAATTCCATGGAACAAATGCAATTGAAATAGATGATAAGGAATTAAGGAAAAATTAAATTAAAGTCCCTAGGTTTTGTATTACATATGAATTTACATGCAAGCAAAGAAAGTGATATAGATTCAATGCTATAAGTGGAGTTGAACAAATGAAATCAAAGATTCTAGAACTTAAGAATTCCATGGAACAAATATAATTGAAAATAGATGATAAGAAATTTAGGAAAAAATAATTTGAAGTCACTAGGTTTTGTATTGCATATGAATTTACATGCAAGCAAAGAAAGTGAGATGATGTTGAATCAACGGGAATAGGAAGAGGGGGTTTATATATTTGAAGAGATAGGGCTCCTCTTTTCTATTTTGTTTCACTCAAGGAAACCCTAGAGATCTCAATCCAAGGATGTAAAGGGGGAAAGATATATGAAATAGGGTTCTATAAGGTGTGATTAGAGACTAAAAGGGGGTTCACCACCAAGATAGGGCTTGGAAAGATAAGAAATAAATGAAGAATGCATAGTACCATGCAAAACCTAACTAGATAACCTAGGAAATGAAACTAAAATACAAAATATGAAAATGGAAATGAATAGAGGTGCACCTGGAAGAGTGATGAGGTCAAAAAAAGCTTCAAAACCTTGAAAAATTACTATTTGATGCTCACTAGGACTCATACGCCAGTTTGGGTGATTTAGTCCTAGATTAGGGTCTTTGTGCCAAAATTGGAATTTGATAGTGTATGATTTGAATCTCTTGAAACCTAAAAATGTGATGTACTGGGACTCATACGCCACAAGTGGTGTATTAGTTCCACTCTACTTTTTTGAAGGGTTAAGGCCTGATTCTACTCTCCTATCTTTGCTCTTCCTTCCACACTTCGTTTCCAGATCTAAAACCCTGATTTGTGACTTGTAGGTAACTTTCTATGAAGATGACAACCTTGTGACAACTTGATGACTTTCTTCTACCTTGCAACCTAATCTTCGAAGGATCTTCAAGCCTCAAGACACCTAGATCTACAATCACACATGTAGAGAGAAGGAAAAACTTGTTGATAGTTAGGATATAGTGGTTTGCCTAGGTCCCATTTAGGTAATTAAACCTTGTGATGAAACAATGAAATATGAACATGAAAAATGAAATATGAAGCATGAAAAATGATACCTTGAATGATGTCTTGAGATATAAATAAACAATCTAACATGAAGTGGAAATGTGGAATGTAGATATTGATCTTGAATATGGATATGAAATAATGCTTGCAAATGGATCTTCAATGCTACATCACAACACTATCTCAAAAACATGCTTGATGCTTGATGACCTTGACATGATGATGGATCTTGAATTGCTGCAACAAATGATGAAGAATTTCACCCTTAAATAAATGCCTTAGAAATGCTCTTGTAAACTCCCTTGACACTCTTGTGAAGTCTTTGAATGCTTAACTCTTGATAGCTTAGGATGATATCATGAAGGCTTAGTGAAATAATGATTTGAGACCTTTTTTATATAGGAAATCCATCTAATATCCCATTTATTAGATCCTAGGAGCCGACATTCATGAAATTTGAACTTAAAACACTAATTTGCCACTCAAAACCCTAAAAAGGGGCCAAATGAGACTCATACGACACTTTTGGGGTATAGGTCCCATCTGGATGGGACTCATACATCTAAGGTGGCGTATGGGTCCCACTAGGCCTTTTTAGGTGGATGAAATGTCAGGAAGTTGAGAAATTAAGTTTATTTGTTCATCTTGTTGGGATTTCAGTTGAAATAAGCCTCATAATGCATAATATATGGTCTTAGGGGCCTATTAATGATGATATGAAGGTCATAAATGCAAGAGGGCCAAAAAATCAAAGTGAATGTGTGAATAAATACACTTTACAACATTAAATTAAGGTGAAATTAGGTCTATTTAGCTTAAAAGGGACCTAAATCCAGTGTGAATGTGTAAAACACATTACAAAACTAGATCAAGGTGAAATTAGGTCCATTTTAATGTTAATCATTCTCAAATTAAGTTCGGAAATATAAAGGGATACTTTTTCCATTGCCACATTTAGCCCCCACTTTAGTGAGAGGAGGAACTTGCTTCAAACTCACACTAGAGTAGAAATTCAAAAGGGGTCCAAGTGCACCAATGTGGATGGTCTAGGATAACACAGATCGAGGAGGTGGTCAAGCCCCCAAGATCCAAGATCCTACATCAAATCGACATAAGCACAATAAGGACATGCACAAGGTGTATGATATGCAACATCAAGATACATAAACATGCAATGTCAATGACTAAAAGAATGACAAAAACAATAAAAAATAAAAAGAGGTGGATCAAGCCTTGACCATTTGTCCATTGTGATGTGGGTCAGATCTAGGCTATTTTTCCAAAATGAATGCTCACTCTGAGGAAACGAATTTTTTGGCTATCCGCTAGGTGAGTATACAAAGGGTGGCTTAGTGAGAAAGTCATGCCTTTGTATCGACTTCCCACCATATAATGAGAAATTCATGCCCACATTTAGGATTCTCATCATATGTTAACCATACCAAATCTATACCCCCTGAGAATTTTAACAAGGCACCATATAATAATGAACTTTGAGCTTCATGAGGCAAGCAAAGCTTTGTATGATTGAAACTCATGAACAAACATGATGGCTCTATAGGCAAGCAAAGTGTATTATGCAAGGTGGCCATATAACCAATGTTGTAAATGAAAAATAATGTAAGGTACATTCAAAGGGATCTTGCTTAGTTCATGTAAGGTCTCTTCTTAGGGAACATTGTGCCTAATGTCTCCAAGAGAGGGCAAATCAAAGAAATATCATGCTCTCGGAGGAAATTAAACCCAATGGAACCACCAAGAAAGGGACACATAACAAGAAGAAAGAAAATCACATATTGAAACATGAGTTGTAGATGTATGCCCCCACTTTAAATTGGTTTCTAAAAACATTGTTGTGAGCAATTTCTTTAAAGTAGAAGAAGACATGAGAGCTTATTAAGAAAGCCCTATGCCAAGTCATTTGTTTCCAATAAGCTATGTCATGAAAAGGGAAGGGGCTGCCCCCAAAATGTATAACTTAGTACGTCACATGCGATCCAACTTAAGGCATGTCATCTACATCCCAAGCTTTCTCTTATATACATGAAAGGTGGTCAAATAGCCAAAAGAGACAACAAAAAGTGACATACGAGGACAAGGCTACCTAACTCCTTGTCCCCACTTAGTGCAGGACAAGGAAGAGACGAAATGATTGATGAGAAACATGCTAGAGTGAAAATTAGTGTCAATTAGAGGAACATGGTGTTTCAATGCAAGGAAGAGCACCACAATCCTTAAGATGTTGAATTTTGTTACTCAAAGCCTTACATTCATTAGTATAATGACCATGAACTTGATGATATGCACAAAATGAACACTTGTAGTAAAATTTCTTTCGTGTTCTTGGAGGAGTCTCGACAAGATACTATCTTGATCAATGGTAGAGGATGTTCCTTTATTTTGTGACAAAGATATCTCTTGCTTAGTATTAGGTGTCATAGTTACACAAGACTCTTTAGATTGCAAGATTTTGTACTCTCCTTTATAGGAGGGTGTAAAATCTATCGAATTAAAATTATTAGTGTTTCACGTGATGAAATTGACATTAAACGAAGATTTATTTGTTTCTTTTTTTTCTTGAAAAGGATAATAATCAAGACCACTACTGTCTATCAATTCCAGATGCAGTAATGTTAAGGTTGGCTTAGAATAATCTTTTGTAAGAGTGTTGATATTGAGTTAAGGCTTGCTTGTTTCTTTCGAAGGACAATAACCAAGACTGCTAGTCTTTTCTTGCATGTGAGGCTCTATAGGGACACAAACACCTTGTTATCTAGCACCACATCCTTTTAAACTATACCCAAGTTGTTTCATAAGCTCATAACCTTTTCCATAAAGCTTTTTCATTTCTTTCAGATTCGGTGGTTGTTCACAATCAGCTTCATCAAAGTTTGTTGTATAATTTGCTTGTTTATCTAAAGTGGTTGAAGTAGATGCTTTCGAAGGGTCTTTCAATTTTTGTGTTGACATTGCTTCTTTTTATTTTCCCTTTTCAGAGTCTTTGTCTATGATCTTGTATTCACCCATGAATAATGTGAAATCTAAGGAACCCTAATCATCTTCTAATAGCTTCATGACTTCCTCAATAAGTTTTTCTTTGTCTTTTGTTGAACAGGTTCTACTTGTGTAGTTGGTGTCAACGTTTTCAAAGGATTTTCCTTATTTTTCTTAATGTTCAAACAATTGTTTGGTTCAGGGTCAGCTTCAAGTGTGTACACTTTGTTGTTGTAGACATACTTCATTTTACGATGAAGAGTAGAAGGCACCCCATTCATTGTATGAATCTATGGTCTTCCTAAAAGAAGATTATATGAAAGATCATGAGGCATAACATGGATCAGTGTTTCTAATGTGGCCTTTCCAACTGTAATAGGCAAAATGATCACACCAAGTGGTTGTTTTCCTAAATTGTCAAATTCCTTAATAGATAAAGAGTTAGGTTGAATTTTTGATTTATCCATGTCAAGTTTATCCAAAAGGGCCACACTACACACATTAAGGGTGAAGCCATTGTCAACAAGGGTTCTCTTTATCCCCAACCGATTATGTATAGCTATTATCATTAAAGGTTCATTTTTTTTTGCACTTCCAAAGTAGGGAGCTCACTTTGGTGGAAAACAATGTCAACATTCATTTCTTGAATCATGGCTTCTATGTCATTCAGTTGCGCATTAGAAGGGATAGGAAATTGTTGTAAAGAATTTTGAATCATGTTATGGTAATGAGGGGATGCTTTAGTAAGCTCCCATAATGATATTTTAGTAGGAGTATTTCAATGATATTGTACTCCTTTCCACTTTGTGAAGGAAAACGAGGAGGGCCAGGAAAGATAGGGTTAGGCAATGGGAGAGATGTTGAAGGTATTTTTCTTGGTTGTAGATTGTTTCTAGTGTTATATGTATGAGCATCGGTATTATAACTCAACTACTACAAAAAAATTATTCTTAGGTGCGCAAAGGATAAGTTCAAGTTTATTTTGAGTTGAAGGTTTGTGTGAAGGTGGGTAAAGGATGAGTCGAGGTTGAATAATATTATCATCCCTTAGTGAAGGAGAATCTAATGTTACTTCATCATCATCGTTTAAGGAAACTATATCACTATTGTTAATGTTATCAGTTTTTTGCACCATGATATCCTCCTTAGGAGGAGAGTTTTTAGGAGAACTACAAGCTAGATGTTCATGGAATTCAGAGGTTGGTTCTTCTAAAATGACTTCATCACAAGTAAGGGAGTTATCAATGGTTGAAATTTCTTGTTTCTCAATAATGTTTTCCCTATTGGAAGAGAGGCAACTACGATTCTCATGATTCTCATTGGTTTGTTCCCTTAACTCTAAAATATCTTCTTCACAACTAGGAGAGATACTAGGAGAAGGAAAAATGTAATTGTCATGATAGCCTATGATTTCATTCTCATTTTATAAGATCTCATTCTCTTGTGCCATAACTTCTACCCTAGTAGGAGAGTTAAGAGGTTGATCACATTCCATAATTACATTTTGTAAAGTAACTTCATCACACATAGGGGAGGAATCAAGGGAAGAACTATCATTTTTTATTCTTACGAATGATTGAATCCTTTTGTTCAAATAGATCTTTACAAATGTTAGGGACATTAGGAAGGATGGAAATAATGCTATAACTTTCAATCATTAGATCTTCTAACACCAACATGTCCTCTTCACAAATGTGATTTTCATGATCTTTCTCAATTGTATTCTCTTTCTTTAAAGCATTCTCATAAGTAGTAGAGGTGTTGGGAGAGGAATGTAAGATAAGTAAAGTAGCAACAATGATTTCATCTTTTGTTGTTATAATGTCTTCCCAAGGGGGAAGAGGAGAAGAACAAGCAAGACTATCATGATTCTCATTGATTGCATATTCTTTCACCAAGATTCCTTTGTCACTAATAGGAGAGGTATCAGGAGAAGAACAACTATGGTTGTCATGGATGTCTATGCTTGTATCTCCTATCACATCAGTCCCACAAATAGGAGAGATAAGAGGGGGATCAATGATGGACAAAAATTTCTTACAATACTTAACAAGATCTGAAAATACAACATGAAGTATGATAAATATAAATTTTTGCAATGAAAACATGATGAAATGATTGTCTTGTAAATTTAAAATGCAACAATGATAGAGAAAACATAGAAAAGGATAATGCAATTTTCATATTTAAAACATGATAATTGATTGATTATTCTATGTAGCAATCTAAAAATGAATTGTTGTAAATGCCATTTTAAAGTTAAGCCATGCATGAAATGAACCAATTTAAGCTAGATCTGGTGAAATGCATGTAACAAAAACTCAACCAACTGAAATAGATAACAAATGAAATCAAAGAAGTGCAGAAACAAGGCTTTCAATGTTGTAAAAGGTAGTTTTAGGGCTGATCTGGAACTAATTCAACCAAAGGGGCATATGAATCCAATTCAAGGTTTCTTAGGGGTTAAAATATTGAAAAATGCACAACTTAAAAATCAAAAAAAGTAGGCAAAACAACCTATACTTGGACTAAATCGCCCAGAGGGGCATATGAGTCCCAAATTAGGGTTTTTGCATCATTTTTAGCAAATTTTGTGTGAATGTTATGTTTCCTATTTTGGGTGATTTCTAAGCAAAGTGAAAATGTAGATTTTAGATGAAATTCAATGATGTAAGATGCAAGGATGCAACCTATATGCACTTTCACTGATGTAATATTTTGAAACCTTAGATACAAATTAACTAATGCAAAGTTAATGCAAGCTAGATCTAGGACTATGATGCACTCCAAATGAGAAATAGGATGTTATAAATGTAGCTTCACCAAAATGAAACAACTAGAATGGGAAGAGGGGGTTTATATCTTTGAAGAGATAGGGCTCCTCCTATTTCACTGTCTTGTTTCACTCAAGGAAACCCTAGAGATCTCAATCTAAGGATGTAAAGGGGGAAAGAGATCTAAAATAGGGTGCCCTAAGGTGTGATTAGAGACTAAAAGGGGGTTCACCACCAAGCTAGGGCTTGGAAAGGCAAGAAGTAAATGAAGCATGCAAAGTACCATGAAATGAAATTGAAATACAAAATATAAAACTAGAAATGAACAGAGGTGCACTTGGAAGAGTGATATGATCAAAACAAGCTCCAAAACCCTGAAAATTTGTTGTTTGATGCCCACTAGGACTCATACACCAGTCTGGGTGATTTAGTCCCAGACTAGGGTCTTTGTGCCAAAACTAGAATCTGATAGCATGTATGATCTAAATCTCTTGAAACCTAAACAATTTGTTTACTTGGACTCATACACCACAAGTGGCATATTAGTCCCACTCTACTTTTTCAAAGGGTTAAGGCTTGATTCTACTCTCCTATCTCTTCTCTTCCTTCCACACTTTGTTTCCATATCTAAAACCTTGATTTGCGACCTATAGATAAATTTTCGTGAAGATTACAACCTTGTCACAACTTGATGAATTTATTCAACCTTGCAACCTAATCTTCGAAGGATCTTCAAGCCTCAAGACACCTAGATCTGTAATCACACATGTAAAGAGAAGGAAAAACTTGATAATTTTAGGATATAGGGGTTTGCCTAGGTCAAACCCCATTTAGGTAATTAAACCTTGTGATGAAACAATAAAACATGAACATGAAACATGAAATATGAAGCATGAACAATGACACCTTGAATGATTTCTTGAGATATAAATCAACAATCTAACATGAAGTGACAATGCAGAATGTAGATATTGATCTTGAATATGGATACGAGACAATGCTTGCAAATGGATCTTCAATGCTACATTACAACACTATCTCAAAAACATAATTGATGCTTTATGAACTTGACATGATGATGGATCTTGAATTTCTGCCACAAATGATGAATAATTTTCTCCTTAAATGCCTTAGAAATGCTCTTGTAAACTCTCTTGATGCTCTTATGAAGTCTTGGAATGCTTAACTCTTGATAACTTAGGATTATATTATGGAGGCTTAGTGAAATAATGATTTGAGACCTTTTTTATATATAAAAT
Organism: Sequoiadendron giganteum; assembly: GCA_007115665.2. NCBI lineage: Eukaryota > Viridiplantae > Streptophyta > Pinopsida > Cupressales > Cupressaceae > Sequoiadendron > Sequoiadendron giganteum. Next base: position 462,518,166 of record CM021104.1, on the reverse strand, counting down.
CCATCTAATATCCCGTTTATTAGATCCCAGGAGCCAACATTCATGAAATTTGAACTTAAAACCTTGATTTCTCGCTCAAAACCTAAAAAGGGGCCAAATGGGACTCATACGCCACTTGTCGAATTTAGGTCCCATCTAGATGGGGCTCATATGCCCAAGGTGGTGTATGGGTCCCACCAAGCCTTTTTAGGTGGAGGAAATGTCAAGGAGTTGGGAAATTAAGTTTATTTGTTGAACTTGTCAGGATTTTGATTGAAATAAGCCTCAAGATGCATAATATAGGGTCTTAGGGGCATATTAATGATGATATGAAGGCCATAAATGCAAAAGGGACCAAAAATCAATGTGAAGGTGTAAATGAATATGCTTTACAAAATTAAATTAAGGAGAATTTAGGTCTATTTAGGTTAAAAGGGACCTAAATCCAATGTGAATGTGTTAAACACATTACAACACTAAATCAAGGTGACATTAGGTCCATTTTAATGTTAATAATTCTCAAATTAAGTGCGAAAATGTAAAGGGATAATTTTTTCGTTGCCCTAGATGCTATAAGTGGAGTTGAAAAAATGAAATAAAAGATTCTTGAACTTAAGAATTCCATGGAACAAATACAATTGGAAATAGATGATAAGGAATTTAGGAAAAATGGAATTAAAGTCACTAGGTTTTTTATTGTATATGAATTTACATGCAAGCAAAGAAAGTGATCTAGATTCAATGCTATAAGTGGAATTGAACAAATGAAATCAAAGATTCTTGAACTTAATAATTCCATGGAACAAATACAATTGGAAATAGATTCAATAAGGAAACTTGGAAAAATGAATTTTAATGTCACTAGGTTTTGTATTGCATATGAATTTACATGCAAACAAAGAAACTGAGAGATGATTCTATAAGTGAAGTTGAACAAATGAAATAAAATATTATTGAACTTAAGAATTCCATGAAGCAAATATAGTTGGAAATAGATTCATTAGGGTGATCCCACAATAGTGGTTTACAATTTTTGGCCAAACTAGACATTGAAATTATTATTTTCAACTGAATCTTCATATTCGGGCACCTATAGCGACTAAACCATGAGGAATTTGGAGATGATTCAAACTAGAGTCTCATCATATTTTGTCTCTAGATTCTAAATATATTTTTTTCAAAATTTTTGGAATAAGATTGCACTTTTTTTTCCATCTCCCACGAAAACTGGTTTTTTAAGAAAACAACATTTTTAAAATGTGACGCTCACCGTATACAACATAACTTTTTTTGTATGAAGGATAAAATTATATTTTTTTTGAGTTTAGATTTGTAACTACAATATATAGCACTTTAATTTGGTCTCATGGTTTTTTATTTAATATTTGTTCCTTAATAGAGTTTCGAAGTCAAACCAATTGCAATTCAGACATAGGTGGACTGTATACAACATAACTTTTTCTGTATGTATCAAAATTCATTTTTTTTTTTAATGGATCAAGGACATCAATACCCAGCATGAACATATTTAAAAAAAAATTATTTTGATAATTTGCTATTTTTTCACATGTGCAAAATAGAGAGCTTGATTTTCAGTGAAAAACCTATGTTTAATAAAACTAAAAAAACACATACATAATAAAACCAAAACATATTAAAATTATATTCGTGGGATAGCTCATTTCGAGGAATACCATAATCATTTGAAATAAATTTTAAATGAATTCATTTGATCCCCCAAAAGGTAAATCAAAAGTTATTTTTTATCAGCATTTTGATAGGTGTAAAGGAGACTCATTTATAGGTATGGTTTAAAACTAGCGAGGTTCTATCCAAGGGGGTTTGATCTAAGGTAGTTTGATCAAACCCTCTTCAATTGGAATCCTTAAAATAGAAATTTTAAAGGCTTAAATCGTTATATTTTCTAAAAATATGTGATTTTAGTAAAAATCAGTTCCTCTCAGAAATTGTAAACTAGCTGTGTGGGATCACCCATTAAGGAAAAGGAAAAATGAATTTAAATTCACTAGGTTTTGTATTGAATATGAATTTACATGCAAGCAAAGAAAGTGATCTAGATTCAATGCTACAAGTGGAGTTGAACAAATGAAATCAAAGATTATTGAACTTAAGAATTCCATGGAAAAAATATAGTTGGAAATAAATTCAATAAGGAATTGGAAAAATGAATTTGAAGTTACTAGGTTTTGTATTGCATATGAATTTACATGCAAGCACAGAATGTGATCTAGATTCAAAGCTATAAGTGCAGTTGAAAAAATGAAATCAAAGATTCTTGAACTTAAGAATTTCATGGAACAAATATAATTAGAAATAGATTCAATAATGAAAAGGAAAAATTAATTTAAAGTCACTAGGTTTTGTATTGCATATGAATTTACATATAAGCAAAGAAAGTGAGAGATGATGCTATAAGTGAGTTGAACAAATGAAATCAAATATTCTTGAACTTAAGAATTCGATTAAACAAATACATTTGGAAATAGACTCAATAAGGAAAATGAAAAATGAATTTAAAGTCACTAGGTTTTGTATTGCATATGAATCTACATGCAAGCAAAGAAAGTGATCTAGATTCAATGTTATAAGTGGAGTTGAAAAAATGAAATCAAAGATTCTTGAACTTAATAATTCCATGGACAAAATACATTATAATATGAATTCACACATGTGAAAGAAAATAAAGTGGTATAGATCATGCTATAAGTGGTGTTGAACAATTGAAATAAAAGATTCTTGAACTTAAGAATTCCACATGGAACATTTATACAATTGGAAATAGATGAACAAGCCTTTGAAAGAAAACCATTCTAAATCATGTCATATGGAATCAATATATATATCTAGATCTATAAATATTTGAATATATATCTAGCCATGTATCTAAAAAATATATGTCTTGTACATATTTAAATAACTTAAAGCTCTTGGTACATATAATCTGGATCCTCTCTATCTTTAATTCTCTAAAATATTTTCATGATCTTCAATAGGCAACCTCCACTTTTGTTTGGCATGTCCTCTTTTAGGTAAAGTTTCAAAATTTATTTATTTTGCTATAACTAAGTGACTATAATGTAGAACATTTTATCCTGACATATAATCAGTAAATATAATACCATTTTTATCTATCTTTATTTGTTGATAATATGTGCCTTCAATAATGAATAATCCAATGGGATACTCTTGTCCATCACCATCTATCATGGATTCTGTAACTATGGATTTTTCTTGCAAGATTAAATGGTTAGCAACTCACATGCAAATACATCAATCCATAATAAACAATGAAAAGCAAAGGAATAAATAAAGGAATTGATGAAACGATCTCACCCAAGTCCATCATCCTCCATGGCTGACTTCCATTGTACCTTCTAGCTTGCTGAAATGTGAAGTGTGTCCTCAGATTTTGATGAGCAATCTACTATTGACTAGTCCTAAGAAAATTTTGAAGGATTTAATATGAATATGCAAGAGAAAATCAATCCTACATGCAAGATAAAATAGGTAAATGACAAGAACTCAAGAGAATGCAAGAGATTAAGAGAGATGTCAAAATGAGGATAAAATTGGCATTTTATAGAAAATGCAATTTTGGATGGACGGATGAGATTAAAGATTGAGAAATGCCCTAAATTTAATGGTCAAGATTCAAAATGACAACTCTCAATTAGGGTTAGGGTAAGATTTCTAAATGAGTGGACAAGATTTAATTTAAGAAATTAAATCAAGAATGGAGAATAGATGTGACAGTGAAATGAAAATTAGTAAAATCAAGAAGATCAAGTTTGAATAAGAAGATGAGATTTGGAAAATCAATAATTTTAGCAACTACTTGATTTATAGAAGAATATTATCATTTTGAATTAAAATTAATTCAAAATATGAATTTAGTGCGATAGTAAATAATTGATTTTGAGATTATTTACTAAAAGAAGTGGCAGTTAACATGTGAGGCCATTTTAAATAAATTATTTTATTTTATTTAAAATGAGGGAAATGTCAAATAAGGCAATTTAATTTAGGGAATGGGCCCAATAATTAAATAAATTAATAAATCTATTTAATTATAAGAAGAGTTAAGAATTAGTGACATATTAAATAAATAAATAAATAAGATATATTTATTTAATAATTAAGAAGACATAAATGATAAGGATTAATTAAATAAATTGAGAAAGTTATTTAATTATGAGAAGACTTTAGATAGTTAGTGATGCATTAAATAAATAAATAAAATCTATTTATTTAATAATCATGAAAAATAAAAAGACATAAATTAATTAAATAATTATGAAATATTTAATTAATAGTCAAAGGTGGGCCACAAACATAACTAAAATGTCATAATTATGCTAGGACGAAAGTGGTAAAATAGAGCTTGCAGGCCTAGGTCATTTTTATGTGTCTACATATTTCTCCTCTTTGTCATCATGGAATTTATCACGTTATGAAAAAGAAAAGAAGTCAAGAATATGCCCCAACAAAGGAACAAAGTGCCTATGTCCCCTCGGAATTTTTTTTGAATTTTGGCTTAGGGTCAATTTTTTTTGGAAAGTGTCCCGATTAGTCAATTTGATGATCGAAAAAACAATGGCTTGATTGATTTCAAAAATGGAGGATGTTAAGCCAGGGAAAATGCCAATCAAAGGCGGTCAAATGAGCCTCTAGTACAAATCTATCAGGTCAAACCCTAATTCTCAACCTATAAATAAGTTGAAAAAGCCAAACCAAGTGTCATTTTCACATTTGCTATTTAGAAATTTGGAGATTAGAGTGCGAAGAGAAGATGGTGATTCCCATGACAGACCACCATGGCTACCATGTGGGGACCTTTCGATGACCTGAGGGTGCAGAGGCACTCGTAAATACCCTATCCAACCTTTAATTTTTTTGATTTCTGTGCATTTATTAGGGTTTAGGAGACAAAAACAAATGCGTTGTGATGCAAATGCCATCGCGTAAATTGCAAATTCTTTCGCATTCGACGCATTTGATTGCATCATGATGCAAGTGCAATGGGTGGGTATGTGTAGGTTTAGAAGCATGCAAGTGCTCTGGAAAATGATGCAAGTGTAAAAATGCAACACAAGTGTGCTGATCAACAATGCAATTGTTATATTACAACACAACCACTTTTCCAAATGACACAATTGTTATATAATGATGCAATCAGCATACTGAAAGATGCAAACATTGTAAAGGTTCGCAATTACTAGGTGAAATGACGCATCTGTGAAATTGTGACACAACTGCGAAATGCAGAGCCGCATGTGCCATAAGGTGATGCAATTGTAGTTGACCAAGGTTGACTAGCATTGACTTAGTGCAGACTCTTGTTTCAGATGCATTTTTGGATTCTCGGATAGTAATAATGTACTGATTTGCTGACCCATGTGTCCTAACCCTTGTTTTTGCGTGTGTAGAAACAATTAGTTCCTATTTATACTCAAGAGTTTAGGCTTGCTACTTATTCTTTCAGAGATCGGCTGAGTGACAAGGAGAGACGACGGTTGATGAAACTAGGGTTGTATTATGTCACTTACATGCCCATTATTTGGGAAAATAGGGGATTATTGATAGTACTTTGTGAGAGATGGCATTCAGAGACATGCTCCTTTCATTTACCTATAGGAGAGGCTACCATTACCTTGGAGGATGTATATCGTATTTTGCGCATCCTGATCAGTGGGGAGAGAGTAGTATATGATCCACACAAAGGGCGAAAGGCCCTAGAAGAGATGTATGAGGATGCAAATGGTACTGGTTTAGGAATCCATGGATATGAGATTGGATGGGACTTTGTAGCTGACCATTATTCATGATGGGATGCCATGCTTATGACCTTGATTGCTGGGGTGTTGATTCCTGATCATTGTGGACATGGGTTTCCCATAGGATGGGGGGTGTACTAGTTCGCATGTGTGCTTAGAGGATATTATTTGCTTGGGGGCCCTACTTGTTGGCCATGCTTTACCATCAGCTACATGAGTTTGCGTACCAGGATGGACATAGTATTAGCTGCAGGACCACTTTACTTATGATTTGGGCATGGGAGCACATTCCCGTTTTCTGACCACTAGTACAAATTCAATAGCTAGGTGATGGTATGCCTTATGTTTACCTGTAAGCTGGTTCAGTTAGCTAGACCCATGTGGGAGATACCGGGTACTGGTGACATTAGATTGACACATTGGTTAGCTTTATCTGGAGGCCATAGAGAGATTGTGCCCAGTGGCTAGCTGAGGATGGCCATCTTTCATTGTACAGATAGTTCAAATACCTGATTGGCCGTACAGTGCAAAGTCAGTGTATCATTGAGGTGTACTTTCCCTAGCGGGTATTACAATAGTTTAGCGAGTAGTAGGTTCTGCCAGTTAGGATAGAAGAGTATGCACATTTATCTAGGGAGACTGTATGGGGGCCAATAATAGTAGTGGCAGTGGCAAAGAAGCAGATAGATAGCCTGGTTGCACAATAGTGGGGGTGGAGAGGAGGTCTAGTAGATGCCCCTACATCTGCTGAGTATGATACTTGGTGGCAGGTTCATGGGCCTATTCCATTGATAGACCTAGATGGTCCAGCTCCTATAGATTGCAGATCAGTTATCCCGTGGGTGCAGAGGGGAGGTTGGGGTACTAGAGATGGAGGGAGAGATGACAGGGGGCCAGAGGGAGAGATAGTGGTCGAGGAGATGGAGGGAGAGGCGGTGGTCGAGGAGATGATGGAGGTGGGGGTGGGGATGATGGTGGTGGTGATCGAGGTGGGAGGAGGAGGAGGAGGGGTGATGGAGGGTGGAGGCAACTAAGGAGAGTTAGATAGAGAGTGGGTGGCACACCGTTACCACCCATCAGGGAGGAGGGAGAGAAGACAAGGAGGCAGGAGGTAGAGGTCCGAGGAGAGGAGGAGGTCAAAGGGGAGGAGGAGGTGTGAGAGGAGGAGGAGGTGGAGGTTAGAGGGGAGGGAGAGATGCTAGTAGAGGATGATCCTTTTGTAGAGCATCACCCACTAGACATTGATGTGGAGGAGATCAACATAGAGGAGAGAGAGGAGGAGAGGGAGGATTAGAGGGAGGAGGAGTCAGAGGAGGGGGAGGATGAGGCCAAGAGGAGGCTACGAGAGTAGATGATAGAGGGTGAGGAGGAGGGGGAAATACCACCCACTTTGCTGACGGATGCGACTATGGACCAGAGGGTTGCAGACCTTCAGAGCATATTAGATGTGGCCTTGTCTCAGAATAAGGCCCTCGTAGCAGAGCTGGAGGTTGTTCGAGTAGAGTGAGATCAGGTTGTTATTCAACAAAATGAGTCTGATAGATGGGTGATAGAGTTTGCATAGTTGTGTGCAGGACCATCAAGCGATATGGCCAGAAAGTTGGCCAGGATGGTCGAGAGCAAGGGCCGATACAAATTATTATACGAGCAGGCTGTTCCACCAGACAGACGGGACCCAGGGTTATCCAGATCATACAATAGGATCGACAGTGGTACCCAGACCCACAACAACAGTAGATCACAGAGCAGTAGCCATACTAGTGCTGGGGGGTCCACCTCATCAAGGTAGTCATCAGGCCACAAGTCACATAGTTCACATAGGAATTCATCATACCACAGTCACAAGTTGGGGCATGGTCATAGATCAGTGTCATTAGGACACCAAACAAAGCATAGCCAACCTCCTCTCATCGAACCTTCAAGATCTCAGAGTCAAGCTCTAGACACTACGCCCATTCAAATTAATTTTCATGTGATGGTTCAACAACAGCCACCTCACGGGTCACCTCCATGGGATGAAGGGGCATGACATAGGATTTGCATCTTGTTATTTCTATGAGACAATGTATATTTTGACATTTGAGCCAGCGAGCTCCATTTTTGGGATATCCTATGACTTTATCCTATGATATGATACTCTTTTTGAGATATATATGTATGCAATGATTTTGATGTAGACTATATGATTTTGTGTTATGATGCTCTCTGCCTTATTTGATGTTATGTGATGCATTTATGTATCTTGAGATGTATGGATATCATGTTTAATGGCTATGGATGTAATTATGTGTATGGTTATGTATGTATGCATTATGCCATGTATGATGATATGATTCCTATATGTTAATACAAATGATGATTATGATGTCTATATGAAAATGCAAATGATGGTTTTATGGATGCTAGATGGATGGAGGTAAATGATAGTGTCATGCAATGTGAATTATGGTATTTGATTTATGCAAATGTTTAATGTAAAGATGAAATTCTCATATGTTCATGTATGCAATTATATTTTTGGATGTCACAGGATATCATCAAAGGATGGAATAAGAGGAGACGAAAATGGATATTAGTGTGGAGAAAGGCATGCATGTTAATGCAGAAACAAAAATCCTTCAACACTTTCCATAGTACTATAATAGTTGTTGCTCTTAATCATCATTGGGAAAAAATGTCATGATGGCCAACAAACACTATGATATGACATAGATCAATAGTGTGCAAGGTTGAACCATCACATAAATCAATAGTCGCAAACAAGGATGATCATGACTCATACAAGGAACGCAATTGCCCCTAGTCATTTTTTCATAACCAACCACAAAAAAGAACAAGACTAATCATGAGACATCGTTGCTTCTCTAAATCCTGATATTAGGACATCCTTGAGAAACTAGCCACATGATAGTAAAAAACAGACAAGAAAATCATCATACTACGTCGTTGCTCCTCTAAATCTTGAAGTCAGGACATCCTTGAGAAACTAGTAGCAGGATGATCAAAAGGACAAGGATGATCATCATGATATGTCATAGTTCTTCTGACGTAAAGAACTGATATCATGATAATAATAAAAAAGACAGATAGTGTTTTCCAAGTGTTAGCCAAGTGAATAGAATGTCAAGTGTTTTGATGTTGAAATTCCAAGGTTGATGAGGTCTAGTTTGCCAAATGTTGAGTGATACCAGATCCAGGAAGGACACACCCTGAATGACATTGATGTCAAGAGGATCGATTCTCAGAGTTAGGAGAATCCATCAAAATGCCAGATGATGATGATGATGCTTAGGAAGGACACATACGAAAGCATGAAGAAATGATGAGAGTTGCTTCTTAGAAGGATACATTTGAAGAAGAACCCAAAATTTTGACAGGTTGATTTGTCTTGATAGAATTTGAATACATGTCATTGCTGACATGCTGATTTGACTGAAATGTTGATGAAATAAATTATCGATAGATTGCCTGCTTAGGATTGATAAAATATTTGTTTGATTTGAAGATACTTTGACGTGTGTGAAAGTGTAGTGCCATGAACCCTAATGGACTGAGCTAGTACGGCCTCAGGGGCTCATCAATTCATGGCCTTGCCTACGTCATGCACTTAGAGACCTTGTAGTTTGACACGACCAATGACTTTGTTCGAAGGACAAAAGATTGAACCATGATTTTATTTTGATAAACCTAGAAGGATTGACCTAATGTCTCAGGGATTCAGAGATGAATCTTGCCTACGTAGCAAATGCGTAGAGACAACATAGTTCAGACTAGAACAAAGACTAACTGATTGACATGACATACTTGACAAGATACTACTGACTTTGACTCTATTTTTGGGATTTTGACATTGATTTGGATGTTTTTTGTGTTTTCTTCAGGACATTTTTCAATTTTTAGGTCTTTTTCTAGGACTTTTTAAGATTTTTATGACTTTTTCAGGACTTTTTCAGATTTTTAAGACTTTTTTCAAGACTTTTTCAGAGTTTTAGGATTTTTTCAAGACTTTTTACGAATGCAGGATCTTGTGCGACATCCAATTTAGTTACATGATAAAGGTCTTGCCCCCAGACATGTCAAGGATTATCTGAGCCGAATAATATGGAAAGAGGCATACACGAGACAAAAGACAAGGATACACAAGGGGTGATGTCAACCAATGCTAGCCATGGATGAAATTGACAGGACTTATGACGAATTTCGTGAATGTGTCAGGTTGTCGTGATTATGCAAAGTGGATAAAGGCCAATTAGAGTAATAGTAGATGGTGGAGCAACAATTGACTAAGCATGGCACCTGTTTGCCAGGTTTTCACCATGGTACTTATCCAAAGCGCCTATTTGCCAAGTTTTCACTATTAGACGAATTTATTTCTTTTTACTATTTTTGCCATTTTTTAATTTTTTTGGTGTCACCATGATGCTTGTTTACCAGGTTTTCATGAAGGGATGATTTTTTTCTTAATTTTTTCATTTTTTTTGTATTTTTAGGTTTTTAGCCAAGCTCTCTAATGCTATGTGTAGAACTTTCATAGATGTAGGCTATTGATGGTTTATGCCAACTATTCTCCATTAGGCGTGGCCAACTGATAAGCTCCAGAACTGAATGCTGCAGTAATAATATAAGGACTAAGCCAATTAGGCTTAAAATTTCTAGGCTTCTCATGGTCAACCTGATTTCTTGGATTCTATATGAGGACCAAGTGACCAATTTCAAATTTTCTCACCATCACTCTTGTATTATAGCTCCTATAGAGATGATTTTGATATGTTTGCAAGTGATTCAAGGCATTTTGTCATCTTTCTTTTAACATTTCTAGCTCATGTAGGCGAGAGCGTCTTTACTCTTCATCCTCGATCATTCCCTTCAAGGAGACTGGGAGAGAAGGAATTTAAACCTTGATGGGCAATATGGCGTCAGATCCATAGACAAGGGAAAATGGAGTGGCTCTAGTGGGTGTACAAATGCTGGTACGATAGGCCCACAAGGCATAATTGAGTTGTAGGTGCCAATCTCGACCAACGTCATTGACAGTTTTCTTAAGAATGTGAAGAATTGTTTTATTTGACACCTCGGCTTGACTGTTACCTTGTGGATAATATGGTGTGGAGAAATGTTGTTGGATGTGGAATCGCTCACAGAGTTCACAAATGTCTTGATTTTTGAATGGACGACTGTTATTTGTGATGATGGATTATGGGACACTATATCGATAGATGTTGTAATTAAGGATAAACTTGGATATTTTCTTACCGATGATGTAAGTGAGGGGGATGACTTCAATCCACTTAGTAAAGTACTTAGTGGCAGTGATTATGAATTTATGGCCGTTAGAGGAGGATGGATGGATCTTTCCCACGAGGCCGAGTCCCCATTGTGCGAAGGGCCATGGAGAAGTGATCAGTCTCAACTCCTATGCAGGTGCATGGATTAGGTTGCTGTGTGCCTGGCATTTCTGACATGTTCTGACAAACTAAAGAGCATCTTTTTCTAGTGTCATCCAATAGTATCTGTGAACATTTATTTCACAAACCGCAAGCTTTCATAGTTATCTTCCTTTGTAGCTTTGCCTTGTCCTTTATCGCTCTTAGAATTTCGACGCTTGCCACATGGCCTCCAACCAAAGGTTCTTGCTTTTTCATATCACTGTGCTTTTGCTGATCTCTGTCAGCTTGATGTGTGGCTTCCTCTGGCCTTTCTTTGAGTTGGGCCCACTTGGCAGTTACCTTCGCTCGACGTCATCCACATGGCTCCCTCTCGGAGCTTTTCACTAGGGCGTTCCTCACTCCTTTTGCCAATTTTCGTTTGCTCGACGCGTGGCATATTTTTGTGCGCTATTTTTCTTGTAGTTGCTGCCTTCGCCATTTTTCTCACTTGCCACTGCATGTTCTTCTTCGGTGCCGCGTGTTCATTTCTAATGCTGCATGGTTTTCTGTTCCATGCAACGGCTTTGCTAGCGCACTGTTGGGCGATCGTTCTCTTCGGTGGCAGCTCGAGATGATTTGGGGCGTTGATGTTTTCTCGCAGCATATTGCTTTGTGGTTTTCAGGCGATCAACTGGCCTTTATATGAGCCCCTTTTCCTCTTTTTTAGGTTGTTGATTAAGTTGATAAAAATCTCCCAAGCACTGTGAAGAGCCTCTATAATATTTTTATTAAACTTGAAGTTTGTAGACTGTGCCAAGCATTTGACATTTCTATTTTTCATGTATTTGATAAGACTGTTAGTTTGTGTTGTTATTTTCCTATAATGTATGAATGCCTGTTCTTCAGCTTTTGTGATCTTTCATAGCTAAATGAATATAGATCATGTTCTTTGACTCCTCTGTGTTGGCTAAAGTTATGCCAAATTATATTATGCAATTAGAGGGTGTTTGTTATGTTTTAAAGTGCTTCTGAGAAAATTTACTTAATAAGCAACATTTGGTGGTTTGGGACTTTGCATCCAGTACTGTGCTCTGGTAAATTCATTTATGATTTTGGTGCATCACCTATAGCTTAGTTTTCACATTTTTCTATTTTTCTAACCCTTTACCTCCCCCACTAAACGAAGATCCGGCTTCGATAAAATCTCGGAGGTCACTTAGCTAGCACACTATGTCCCCCAATAGCTAAGTTTCCCATAAGACTGCTACTACCTACAAAATCTTGCGTCAATAGTTCTTTTTCTGGTACGCTCGATGGGACACGAACTAGCACGTTCGCTTGAAATATAGGTGTGTATGAGCCATAGTCCTGTAACTAGGTCGCAAACTACAAGATTCCCTGGCCTGCTCGTACCACCCTTAGTTTCTGTTCACCCAAGAGGGCGGTAGGGTAGTCCTTCATCTTCTCCTTCTCCACCATCGCCTCCATCTCCTGCACCTATGACAACTAGAAACTATGTAGCTTGGGATGTTGGTAGTCCTTTAGTAGCACCTATGCCTCCTGCAGTATGGGCCCCAATCCCTGCTTCTACTCTAAAAGCTATCCCTAAGTATTTTGGGGATGAGTCAAAGACACTGATAGAACACCTGCAAGATGTGGCAGACGTATGTCTGATACATAGTGTGTCAAATGAAAATGTAGCTCTCAGATTGCTTGTCACTTCCTTCTGAGGAAAGGTGCTGAACTGGTATAGAAATCTTGGGGCTGATACTATTGCTACTTGGGATGAGCTCAGAACCCCGTTTTACGAGCATTTTTCAAATGTTGGTGATAGATCATCATTATATCATCAGCTGGCCAGTATAAAGCAAGCTCCTCATGAAGCTCTGCCTGATTTCAATGCACATTTTCATTCGACCTAGTAGAGAGTACCTGTTGGCAGCCGACCGCCTCCTGATTTGGCATTCATGTTCTACTTAAAGTCAATTGATGCTGATATCTCCATGATGCTTCAGGCTCTTGGTGGAGCGACTCTACTTGATGCTTATGCCTTGGCTGTCACTACAGAAAATAACCTGATTATTGCTGGGAAGTTGGCACCAAGACCTATCATGCCATTGTTCCCCGAGTGCAATGCCGCAAAAGCCGAAGCTCCTTTGACCAACATGCTTGCAAATCTACTCCAGTCTAAGTATGTGTATCCCATAATAGCTCTGAGCGCAACTCTGATTGTGGCTCCAGTGCCTAACCCCCTGATGGCCGAAATGAACGAAATGAGAGAACAAATGCGGGCCATGACTAATGAATTAACTACCATGAAGCAGCAACAATATAACTATCAGAAGCTGGCTTATCAAAATTATCAAAGTGGGAAAGCTTCGTATCAATCAAACCAGTGGCAAGATAGATCACGTGGAAATACTCAGGCACAACCGAATAACCAAGTTGTTCCAGTGACCTTACCGATGTAGACTGTACACCCCAGTTCAAGTAAAGAGTTAGTTGTGGGACAAAATAACTTAGCCAAAGATGCTAATTCATGGTGTTTTCCTTGCAATGATGCACACATGCCCTGAAATTGTCGACGGGGAAATTTGCAAAAGAAGATTGTGGAGCAACGTAGCCAAGGTAACGTACCTGACCCCACCAACCAGTCCTATGCTTCTCAACAGATGGAGAATGTAGTCTTCGCCACTCAAATGCAAGGGATGTCCATTCAACAAAAGTTAGATATAGTTCCAGACCAAGCACTCTTTTCTTGGATGGAAGGAGGACAGTCAACTTTTCCGAATGACATTCCCATGGATAAAGTTCCCTGAGTGCAATTTGACTACAACACGCGTTCAAAGCGTAGATTCACTGGAGAGTTCACATCTCCGCCAACTAATACTCCATCTCAATGAATGCCTAGCCCATCGGCAGGCCTATCGCCAATCCCACAATAGTCTAAGGTGGCTATTCCTAGCTCTCTGAATCCAATTCCTCTGAAGGCGAAGGCTCCTACAATCATCCCTATTGTTGCCAAATAGCTGGATATACCAGCCGCGAGGCCTACACCAACTATGAAACCTATGGAGCAAGCAACCGTGGCTCATCAGTCGTGAGTGCAGTTCTAATGCTTATCATTGGTGACAAGATATTACATAATTGTATGATTGACTTTGGTGCTAGCACCAACAGTCATGCCCAAGCAAGTAGCTGATGCTTTGGGTTTGAAATATGAGCCTCTTAATAAGGGAGTCATGCAGCTAGATGGAAATAAAGTTGATACTGTCAGGGTAATCAGGGGATTACCTATGACATTATTCGCATGCCCTAGTATCACTGTGAATCAAGATACCATACTTATTGATGTCCCTCCTCTGTTTAGGATATGTTTATCCCGAGAGTTCACAACAAATGCCAGAGGATATCTAGCATTAGATTGGTCACATCTGATTTTGAGAACCAAACATGGAGCCAAGATGAAGCTATTTTCAAAAAATCTACATTCTGAGCATGTTGCTGATGAGGCCCTACTTAACATTGAAGTGGCGCATACTTCCATTACCCCAGAGGAAAGGTTTAATCTTTAATTTCTAGAGGAAGAAGAGGCAACTAGCTCGCGGACGGAAAATGAAGAAGCTCTATTAAATGAGTTTATTGATACAGACCCTTTCGGGAATTACCATGCAATTGGCCTCGAAACCTATGTTATACATGATGAATGGAAAATTATGCCCAAAGTTACTAAAGAGCCTGGAGGCGAAAAATCCTTGAAACTATGGACTTTGTACTTTGATGGAGCAAGATGCAGAGTAGGAGCTGGAGCGGGAATTTGTTTGACATCCCCATCCGAGGAAAAGACCTTAAGGTCATATCGCTTCTAGTTTTCCTAGTCAAATAACGAAGCCGGATATGAAGATCTAGTCCATGGTTTAAGCCTTGTAGAGAAAATGGGTGCCAAGCAAATAAGAGTGTTTGAAGATTCAGAATTGGTGGCCAACCAAATCCGAGGGATCTCTGCTACAAAGAATGTCCAGATTCGATCATATCGAAACAAAGTCTGGGATCTTATTGAAAGCTTTGAGGCATTTAATATTTAGGCTATACTGAGAGAGAAGAACTCCGAAGTTGACTGAATGACAATTGTCAGAGCTCAGTTTGAGCCAGCCTCCTAGTTGTTGAAAAATAAGCATGCTGTGAGAGTAATTGTATGACTTGCTGTTCCGAACAATGTTCAAGACTGGAAAGTGTTCGATAGTGATGCTCATATCGCATCATTTCTCCAGTCATCAGGGGAATTTGCTGATCAATTGCAACCAAATATTTTTGAAGCCTACAGAGACTAGGTAATCTAGCTGAAATCCAACAAGCTTCCTAGAGGCCTTGTTACTCTAGAGAGTCTCTTTGACTTTGATGACGCATGGAGGGATAAAAGGAAATTGGTAGATGACAAAGGTTATTATATCGACTTGCATGTCAGAGAGGACAAAAAGCTCAAAGTTGGTAAGGAAGTGTCTCAGAAGAATAAAGACAGGCTCAAGCACCTATGTGAGGAATATTTGAGAGTGGTACCTTGGTCATACGATGATCTTAAGGGATATGATCCCAGGATCATTTAGCATACAATTGAGCTAGTGGAAGGAGCAAAGCCGGTTCGATAGAAGCAAAGGCCTATGAACCCAAAAATTGAGACGCTTATGTCACTAGAGTTGAACAAGCTGATTGCATCTCGAATAGTGTTTCCAATCAAACATAGCACTTGGGTGTCTAACTTGGTGCCAGTCCGGAAGAAGAATGGTGACATACGATTGTGTGTAGACTTTCGAGACCTGAATAGGGCATCCCTGAAGGATCATTACCCCTTGCCTTCAATGGAGGTAATCCTACAAACTGTAGCTGGTTCTAAAATGTTTTCTATGCTAGATGGCTTTTCGGGCTACAATCAGATCCATGTAAAAGAGGAGGACCAATACAAAACAACATTCACCATGAAGTGGGGAACATATGCATATGCTAAGATGCCTTTTGGCCTCTCAAATGCTAGAGCCAATTTTTAGAGGGCTATGGACATTGCCTTTAAGGATTTAATTCATAAGATTATACTTATCTATCTGGATGATTTGACAATGATTTCCAAATCAGCTGATGATCACTTTGATCATTTAGAGCTTGTCTTCCAGAAGTGTCAGGAATTTGGGATTTCTCTAAAACCGAAGAAATGTGTTTTCGGAGTTCCCTAGGGAAAGCTATTGGGATATGTTGTCTCGAAGGAAGGCATAGCTATAGATCCGAAAAGAGTTGATGCAATTAGGGAGCTTCCCATGCCCGTAAATAAAAGAAGTGTGCAATATTTTCTAGGTAAGGTCAATTTCATCAGTCGATTCACTGCAGACTTTGCAGGGATCGTTCGGCTGATTACCTTAATGCTGAAGAGGGACCAAATTTTTAAGTGGATGACAGAGGCCATAAAATCTTTTGAGCTTATAAAGGAGGTCATATCTTCAGCCCTTGTGTTAATTAACCCAGACCTATCTAAATATTTAATCATGTATATTTACGATGGTGGCAACAACATTGCCACGATGCTCATGTAGAAAGATGTTGAAAATAAAAGGGAGTCTCCTGTCGCTTTCTACTCGCACACCTTAAAGGAGTATGAGGTGAAGTATAATTTTGTTGAAAAGAAAGCCTTTGCTATTGTGACAGGGCTCAAGAAGTTCTGACACCTGATATCATACAATAAGGTGATTGTTTGTGTACCACATCCTAGTGTGCGGGAATATATCATGGAAGGAGAAATCACCGAGAAGAGAGCTAACTAGATCACCAAGATCCTAGAATATGATATTGAGATTAGGCCTGTCAAGACTATTAAGGGTAAAGGACTATGCAAGTACCTCACTGAGAATAATGAACCAATGACAGAAGTTGAAGCCCTAGAACCTGTGTTACTAAATGAGGAAAGCTCTAGAGAAGATTGGCTAGAAGATAGGATGAACTTCAAGCAAACCAACAAGTATCCAACCAACCTGCCTTCCTTTAAAAAATTGTTCTATCAGTTGTAGAATAGCAGTTATGTTCTTTTAGAAGGAGTACTTTTCAAGAGAAATTTTAATGGCGTCTTGCTGAGATGTGTAAACAAGGAACAAGCTAAGAGAATATTGGATCAGTACCACAATGACCCAACTGGAGGGCACTTTTCTGCAAGGACTACTGCAATAAAGATTATATGTGCTAGTTATTTTTGGCCAACATTATTCAATGATTCTTTTTCATTAGTGAAGTCTTGCAATGAGTGTTAGTTTTACGTCGAAAAAAGGAAAAATGCTGCTATGTCGTTAAGGCCTATAGTAGTAGAGGTACCTTTTGCTCAATGGGGACTTCATTGGGATGATTAATCCTTTTTCATCAGCTAGACACAGGTGGATATTGATAGCAATCGACTACTTCACTCAATGGGCAGAAGCAGTCCCATTAAAAAATGCTACCAAAATAGAAATTGTCAATTTCCTTGAGGAGCCGGTAGCCAGATTTGGCTCGTCTAAAATGATTATCTCTGATAATGCTAAGGATTTTCTTGGCTCGAAGATGAGTCAATTTGCATTAAAGTATGGAGTTTTCCTTAAAACCTCTTCCAACTATTACCCTCAGGGGAATGGTCTTGTGGAATCCACAAATAAAAATCTAATCAGGTTAATTAAGAGGATAGGTTCGAAACACTAGAAAGAATGGCATAAGAACCTCTGGACAACGTTGTGGGCAGACCGAATCATGCCCAAGCAGATACTAAAGACATCTTCGTATGAGATGATGTATGGGAGGAGGCATTGCTGCCTATCGCCATGGAAATCCCTACCCTCCAGTTTCTTAAATCTCTAGAAATTGAACATAATGGAGTAATGGAGGTATGGTTTTCCAAGCTACTCGAGGTTTAGGAAAAGAGAGAGCATGCCCTTGAGGCGATGAACAATTTCCAACAGGTGATAAAGAAGTGGTTCAATAAAAAGGCATTAGATCAAGAGCTACAATGCGGGGACTTGGTGCTCAAGTTCAACGAGCGCAAGGCAAAGCCCGACCAACATGGAAAATTTGACAGTCTCTGGGAAGGGCCTTTCAAAATTATCCAATGTAAATAGTTCAACTCTTTCAAGTTGGAAGACATGGAAGGTAATGCCTTAAGTATTCCAGTTAATGGAATACATCTTAAGAAATTTAATTAGTTCTGCCTATGTGATGGCTTTGTAAATTGTAAATATGTAATTATCTTTCTTGCTTTAATTTTTGGGTCTTCTCAGTGCTCTTAAAAAACAACAACAATAGTGCATGAAATTGAAAAACATTGTAAATGAGCCAATATTTGAAAAGCATAAGTATTATATTTTTGCTGGAACATTTACATTGCATACGGTAGAGACTAGTGGCCTTGTATCAAATATACACATATATCCACTAGAGGGTAGAGAGCTAGCAAAAAGAAGGAGAAAAAGCATGCTGGGGTTATTTTTTCTTTTCAGTCATGTAGAAGCAACAACATCCAGTGGCATAGGGTGAGGAAAGACCATCCTCTCAAAGTCCTCGTACCACTGCATGTTCCAGAACGGTTAAATGTGATGAATCTCCATGAGAAAATAGCAGCCAACACGAACATTGGAGCGATGTTCTTTGTGAGTCTCGAGCTCAAAGCCAAATAAGAAAGGCCTGGTTGGCATAGGTCCACCATGAAGCAACAGCCAATGCAGGTTGTGAACTGAAGGGACCCCATGATCAAATTTGGTGGCCCACACTATTTTCTCCAATCCTCCAAGGTAACATCATGGGAACAGTCGCTTCGTCAGCTTCAGGACCTTGCATTTGGAGACACTGATATCTAGCAACGAGGTGACAAAGTGTGAGTAGATGCTAGTGTTGACTTGGTATTTTTCCTCATATTCCACGCAATCCTTACCGAGGACCCATTTGATCGCTTTCACATACAACAAGTTTTTGATGCCTGTCATGCGCTTTAAGTGCCTGCACCTAATTTTTCCTAGGAAAGCGGCTTGAGTCTTCTCGCAGATTAGTCTAATCGGCGTTTCCATGTTGCTTGCTACTCTAGCTAGAAAATGAAAAATTGCTAAGATAACTAAAGCTTACTAAGTAGAGAATGCTAGGAATAATTGTGATTAGCAATGCTCCTAATGGCCCTATTTATAGATTGAAGTTGGGGTTCAAACGCCGAGGCAAGCAATAATTACATCAGAGGCAAATAGAGCTATCGGGCTTTGATAATCAATGTCGTAGCATGTGAGTTGATAGGAATGATTAGGTACAGTTGCAACTTGCCTTGTTCAAATTGCTGTGTTAAAGAGATTGAGCCAGGTGTCTGCATGAGGAGCTGCCATCCCAATAAAATCAAGCAAATCTTTTGGTAAAGCCATTGGGCGCTGTGCCCAAGTACAATCAAGATTAGTAAATGCAAGGGAATTTGCGAAGGATATGGCAAGGTTGTCTTGGTCCGCTATCCAAGAAAATTTAGGTGCCACTTCATGCGAAGTCATGTCTCTTAAATATGGATAGTAATTTGGTAGGTCAGCGATCCCTTTGCACGCATGAAAAGTTGGTGATGCATATAAAAACTAAATGTGAAAGGTTGGCACGTACACTTGCTAAGCCATTTTTCACGAAAATCAAAAAGTAGGTTTAGCATGTAAAAAGGTGCATTTATTGTGAGGATTTATCAAAAGATAAAAATGGCTAAGTCATTCGCAAGAGAGAAAGAGTTTTCAGAAGCTAAGTTATTTGCGAAGGTTTGCAAAAATTTCTTGCGAATACAAAGAAAATGGTTGAGATTGCAGAAAGTTCACACCAGCCTTGGCTCTAGAGAGTATTAATGAACAAAGATTAAAGGAACCCTGTGTGGATATCTATAGCCAGGAGTCTTTTGGTACTCCAGGCATCCCAACAAAGCCATGTTGGCCCTTCACCAGTCTAGTGGACCAGAGGATGCTGAGCACGGTTCCTCATAGGAACCAAGCGTGAGTATCAGAGGATTGGGATAATGTTTTGGATCTTGAGTTATCTCAGAATCCCAAAAACCTTAGGGAAGCTGCATGTGAGAGAAAGAAGAAATTAACAGACCCTTTCTACTAGCGTTTATGGGACTGTGGGCTCCCCCAGTACATGGTTCCTCTGGTACATCATTGCCCAGAAAGTGTGGTAACATGCGCATAAAACTTTGACCCTCAGATCGGAGTAATAAGTGGCCCTAATTTGAGGGTAATCATCAAACCCGAAGCTCTTCAGGATATGCTATGCATCCCGCTCCCCTTGACCCAGAATGTTGAAATTTTCAACATAAAAAGGATGCATGAGAAGTGGGGAATGCTCAGAATGGCACCATAGTTTTCCCACACGGAGATTGCTCAGCCGACAAATGTCTCAACACCACCCAAATTTACATTTAATATGGGTGCTTTAAAAATTGGGTCTTCTGCTGTCTGTTCCATGTTGGTGCTGGTTTGCGGACTTGATACAGACAAGCAAGTCTTCGAGTTTCAAATGTGTCTCAACTTTATGTTGAGAAAGAACAATATGCCTCTACTTCTGGACTTTGCAAAAGTTATTGTTGATGATATGAAGTAGCAAATGCAGGATTTCCAGGTTGGTTTTAAATTCAAGTATTCCTCTTTCCTGGCCTACTTAATATTGCATTAGAATCCAGACTATTTCCAGCAATTTATGTCTTTGGCCATTTTCGACGAGACTGGCACAAGGAAGCCAGTTTTGAAATGGAATCTCATCCTATCGAAAACTTTTGATTATTATGCATTTATGGATGCGTTCTTAGCTCCACCTTTGTGGGCCTTAGAAGGATCTGGAAGTAGCATTTCTACGTGCCTGTCGCCAAGATAGAAATCATGGTTGGGAAAGCTTCTTCCGCCTTGTGATTGGTTCTTTGCCACATACTTCACTATGCTTCGCATGCGAGGTTTTGTCCGGGAACCTTTCTGGCTCCCATGCTTTCTTTCTGATAGAGTGTTGGCCCTGGAGATGTTAAGACAGCTATGTAATAGTGATAATGATTACTGGGGAGGAAAGCATTTAACTTCCCATTTGATACTACCGGTCATGTTTAGCTCCATGTCACTGGTCAAGAAAAGGACTTCAAAGATTATGTACTGAAAGTTGGGACATCTTGGGTTGGTGGTCATCAATGACACCTGTTAATACAACCCCGAAAATAATTTATCGGAGGTTGGCATAAGAATCCCACATCAGCCTCGGTTATTCTTGGACCCTCGAAGAAATGTTGAAGAGGGGAATTTGAGGTTTTATGTAGGCCTTGAATATTTGCCTACTGAGGACAAGCAACCGCCATGGCTGAAATTTTACTACATAGAAGGGAAGGCCAACCCAAATCAGAAGATCAACTAGTCCCTATGCACCCAATTGAATAAGGTCGAATGGAAGCCCGTGAAAATTTGAGACTTTTGGATATATCGGCAGGAGATTAAGGCAACCAACAAGCTTTACGAAGAGTTGGCTCTTGATGAAAAATTTGATGACGTCTGGGAGAATGAGCATCTAGACACAGAAAGGTCTTCGAACCCTTCAACGTCGAAGCAACACTATGAGAAGGGAAGAGCTGCTACGGAGCTCGGAGAAGAGGTAACTTAGAACGCCCCTATTGCGGGAGAGGATTCAATGCATGAAGAAGATGTCGAGGAGCAGTCTGCATAATGGGAGGATATGCTAGGTGCACAAATGTCAGAGTGATCTAGCTCCTCTAAATCAACCCAAAAGAGGCCAAGGACTACCAAGCATAGTCGGCAGGTCATTGTTGACCTTGAGGACTCTCCGGAGGAGAAGCGACTGCGAACAAGACAATCCGGCAGAGAGGAAGGGAAGTTGCAGGAAGAAGCGGTCATATCGTCTGCAACTCCTCACGAGCCTTAGGCATTATTTCCTCCCTCTTCCCTCTCTACCATGTCTCTAGTTTCCTCTTCGTCTACCCCAAATTTTTCATCTACACTAGCTTTGTCTATCGCTGGCTATCTTGAGTAGCCCGGTCCTTTCCCTCCTAGTTTTCCATTTTCATCCTCCGCTTTCCATTCCACCCCTAGGACTCAAGTGGTCACTAGTTTTGACCTAATGAACCAACAATTTTCATCCCTGAGGCTTGGCATATCAGTTGGTGCTTCCTCTACTTTTTCTCCTGTCATGTTTTCATCACCTCCAAGCGGTCATTTCATCCCACCCTTTTCCTCGACCATTATCACAAGGCCTAGCAAATCCACTGATGTGCCCAACATGCTCTCTTTCCCATTAGCAGTCCCTTGGGAGTTTCCTTTTGCCGGTGGGCTGAGAATCCCTTCCCAGGAATATTTCTCATAGGTGGAGGCAAATAAGAGTGCCTGAGCCAGTCAAATTCAAAAAAGGAGACAAAAGGATGCAAGCAGGCCGTCAGAGCCTCTCTTACAAACTGTGTTCAATGAGAGCCATAATTCGTTGATGTTTGCAAAGATCACTCCTAATGTGATTAAACCGGTAGGAGAAATGTTGCCGAGTGATTACTCTGTCAATGCCATTGGACTGGATTTGCAGCAAGCTCGTTCGCAGGATAAGGTCGAGCTAATGGAGGAGACCCAGAAAATAGTAACCACTGATTACCTCAAGCTTAATCGCCAAGCAAGGAAAAAGGAGGAGTAGATATTGGAGCTAAAGGGAAAGGTTGATATCTGGGTGAATAAGTTTAAAGCCCAGGAGAATGAGATAAGTCGCCTGCAAAAGGAGAGGAGTGCTTTTAAAAGAAAAATCAAGGAGCTTCAGGCTATGAGCATGGAAATCTTCCCGACCCTCCAAAATGAGGCCGAGCTGAGTCGGGCAAATGAAGAAAAGCTCCGTGCTGACATACTACTATTGAATGAAGGTATAAAACAACTCGGACAAAGCACAAGTGATGAAGTAAATGAAATGAATGTTGTTTTAGAGTCAGAAATCCAAATGAAGAAGGTGATCAAATTGGCCCTAGAAGAGAAAGAAAAGGAGATTGCCACTCTAAGGGAGCAGGTGTCCGCATTGAACGAAAGTTTAACAGAGCTAAAGGTGGACCTGAGCAGCAAAGTAGCGGAGATGGATATTTTGAGGGCCCAACCTCTTGCACCACAAATGAGCTCGTTGGAAATTGCAAAGGAGTTATACGCGTCATAATAGGATAAAGTCAAGGCGTTATGTCTTACTCTGTAGCCCACCCTAAAATTTATGGCACAGGCGACCAGCCTATGCGGAGCAGTCAGTGAAACAATTCAGTAGGTGCAGGAGGTAACTTCTGATAAGGTTCTGGAGGCCAAGATTTTGTTGGGAAAATGGTATACAACTTCTGACGAGGCTCTGAGCAGTGTGGGTATAGCAGATTGAACAACGGCGGCCATGGGCGTGAAAATCCTCATTTCTATGCATGAGGTCGTCCAACATGTGGTGGAGTGTAGATCCAAGTTGAACCAGATTACCAGTGACATGTGAGCAAAATTTTTTCGCTTAACTCAGAGAGGCCTTCCTTCCCCCTTCATCATAGATTAGGCGGTAGCAGGTGTTGAGCATATTGTTGCAAGGATCAAAGAAAAGAAGCAGGACCTTTTTGTTTTCCAATCTTTTGATCAGTCTCCATCTGCTGAGAAAATTGAAGGTATCGTGCATCAATTGGTGTAGCTCTTCTTGCAGTTGGAATTGGAGACGAAAATATCTGGCGGATTGCCTTTCAAGGAAATTATTGATCTCAAGTTGGCACATGAAAATCTGTGAGCTCTCTCCGCACCATCAAATGAAGTCTGGGCTGGTCTGCAAGGTGCCCTCTCTAAGTTATGAGCGATAATGGGATGTTGAACCAGGATTTTTGGGGTTCTTCATTCCATAGGCAAAATGTCCCTATGAGTCGCCAAACTATGAACATTTATTTCACAAACTGCAAGCTTTCATGGTTATCTTCCTTCATGGCTTTGCCTTGTCCTTTATTGCTCTTAACTTTTCAATGCTTGCCACATGGCCTCCAACCAGAGGTTCTTTCTTTTCCATATTATTGTGCTTTTACTGATCTCCATCTACTCGACGCGTGGCTTCCTCTGGCCTTTCTCTGAGCCGGGCCCACTTGGCGGTTACCTTCGCTTGGTGTCGTCCACGTGGCTCCCTCTCGGAGCTTTTCGCTGGGGCATCCCTCACTCCTTTTTCTAGTTTTCATCTGCTCGACGCTTGGCATATTTTTGTGCACTATTTTTCTTGGAGTTGTTGCCTTCACCATTTTTCTCACTTTTCGCCGCGTGTTCTTCAGTGTTGCGTGTTCATTTATGATCCTGCATGGTTTTTTGTTCTATGCAATGGCTTTGCTGGTGCACTGCTGGGCGATTGTTCTCTTCAGTTGCGGCTCGAGATGATCTGGGGCGTCGATGTTTTCTCGCGACATCTTGCTCTATGGTTTTCAGGCGATGGACTGGCCTTTATATGGGGCCCTTTTCCTCTTTTTTAGGTTGTTGATTAAGTTGATAAAAAGCTCCCGAGCACTGGGAAGAGCCTTTGTAATATTTTTATTAAACTTGAAGTTTGCAGACTATGCCAAACATTTGGCCTTTCTATTTTTCATGTATTTGATAAGACTGTTAGTTTGTGTTGTTATTTTCCTATAATGTATGAATGCATGTTCTTCAACTTTTGTGATCTTTCATAGCTAAATGAATACAAATCATGTTCTTTTACTCCTCTGTGTTGGCTAAAGTTATGCCAATTTATACTATGCAATTAGAGGGTGTTTGTTATGTTTTAAAGTGCTTTTGAGAAAATTTACTTAATAAGTAGCATTTGGTGGTTCGGGCCTTTGCATCCAGCATTGTGCTCTGGTAAATTCGTTTATGATTTCGGCGCATCACCTGTAGCTTAGTTTTCACGTTTTGTTGTCTTTCTAACCCTTTACCTCCCCCACTAAATGAAGATCCAGCTTTGATAAAATCTTAGAGGTAACTTAGCTAGCGCACTATGTCCCCCAATAGCTAAGTTTCCCATAAGACTGTTGCTACTTGCAAAATCTTGCGTCAACAGTATCCAAGTCTGGTGAGTTTCCTAGCTAAATTTGGGCCACTCAAATGAGATCCACATATACTCTCATGCACTTCTCATAAAGTTATTTGGGATTCATTAGTTTCGAGACAATGAAGAAGGGTGTTATCAAAGCCACAACGGTATAGGGTGTCACTAGCGATGGTGTGTTAGGTGACTTTTCGTATAAAGGACTTTCTCTGGTTATTGGAAAGATTGGGTGGTAGGGTTTGGGACTTAAGATAATCATAGATGTCCTAGTACCAAGGTAAGCTAGGAATAACAATCTCGCAAACCATTTCTGACTCTAGGATGTCATATGCAGGCATCAATAGTTGTTCAACTAAGCATTCAAATTGTGACACATTATTTGGGATGTCTAACAGAGATCCAATTATTGCCATTGCATCAGCTGCCTTATTCCGTGTCTTGGGGATTTGTTCAAAGGAAATTAGTTTGAAATATGTCAGGAAGCTATCCACCATTCGCTTGTAGGGGAGTAACTTTTCATCTTTTGTTTCATAATCATCATTCACTTGGTTGATAACTAACTGAGAATCCCCGAATACTAGTAATGTCTGAATTTTTCATTTAATTGTAATTTTGAGTCCTGCGACCAGTGCTTCATATTCTGCAATGTTATTAGTAAAAGGGAAGGTGATCCAGAATTCCTTAAGAATTGAATCCCCTTGCACTGTGATGAACAAGATACCAGCTCCTAATCTATGACCAGTGTGGGACCCATCAAAATGTAGTTTCCAAGGTGATGTAGGTTCTACGTGAAAGATGGAATCATCAAGAAAATCAGTTATTAGTGGATGAGTGCCTTGGATGGGTGTATTTTTAAGTTGATCTGCTATTACCTGCCCTTTTATTGCCTTGCGCTCAACATATTTTATGTCATATTCACTCAAAATCATGAACCACTTTGCTAACCGGCCTATCAATGTTGCCTAACTTAGGAGATACTTTAGTGGATCAATCTTGGCTACCAGGTGTGTTTTGTGATTCAATATGTAATGTATTAGTTTTTGTGTTGCAAGGACAACTACGAGATAGGCACGTTCCACCGATGTATGATTAAGTTCATATCCTATCAGTGTGCGACTGATATAGTAAATGGCTCTTTCTTTTTCCTCATAGTCATTTTGTGCCAATAATGCCCCCAATGCATTTATAGTTGCAGAGACATACAGGATCAATGGCGTGCCTTCAATGAGCGGCATTAGGATAGGTGGTGTCAATAGATATTCTTTGATTTTTTCAAAGGTTGTTTGACATTTGTCTGTGCATACAAAGGGGATACTTTTGGGTAATAGGTACTAAAATGGTTGATACTTATCTGCCAACTGTGCGATGAAGCGTTAGATGGACTGCAATCTACCCTAAAGTGTTCTCAACTCACTAATTCCTTTTGGTGGAGGCATGCCCAGTATTGCTTTCACCTTTGCAGAATCAACCTCAATGCCTCATCATGAAACTATGTAGCCCAATAGTTTTCCTGAAGTAACCCCAAAGACACATTGTTTTGGGTTCAAACGAACCTTGAAATCTTCTTGCCGTCTAAAATTTTTATCCAGGACCTTGAGATGATCTTTTCGTGTCAAAAATTTGGCCAAGAGGTCATCCACATAATCCTCCATTAGTATATGCATCATGTCATGAAATATTGTTGTCATGGCTCTTTGGTATGTGGCGCCTACATTATTTAAGCCGAAAAGCATGACATTCCAACAATATGTTCCCCATGGGCATGTGAATGTCATTTTGTGTTGATGCTTAGGTGCAATGTGGATTTGGTTATAACCCGAGAAACCATCCATGAGAGACAACATCTCATACCTTGCTGTGAGATCAACAATCATGTCTATATTCGGCAATGGGAAATCATCTTTTGGACAAGCCTTATTTAAATCTCTGAAATCCGTACAGATGCAGATTTTTCCATTTGGCTTTGTGACAGGGACAATGTTGGGTATCTAGTTATCATAGTCTATTGATCTTATGAATCCAACATCTAGTAACTTCTTTAGTTCAGCCTTTACAAGTAGTGCAATCTATGGATGCATTTTTCGTAATTTTTGTTTGATTGGTTTGATACTTGGAATTAAAGGAAGATGACACAATACCAATTTTGGATCTAGACCTAGCATGTCGGCATATGACCATGTGAAGTTAACTTTCCTTTCTATGAAGAATTGTTGGAATTCAGGTTTTAATTTTTTTGTTAATGATGTAGCCAAGAGAACCATTTTGGGATTCTCTGGTGTAGCTATGTTAACTTCTATGGTGTCTTCAATAAGCATTGCCAATTTTTCCTGTGTTATGGGAAGAAATTCCAATCCTCCATCCTTAGGTGCCTCATAGAGGTTTTCACCTTTGGATACATCCTTTATTTTTACTATTGTATTTTGAGAAGGTGCCTTGAGGTTTTCACCTAAATACATTTCTTTTTATTTTAATCTTTGTATTTTTGCAACTGGAGGATTGTACAGACTCCCCAAAGTAAGTTACACAATCTAGATCAATAGAAAATCCTACTTTTTGATCACCCCACGGTATGCCCTCTCAGAGTCCCATGAATTCTGCAATGGCCTCATCGTTCTAAAAAATATCCATAGCAGGTGGCTCTTGTTGGTCCCAATCAATTAGTTGTGGGTAAACAAGGGAAATCCCATTGCCAGTTCTAGTAAAATATGGGGAAGATGTGGAAAGCATGCAAATTGAAGCCTCAAGTGTGAAGGCGGAGTTGCAATTTCAACTTCCATGTCAGATTCAATGGAAGGACCATATTTAGGTTCAAATGAGTTGTATTCATAGTCATATTAGGGGACAAAAGTATCAACATCATGACTACTGGATGGCAGTTCAGAGGCATGGATAGTAGGTTCAGACATGCTAGGTTCATGGGTGGGCTCAAGAATGGGGCGGGAAAATTCAGATGTTGCCGACAACAATTTATGTTTCTTTGGATCCTAAGGAATGCTTACCCATTCCTTATTTTTAGAATGGCGATCAATATGATCAATATTGTAATTTTTTCAAAATCTTTCTTCAAAAGGGAGTTGGCTGGGTTCCAGAAATAGTTCGTCAATATCATAGTTAGTCAAGGTTTTCTTAGATCCTGATTCTCATTCATTAGAGTCAGTTTCGGTAAGGGATTCTTCACCTGTCTCGACACTTTCTTGAGCTGTTACGTCCTCACTTGAAAGTTCATAGGTACATCAATTGTCAGTTTTGAGTTGGTCAAACCCTAGCCCTATTTACCTTGGTCTTGCAGAAATAATGACATGTTATCTCCTTCCATTGTTGGCTTTTCCAAGGCCACTTGTGCCATCAAAACCCAGTGCCTTGCATATGTCATAGCCTTTTCTATAGAGATGCACTAGTAGTGGAGGTAATCCTTCTGGGTCTTTGTAGATCTAGTCACCTATGTCAATAATGGCTTCATCACTCATGTATCACCATAGTGTGAATACTCTTTTTGGTAGAACCTTGAAATTTATTTTAGGCTTGATTGCAAAAAAAGGCTGACCATACACTTTAGGTGGCTTAGGTATTGTGGTGATATAGTAAGCTGTATTCAATTTGAATTCTCCACTGCCAATGTCTTGGATCTAAAGGTCATTACTTGGTATGGAGGCCAAGGAGGATGGTACAACAAAATTCGATGGAATGAATATGGATGATTTGGTGAGTGTAGATGGGTCAATATATTTTGAAGAGGTGGAAGCTGAGGCTTCTCGATTGATGGGTACCTGGTGCTCAGTAGTGGCTCTCAGATTGGTATAGTATTGAAATGGATCAGGATCTCCTGGTATAGTAATTTCAGTACCATCAAAAGGGAACTTTAGGCATTGGTGGTATGTGGAAGGAATGGCCTTTAAGGCATGAATCCATGGGCGACCAAGTAAGATATTGTAATGTATGTCACGATCCAGGACTTGGCATTTTGTATCTATAATAAATAATCCCACACAAATTGGAATTGTGATGACACCTTTAGAAGCACGTTCTTCATCATCATACGCCTTGATGACAATGATCTTGGTAGCATCCACACAAGCATCAGAGAAGCCAAGAGATTTAACCAATTTTAAAGAGCAGATGTTCAATCCTGCTCCACCATCTATTAGGACTTGTCTAACCTTATGCTTATGGAAAAAAACCTTGATATGAAGGGCATCGTTATGAGATAGTTTGGGTGAGGAATAGTCAATATCTAAAAAGGTAATGTGGTGAGGCGAAGTCAAATTTCTGACCATAGTTTTGAAATGGTTGACATCAATGTTGTTTGGGATGGAAGAATCTTACAGGACTTTATCCAAGATGGCCTTATGTGTGGGTGAGATGTGGAGCAATTCAAGGATGGAGATTTGAGCGATTTTTTTTTCAATTGCTCGATAAGGTTGAACTCTGGCTTAAGTTTTGGTAGGTTTGCAGACTGATCATGTATGGTAATTTTAGGCTAACAAGCAAAGGGACATGGGATGGTGACCTTGCCTTTACGTGTGGTGACATTGCATTCCGAGGCCTTTTTGATGGTAATGGTATTGACACACTTGTCTTTATTAGCAGCCTGCAAGTTGTTAATGATGGTACCACTAGAATAATTGAAGGTAGGACATACGTGATTGGCTTGATTATTGTTATTCTTTGTGCTAGACAAGGAGGGGTTACCAGAACCATGATCTGAACTAGATGCAAATGGTTGACCTCCTAACTCAATGGTATGGTTTTCAATAAGGTCTTGCACAAGATTGTGTAACTAGCGACAAGAGGAAGTTTTATGCCCTTTGACATGGTGGTAATTACAAAATGCATTATCATCCCACCATGATGGCTTGAATTGACTAGGGTCATTCAGTTTAGGTTCTTCCAAAGTTATGACACTCTTTTGGATAAGTTTCTTTAAGACAATTTTGATAGGCTCACCCAAGGGGGTGTATGTGCGTTTTTGAAATTATCGTGGTTGACGTGGCTGCCTTTGATTAGATTGAGCAAGATTATTTTGAATAGCATTGGCAGTTGGTGTTGGTGTAGTCACAGGTGCATTTTTATTTTGAACTCCTTTGATGGTGAGTACATGACCTGTTGCATTAATGGTTTTTGCATTGACCACACCATCATTGGTGATGTATTTATTCTTAACCCAGTATTTGGTTTTGTCATTGGAATTACTTGGGTTAGTGTTCATGGTGGTGTTGATTGTTTTGCCACCATATTTTAATTCGCCTTTGGCGATCAAGGATTTTTTAAGTTGAATACCTTTTTCAACAAGGTCAACAAAGGTGGTACAATAATGGACTTGTAAGCCATATCTTAGTGGTCCCAGGAGATTTTGTACAAACATGGTGACTTTCTCCTTTTCAGGTATCTCTATCAGACATCTGCTAGCTAGAGTTCTCCATCTTTGAAAGAATGGAATAAAAGTTTCACCCGTGTAATCTTGAGTGAGCCTGCATAAGGATGCAATGTCAATGTCCGTATCGATGTTATAGGAATAGTTTTCCACAAAATTTTTGGCCAATTCATCCCATGTTTTGATCCCTTTAGGAAATTTCACAAACCATTCCAATGCATAGCCTGCAAGACTTCTAGAGAAGAGTCTCATGAGATAAGTTTTTTCATATGCAATATCCATGCAACTGGTGGTGAATTCTCTTATGTGTTCAATGGGGTTTGTATTGCCTTTGTATTTGGGAAAATGTGGGACCACATATCCTAGAGGAAATGGTGGCATATACAAGGTTGTATATGGAAATAGATCATATGACATGTAAGGTTTTCTATTTGACTATTGCAAGGTCTCCACTTGTGTTTGAAGAGTAGCCAATTTGAGTGTGAGTGCTTCCACAATTGGGTTGTTGGTAGCATCACACATGTTGGTGATCGGTATGGATTGAGTGCCCACTTGTTGTGATGAGATGTGTTGGTTTGGAATTTATTGTTGGTGGGTGAATTAGATGTTCTGATTTGGCGATTGTTGGAAATGAATGTTTTGATTAGGGATGTGCTACTGTGTATGGACTTGAGAAGAATAAGTGGGAATATGGGATCCAACCATGTTGGATTGAATTTGGGGACTTTGTTGGCTTTGAGAATTTTGATTCCCAAATGAAATGGAAGATTGGGAGCCTTGATTGCCTTGCCCAAATAGGTAATTATGGCCTTGAGGAATGTTGGTATTTTGCCTCAAAGGAATGTTGGTATTAATCTGTGAGGAATTTGGGACATTAGGTTGAGTTCCTTGGATGGAAACTCTTCGTTTATTCTTTCCAAAAGGGTTTGAAGAGGTTGTTTCCATTGCATTAGAGGAACCTAATAAGAGGTTTGTTGTTGTACCCATGGAACTAGATGAAGCTCCAAAGAGGTTTGAGGTGGTTGCACCCATTGTTGATCCAAACATTTGTGAAGAAATTGTGGATGTTTGTTGGGGGATGGATTGTGATGTGGTGTTGGTTTGGGTTGATGACCCCCCAATAGATGTTGTGTTGATCATCGTGGATGCATTGGTTGTGGTGGTAGTATGACCAAGGGAGGTAGCATTAATGGTGTTGATGACATTTTGTGAAGTGGCTCCCATGGAAGTGTTGTTGTGTGATTGATTGGTAAGATCAGGAGATGCTACTCTTAAAGTGTTGATGTCAAATATTTTTTGTAGCCTAGCCCATTGGTCAAGAAGTATGGCTAGGTATCTATCTGAATCATGCAAGATCAACTCCTCAACAAAGGAGGCCACTTTTGGGTTTTGGGTAGTAGCTTGTATGTTTTCCTCAAAGACTTGTCCATTTTGGTCTCTGTGAACAAATTGTTCAAAAGGATTGTGTGAAGAGGATGACATGGTCATCTCACTGAATTGATTTATAAGAGAATTTCCCATGTCATTGGGAAAAATATTCATGTCATTCTGGAAAGAATTCATGTCATTGGTGAAATTGAGAAAGTTGGCATCTTGACCAAAAGAACCCATGAGTCTTCTCTTTCTCTGTAATCTAGTTTCAACCATAAAAAGTTTTGCTCAACTTTGGAAATGGTGGAGGATGATCTAAATATGAAAATGTTATGACAGTATATTTTTGGGTTTTTTTGGAAATAAAAGAATGCTATGCAAATGGGACTAAAAGGAGAGTAAAGGTATGCAAAATAGTATGAGACTAAAATGAGGACACTAAGATGCACTCACTATTGGTAAATCTAAGGAGATGTATACTTGACCACACAAAGTTTTGGCAATGCCTCAGTTTTGGAATATCAACTGGACTCGTAAAAAAGGACAAAGGAGGACTAAGTGAAATTTCCACACTAGACTAATGAGTGGGAAATAGTTCATAAAAGGTATTGACTAAAGACAAATGGTTGATTGAGTCCAATGATAACCTACTTTTGAATGCAAAGGTTTGACAAAGAGTGGTAAGGAATGTACTCCTAAAATTTGCAAAAAAAATGAGTGTCTAAGAGGATGGTAAAGTCTAACAATGCAATGGAATCCTATGGTGACCTAAGAATTCTACCTATAATGCAATAAGAAGGGAAGTTGAGAAATTCAGTATCTAGCTTGATAGAAACAATAGAGGGAGATGTTTGGAGTCTTGCATGGAAAAATATTGAATCTCAATTTTTGACAATGAAATGAGAGTTTGGGAGACTCGCAAATGCGTTGCGGAAAATGTGTTGTGATAGAGCATATGTGTCTTAGTAAAATTGATTGCGGTGTTCCAGTAGGCAAATGTGATTTGAAATGGCGATTGCAGAATTTGATCAAGCAAATGCGGCGAAAGACAATCACTTGCGGCATTTGAAGTTGCACATGCATTGCAACAGAGCGATTGCGGCACAAAATTTAGAAATTGCGGTCTGAAATAACAGATGCATGACAGAAAGTGATTTTGACAAAATTTCAACAGATTACAAAGAATTTGTTTTAGTTTGGCAAAGTTGTTTTAGATTTTGAGGTAGATGTTCATTTGTTCAAGTTGTCTTAATACACATGGAAAACACATGATGTTGTAAGAAAGTGAAAAACAACCACATAAAAAACATTTACAAAGCCCTATCACTACAAAGATAGTATTCTTTTGGATCCCACGTGGATTTTACTACAATTGCATATTCTTAGCGGATGAATCTAGAAGCTTGGACCCATGGCCCCCCCCTTACAGTGCACTCACTTCTCAGGGAAACCGAGCTTCCAACTTCCATGAATCTCCCATGGCAGGCTGATCATCTCTACTAAAAACTACGTAGGTGTGGGTGTCTTGACAATGACCATTGTTGCACCAAAGAATAGAAGGTTTTTGGTTACACTAAAACAAGGGTTTCAATTCAGGCACCCATTCGAGTGGCCATACATGGGGCACAAGATTAAGATCCATTAAGGAGACACTTTAGCCTGAAGAGGTTAAGATCAACAAGGTTTAAGGGAGTACTACTTGGTCTGTATGACATATCTGTACTAGTAATCCTAGGCTTTCCCTTAGGATTCACATTTGTATACCAGTCGGGAGTAGCTCAGCTAAAGAGTTTTGTTGCCAGTTTGAGTCACTTTGGGGTGAGTACTTTTTCTCACCAAAGAAGGCCCAGTTTCTAAAGTTAACAAAAGTGAGAAAACATATTTGTAGTTCAATCAATCTTCGTTGAAAAATAAAGATAGAGCACACCAATATGTTTAACTCACACTCACATGGTTGTTCTTTTTAACCCAAATTGAAAGTGTGAAGGTGTGATAAAGTAAATAAATTAGAATACACATCAAACACACATTCATTTTAACCGTTTGTAGTGTTATCAAGCAGGGGGTTCATTTTAACCATTTGTAGTGTGAGCTAACTAATAGTTCATTTTAAACCCATGAAAAGCATGATTGCTCTTTTTAAACCAATGCAAATGCGTGATTCTTTATTTTACCCATGAGTGGAATCCATGATTGATTAAATTGTGGAAAAAAGAAAAAGCAATAACAATGGGTTAGATTCCAGCTTGACACATGCTGTCACATAAAGATTAGTATCTCAAAAATCTTTAATCTAAAAATAGAAAAAATAGAAATCTAAAAGATAAAATAGAAAAATCCCTTTTACCAATCGCTTGCATCATAGCAGAGCGAGTGTGTCATTTAGGCTTTCATATGCGGATCTGTATGCCAAATGCAGTCTGATTTATGTCGATTATGGTTCATTGTCTTTTAAATGCGGCTCGATTTGGCAGTTGCGTTGCTTGAAGTGTCAAATGCGTTACAATAGAGAGGTTGCGACGCTTGAGATGACAAATGTGTTGCAGCAGAGCGATTGCGTTGTAGGAACTGTTGAATGTGTCATTCTATATCTGTACCTGCAGAAAATGACAAAAAATCGTATGACAACCTACAAAAACATGTTATTCACGTTGGGTTCACCAATGTAACTATGGATTTTTCTTGCAAGATTAAATGGTTAGCAACTCACATGCAAATACATCAATCCATAATAAACAATGAAAAACAAAGGAATACATAAAAGAATTGATGAAATGATCTCACGCAAGTCCTTCATCCTCCATGGCTGACTTCCATTGTACCTTCTAGCTTGCTGAAATGTGAAGTGTGCCCTCAAATTTTGATGAACAATCTACTATTGACTAGTCTTAAGCAAAATTTGAAGGATTTAATATGAATATGCAAGAGAAAATCAATCCTACATGCAAGATAAAATAGCTAAATGACAATAACTCAAGAGAATGCAAGAGATTAAAATATTTCTTAGAAAATCAGAGATAAAACTAAGAGATTAAGAGAGATGTCGAAATGAGGACAAAATTGGCATTTTATAGAAAATGCAATTTTGGATGGACAAATGAGATTAAAGATTGAGAAATGCCCTAGAATCAATGGTCAAGATTCAAAATGACAACTCTCAATTAGGGTTAGGGTAAGATTTCGAAATGAGTGGACAAGATTTAATTTAAGAAATTAAATCAAGAATGGAGAATGGATGTGACAGTGAAATGAAAATTAGTAAAATCAAGAAGATGTGATTTGGAAAATCAATAATTTTAGCAATTACTTAATTTATAGAAGAATATTACCATTTTGAATTAAAATTAATTCAAAATATGGATTTAGTGTGATAGTAGATAATTGATTTTGAGATTATTTACTAAAAGAAGTGTCAGTTAACCATGTGAGACCATTTTAAATAAATTGTTTTATTTAAAATGAGAGAAATGTCAAATAAGGCAATTAAATAATTTAAAAATAATTATTTAATTTAGAGAATGGGCCCAATAATTAAATAAATTAATAAATCCATTTAATTATAAGAAGAGTTAAGAATTAGTGATATATTAAATAAATAAATAAGATATATTTATTTAATTAAGAATTCATAAATGATAAAGATTAATTAAATAAATTGAGAAATTTATTTAATTACGAGAAGACTTTAGATAGTTAGTGACATATTAAATAAATAAAATCTATTTATTTAATAGTCATGAAGAATAAAAAGACATTAATTAATTAAATAATTACAAATTATTTAATTAATAGTCAAAGGTGGGCCACAAACATAATTAAAATGTCATAATTATGCTAGGATGAAAGTGGTAAAATAGAGCTCGCAGGCCTAGGTCATTTTTATGTGTCTACAGATTCCACCAATTTTCATTTTGGTTGTGTACATCTTAGTAGATAGTAATATACACCTTCCACATTGTCAGAATCTACAATAACAATGAAAATATCTTTTGTTCACACCATGTAGTACAAAAAATATACATACATGATTGAAAATTAGAGTTTAATTTGCAAACCAAATTTAAATATTTATATAAACATGCTCAACTTAAATAGAATATATAAATTAATATTAAGTTAACAAAATTAATCTATTTAAGTAAATATAAAATATACCTGTAACAACTAAATCAGATACATGTTCATAATCAACTGGATATAGAGGATCGTAGACATTGACATTGTCATTATATTCAAAAGGAGGCATTGATACTAATTATTTCATTTCCCATTGTGAAACATACCTATCTCTAATATTCTCGCATTGAACAATATTTGCATTGGCCTTAATGCAATCAACACAAAAACATGATTTTTCTCACATTAATTGCATAAGGCTTGCTATGTCATGTTGTCATGATTTAATGCAAACTTCTAATACCATTAATTTTTTGACAATTATAAGGATTTTATTGATCAATATATGTAAATTACAAACATCCAAGTGATTAAAAAGCACTATATATTTAAATTTGAAAATTCAATTTTCATGTACACACACTTTGAAATACAAATAACAAAATTTCTTGACTATGTACCTTTAACTTCCCAAAAATAGCATGTGTTGTATATTGAGTCACGAGCGGAAAAATGAGTTTTGCACCATTCAACAATTTCATTTGCATTCCATATGGCATTACCTACAAGTACATGTTGGAAAAATTTGTCAGGTTAAGAGGTTTAATAATTTAATTCAATAAAATTTCTATTCCATATATGGTGTTACTTGCAAGTTCATGTTGATGAAGTGCATGCTTCACACATGCTCCTGCTCCATCGTGCTCCCCCTTTCCATGTCCAGTCTCATAAAAATTCCACAAAAAATTGGTGCCATGCCTAGCATGTTGTTGGCTTAACCAATTAAAAGATTTTGTAGACTTAAATTATCCTATGAAGTTACAAATAATTTCATTCAAACCAAATTAGTTGAAAAAACTAGATATATATATATACATGTATAAATACACAACATATATAAGTACTTGAAAAATTTAAGTCTCAAAGTTAAGTAAATAAATTTAATTTATAAAAATCAACACTTACCAGCACATCCATTAGACCATATTTGGTGTTGTTCAACATTTATGCCACATCATCTTAGGTCTTCAAAAAAATTCTAAAACAATGAGCTACATAGTTTCTATCATGACCTGTATCATCCTTGATATAAAAGTGAACCTCTTTAATGATAATTTAGTCATCTTTGATACTTTGTAAACCATCTACATGTAACTCAACATTCCTATAGAAAACTTGCACAAAGATTGCAACTTGCTTTAAATGATAATATTGACTTTGAATCTCAATTTGAGGACTAAATGTATAGTTCTCAAAGAAATCTACAATAGAGATAATACAACCTAGTGGAAAACAATTATTTGAGTCATGAAATTGCTTAGCTTGTCATCTTGCACCATGACAATGATGGATATGTGGATATATGATATTGTGAAATTTATTCATAAATTCATTGTAAGACAATCCACTCTCTTTGAGAACAATTTTTTTGGCCTCAACTCCCAACTTCATAGAATATTTCTCAAATTCAAATACCTTTGAAATAACTTGCATTAAATGATCAATATTGTCAACTTGTAAAATATTCTTCAAATTTCCACAATCATTACATATATTTTTTATACACTATACATTGAATTCATCTGAATCTTCTGATTTTCACATACAAGAGACTTCATAAATTATGTTGTGTTTCCAGGGATGGCTATATTTCGATTAATTACTACCGTAAATTTTTTATATGGCTGGAGGTGGAGATGAAATTCAACATGATTTCGACAACAAAAAGTTTCACGTACTTTATTTATATGTACAAATGATGGTCATAGTGTTTCAAACATCCATTGAAAAATCTTCATATCTGAAAAATTCTTGTTTGAATGCTTCAAAAATTTCACTTTGTGTTGTATCTATGAAATTTTTTGGATGAGAAATTTTTGTACCATATTCACCTATTATTTGTATAGTGTCCCTTCTATTGGAAGAAACATGAGAGTGGTTGGTCCAATATTCAATCGCCTATTTATTTACATATTTTGAAATTCATATTTTTAGGGAACCCTACAAATATTTACCCAATTTCTCTTAATATTTTCATCTATTCTTTCTTTCTTTTCAATATAGCTTTGAAAAGTTCTAGAAATATTTAGTACTTAGGAAACTGCTTGAACTTGTCTACTATGTGATAACTTCTTACTAGAAATTACAATCATCAATGTTCGAGATGTAGCACTTAGATCAATAGCTCGACTCTCATTTTCAATGCAATTCAATGTTTCTTGCAAGTTTTCAACAATTGTTTGTTTTAATGAACCCTATGACTTTTTCCTATTATCAACCCCTAACAACTCCAAAATAGGGGTCATTTATTTTTTCCTAATTAACTTTTCACATAATTGTGGTCTTCCAATTAGAGATTTTTCTTTAAAAAATTCATCCCATATTCTTTTAGAGTGTAATTTTACTCTACTTTTAGATAACATATCTTCAAATGAAATATTATTGAAAAGAGAATCCTCATCCATCTCCATTAGATTTTCCATACCATAGAAAATTTTTCTATTACTAGGTTCAATTTGTTCTTGCACCTATATGTCACCTTGGTCATCAATAATTTCCATGGGTTGTTCTTGAGTAGATGTTCCTTCATCCAATTTTATCTTCTTCTCTCCCTTTCAATCATACTTCCTATTTCTAGTCCTTTGACTCCCCATCACAAATT
Organism: Sequoiadendron giganteum; assembly: GCA_007115665.2. Lineage (NCBI taxonomy): Eukaryota > Viridiplantae > Streptophyta > Pinopsida > Cupressales > Cupressaceae > Sequoiadendron > Sequoiadendron giganteum. The sequence continues at coordinate 462,479,469 of CM021104.1, read as the reverse complement.
TCTTGAAAATTTGAATTCACCTGCATACAAATGTACACACATGCTTTCAATGAATGTAGTTAATATTACATAAATAGAACACTAAATATTGTTCATTTATTAAAGCCAAAGTAAAAAAACGAAAGAAATTATAACATTGGTTTTCAAAACATGATGAGAGTATAAATACTGTAAGTACTTTATAACCTCAAGCATCATTTAAAATTCATATAAGGAAAATTCATGTGTACACAACATGTAAGAAATAATTAACATGAACCACACACCATTATTCTCTAGTATCTTTGTATCAACAAAAAAATAACATTTGAACATTTAAATAAAAATAAAGAAAAGACAAAAAAAATAGTGTTAGATGTTGTGGTCGAGTTGCTGATATGTGGTTGTCCTTGATGTCAAAACTATTAGCATTAATGTCTTTAAAATTGTATATGTCAGGGATATTGAGAAAATTGTAATAAAATATGTTACAGGTTGTCTGTGAACCAGTAAAGATCAGTATGTTGATAACGGGATGTTTCAAATTAAAGGGTTTGTTTAAAAGCCTATCTAGTTTCTACTTTGAAAGTTTTAGAGGTGTGCATGAAGATTGCACAAGTTATAAGTTTCTATGTTCTTACAGCTATTCTGTTATTGCAAATGGTGTTCATGGAAGAAGATAATGTGATTCTGGTAATTTGAGTTGTTACGTATGTTCTTGAGGTGTTCGTGGAAATTTCTAGATCATGTTCTATTTGTGTTGCATGTCTGCATTGATCATTGTGCTTGTGATCCAAGATTTTCTCTTACGTGTTCATGTTTTTCATGTTCATGGTCGATAAGGTGTTTAAAGCGGGTTGCAGATCTTCGAGGAAGAATCTTTGAAGGTGTTTTGTGTTCAAGAACATTGTCCTGGGTCTCTAATATGTTGTGGATGACCTTAGTTGATGTGCATTGATAATCTTTATTATTTTGGGCTGATAGTTTGCATTCATTCTATTATTGTGTTGAAGCCGACATAAAGCAATGTAATTTATTGTTACGGATATATATAAGTGATTGTTTCTTCATTTGAGATATATGTGAAGTGTGTGTATGCGAAGTGTGTGAGTGCTATGTGCGAAAAAGGTTCAGATCATTCGAAGGAAAAGCATAGTGTGAAGAAGAGTGAAAGAAAGTAAAGAAGTGTTCATGTGCTTAACTAGAACTGTAATCAGGCATTAGTAGATGCTACTCTCTCAGTTCAAATTCTTTAGATGGATTTAATATGAATGTTTTCTATAAGATAGTGATTCTTCCTTTGAGCAGTGAGCTCTAGGCAGTGTGCCTAAATGCATGTGCATTCATCATATATTTTTCTTATAATTTTAACAGGGTATAACTTGTGGATTAACCTCCACCAAGATTTTTCCGCTAATAGGGTTTCCACACAAAAATATTGGTGTTATGTGTGTTTTTGATGTGTTGTTGATTCATGCTTTCACTATTATTAATCAAATATGAGAATAAAGGTTAATAAGTTTAATGAGTTTGAAATTTTGAGACAACTAATTCACCCCCCCTCTCAGTTGTCTACCCTTGTGTTGCCAACAAATAGGTCTTAACTAATGATATTGAAAGAATTTATCCCTAAGAAGATTACAACCATATTATTTTAACATCATCATACTCAAATTTTAAATTTATTTGAACTTGAATATAAGGGTCCTACATTACTTATGTTGTTTCTCTAGTGATATAGGATGATAATAATATGTCCAAACATATGATAAATATGTATAGGGACACAATAAACATGTTCATCAATAAGAATTAAACCAAAATAAAGGTTTTGTTTGGACCAAAAATCCCATCCTTTATTTTTGCATTTGAACTCACAAAAAATGAAAACTCCTATGACCTGACTCACTCCATAATCCATGATTCCATGAACATATCCCCTTGGCACATAAGCATCCCCTGATCCTAGTCAAGCAAGAGCCATAGAAGAAATTAATCCTAATCAGAAGGACTATGTGTGTGTCTTCCCTATTGACAGAGACATTGCCATTTATCTCAAAGAGTTATGCATATCGGGAAGAGGTGGATGAAGTCACACTGATAAAATCAAGATGAAGATAACGAATGTGCATCATCGGGAAGACAATGCTTATTGTCTTACCGAAGAGGAATTATCGACAAGAACAAGGTGATCAGAACAAAGTTTTCAAATAAGGCTGAGCTCACAAGTCATACCGATGGAAATCCCATCGGTAAGAAACATATTGCCTCTTGCTGATAAAGCAGGTGAATAACTATGTTGGAGAAACTTATATAATCGGACCAAGTCCTTCAAGATCTTCTCAATCACATGGGTCACACCGACGAAGACTTCATCGAGGAGAGACACATACAATCTCATTGATAGCACAAATGAGAAATTGAACTTTCATCGGAGAAGTATACATAATCGGAATAAGTTACTTGGATGTCCTTGACTTTATGAGTCACCCCAATAACAAAATCAAAAGATCTTCAGAGAAAGTCTCACTGACTTGTCCCAACAAATAAAAGGACAAAAGAAATATATCAGGGAAACATATACAATTAGAGCCACTCTCTTAGATCTCACCGATCATATTTTTCATAACGATGAGGGAGATTTTTGGGGAGAATCTCGTTGACTCATCAAAATGGATAAAGTAGTAAAATAAAAATCTCGAGAAGACCTAGACCATCAGAGTAGTCTTATTTTTTCTCAATGAAAGCACATGTCAATCTGATGGTAATTCTTTATTGAAAAGACACTGGGCAATGAGTAATGATCTAGAATACCTTGTCATTGGGGAGGCATTATAAATTTCTCTCCGATATAATATAAATTGAAAAGCAAGACAAAAGGGTAGTTGTATACAACGATAAGACTATTTGATGGTCTCTCCAACTGAGTTTGATAATTAAAAGAACACTTCTTATTGAAGGTATATTCAGTTATGTTTGGGTGATCATTGATGAACATATAAAAAAAGGATGGCGGTAAAAGAAATACACAAATCGGCTTGATATCATAAGAGGTCCCACCGATGCCAAAATATCATATCGATCTGAAATTTCATATTTCAAAGAGACCTGTTGCATTCAATAACAATAGCAGACATTAATGTACGCACGAACATGATTAATATGAACAATTCTACTCAGAAAAGGAATTAACCAAAAGAATTTTCATGAGTTGCAGTGGGAAGGACGAGAGGAAAAATGGGAACCAAGAGATTCGATGCACTCTAAAACATACAAGTAAGCACTTGAAGCCTTCTGCAATTGATAATTTGAATTCAATTCTACCATCTTGAGGAAATTAAAATAGAAACGCCAAAAGCCAAGGGTAGAAAACAACTAGGTGAGAGTAGCCAACCCAAAGGAAAGAAACAAAAAACAAAAATATGAGAAGAGCCCAAAGCAAAGGAAAGGAAATTAAACCAAGACCTCATCGACCAATTGCCCAGGTCTGGGTTGAAAGCAAGAAGTTCTGCATAGTTAAGAGCTAATGTAGAAAGGTTGTAGGACAAATTTTGTTATATAGGTGATGTGTGGACCCTTATCAAGGGATATGAATTATTTATGTTCTACTACCATAGGAGGAATAGATTCGAACCACTATGCAACCCCTAGAATTTTAATTTGGGGAAACTAGTTGTTCCAAATGTGTTTGTGATTGTACAGCTTGTCAGAATTTTGGTTAAACAATACAACCCAACCCTTGAATCCATATGTGACTCACAAGGAAATCCATTTATATACATATCCAAAATTACATTGGCCGAGGTTTTCAATTTGGATGATTTGTGTGATGAAGCTATTGTGCATAAAGAATTGGAGAAAGAATACTGGAGAATGGATACAACACATAAGGGGTGGAGACTCCCATTACATAGGCCCAAGGTGGATGGGAACTTAGTTCCACTTGAAAATAGTGATGGGCCGTCATACCATATTGACTTATTTGAACCCTATCTCTAATATACATACTTCTCAGTAGGCCAAGTGATGGGAACTAGTGTCCCTAGATTTATGTCCATAGGACCTATGTTGATTGCTGCGGATGTACAGTGCCATAATGCCAGGCCTTTTGACTATGCTTCTTATGTTTCCAAAGAGATTGCCTCAACTTTAATGGCTATCAAGAATGGATATCCTACTACAAATTTCCAACATTACTGTCTTTTTATGCATTTGATATTATATTATGGACAAGAACTAGGGATGTGGCCAAGGGAATTGAAGACCACTCAATTAGAAAAGGATGGTTAGCCATTACCTATGAAATTGTGGACATCCATTTGGGAAAACATATTTGTTAACTCCAATTATGTGTATTTTGAAGAATATCTTGTCAAGTCTTTATATAGATTTTTTAACCACCCTTGTGATTATTCATTGACACATGAAATTAAAAGATTCTTAAGGCCCAAATATTTCAATGGATCACCAACTGTGGGTCACAATTGGGGTGACTGGTACTACTACACCGATTCCATAATGATTAGGGTTTATGGTTTTGAGGATACACCTTTTTTGTTTCCTAAAACTATGCCTGATAGGATTGCCTACTTGGAGATTTTCAGGAAGTTGGATTTCTCAAATGTAATGAACCTAAGTTCTTATGTAAAAAAATCATTCATGCCAAGTACATTATGCTTTGGTGATTTTACTATTGTTTCAAATGAGGGGTATGACCTTATTTTAGATAATTTATTGCATTTCAATTTGTAAAGAGCTACACCAAGGAAGGGGTTTGATCCCAAAGGATACATTGACCATGCAAGGAAGAAGAAAAATCTTGGTGGATATGATCATATCCCTTATCCTCATGATGATGTGATCAGGAATATGGAAGAGAAAGAGGCTGAAATAGTCAGTGATAATTATAACAAAGAGGTGGAACAAAAGATGAGGGAATTGTAGGAAAAAAAGGTGTTATCCTATGGTAGTAAAGAATCCTCTGGTGAGAAAGAGTCTCAAGGCCAAAATAAGATAATCATCAAGCAAAGAATTGGGGAATACCAAACCCTTGATAGAGTACAAGAGATTGATGAGTCCTCTGATACAAATACTAGGCGATTAGCATATAAATCTTTTGTTTATGATGATCAATTTATTAAGTCTTTTGAGTTCAAATATTTTTTATACAAGCAAAAGGGAAAAACAATAAGGGAATCAGTCCCTAATATCACCCCCGACAATGAGAGGAAACTACTTGATGCATTGAAAGCTAATGTGGACAAAGAAATGAAAAGCATGACTCTTGAAAAGGGAAGAAAATTGTTAGAGGAGTCAGGTGTAATGATTTTTCTTGGCCTAGATTTGAATTCTGCTCTTATTTTTTATAGCTTTTTACATAGTGATGGTGCTAAACATAAGCTTAGCCCAGAGGGATTCACTGAGGTCTACTCTAGATCTAGGTATAATTGAGAGGAAAGTTCTCTCATGATTTGGGCCTTATATCCCTTGCACAAGAAGTCTATGATCATTGGTATCGAGAAAGCATTTGGACATGTAATTTCATTGAAATTTGGGGAGATAGATCATGTGGCTACAACGAACATTGACATAAATGTGGCCAAGCTAAATAAAGCCCAAATTTAGATGTTGATCAAGGAGAGAGACATGTACAAAATGAATAGTGAAATAATGCATAAGGAAAATGATTTGTTAAGATATACAATATCTATTAAAATGCCAACCCAAGGAGAGAGTTCTCAAGCTAAAGAAAAATATGAAGAATTACAGAAGGAGAACCAGTAGCTGCGTACTCAAGTGAGCATGGCCAAATCTGATACACTTTCCACAATGCTCCAAAAAAGATATGCTAAACTAATGATATGGATGGATAAGTTCTGGATGACCCATTCTAAAAGCCACACTGCTATCCAAGAATACAAAAGAATAAATGGTAGAATCAAAGGGAAACTTCATGAGATAAATAACAGGAATACCCCTGATGCAGAAGCAATCAAGACTGCTAAAGAGATGATAAAGAAGCATGAAGATTATTATAAGGATCTCTAAGCAGACACTAAGGAACTTATTGATGTTGTAGATGTAGGTATGCCAATGTTGTTCAATGATAGTAGAGAATTAAATACTCAAAAGGATTGGGCTGATGAATGCCACTTGATATTGCTTGAGGCACTAGAGTCAACTAAAGATGAGGATCCAGTATTAGAAGAAGCATGTGAACAATTGGAGAAGATGATTGCTCTGGAGTATGTGGCAAGGGACGCAGTGAATGATGCTGATACATATTCAAGTTAGGAGTATATAGACCATATGACATAAGTCCATTTATGGCTCATTAGAGCCTAAATTTTTATGTTAATTTCTTTCTAGTTTTCAAAAGACATTAATGAAAAGGTACTTCCTTTTCATATTTCTATATAATTTGGACATATTGTGGTTGAAAACAAGAAGCGAATACAAATATAAATCTCATACTGATACAAATTATATAAAAAATGACTATGTTGCATGCATACATTTTGGGAGGTTTAATAGAAGATCTTGAATTATGTGGCTCAATATTGGTGTCTATTGTTTGTTAATTCAGAGCAATTATTTGGCTATCTCCATTTTGCTACTTCTTTGTTATTTGAAGTTGTATATCCAAGTTGGTGTTTTAACTTCATCAAAACACACTTACAGTTATTGTGTAGTCAAGTTGATTGGTTTCTATCAAATAATTAAAATCCTTTTAATTGATTTTAGTAACTTGGGGGTAACATTTGGATCATTAAGAAGAGTTAGATAATTGATAAGGCTATCATGTTGTCTCCACTTTGATTTTATCTTTTTATTTAGATTAAAGATATATTTTATTTGTCAATACACATTTGTTGTTATTGTATGATTTTGTTGATTGGTTCCTTTAAGAAAGGATTAAAATCCTTGTGATAAATCACAGTAGCTTGATAGGATCAGTTGGATCATTAAAGAAGAATTTTCCAATCACATATTTGCACATTTATACAAGTTATAAACATTCACAAGTGCCGAACAATTGGAACTGAAACCAATACTAATCACTCATCATTATATTTCATTGACTTCGCATACCCAACAAAGTACTGGTCTTTCTATTCAATCATATATAATTCACTTTAGGAACTTTAGAAAGTATTCATTTCCAAATAACTACATCAATTAACTGAACATATTTATATACCTTCATATTGCTTATACAATTTATACAAAATTAGCCACTACATCTACTTTACTTTCCATTACCACCATAAGTAGATTTCATTAGTTAAGAGTAACATAGCTTTCAAATCTGCTTCATCAGTAAGGTCAACCCACCTAGGTCTTGCAAAGCCTAAAGAGTAGGGAGTGTAGACATGTAAAATATACAGATTGATCCTATACACTTGATCTTGATTTTACTAACACCAGTTCGTCTTAAATCACCTGCTCTACCAATCATTTAATTAAATAATGTTTATTAAATTAAATTCATCATATTTCATCCCTTAAATAAATAAATCAAATTTATCTGATTAAGTCATCATCTTCTATAAATTAAATAAATCATTTTGTTTAGTTTATCCTATAGTCCCTCTTTTAATTAAAGAATTCATTTTATTTAATTAATCTCTAAAGTCATCTCATTTAAATTAAATAAATTTATATTTATTTGATTTAAAACTAACACCATTCTCTTTAATTAAATAAAATAAACTTTATTTAATTAAGTCTAAATTCATATTCCTCTCAACTTTGATTTAAATCAATCCAAAAATCTAAATCAAATTGTCACATCAGCTAATCTCCTTTCAAATTAATCAAATCCTGATTAATCTTAATCTTAATCCCTCAATTCCCCTAGCTTTTGCAACTTGCATAAGCAAATCATTTTATTTGATTTATTAATTCTCCTATTTTCTCTCAACATGACATGAAAGAGTGAATATTCTTCAAATTCAAAAATCCCTCCAAAAGGGTGTGTACATCCAAGAAGGCATTAAAAGGCCTCTTACGTGTCCTTTTCTTTGAGCCAAGTGGCATTAACTCCATTTCTTTCTCCTTCCAACTTGTCATTTCATCAATTTCAAATATCCACCTAATAGAATTTATGTGCACATTCATCAAAATGTGCTCCACCTTTGTCCACTCACATGTTGACAAGTGGCCTTTTACTATTGGTTGGTCTTTTGTCCCACATTCATCCCTTTTGCCTCTCTCTCCATTATTCTCTTCTATAAATAGAAGGCTCTTATTTGGATTTTTGGATCCACAATCTTAGGCATTTTGATTGACAACTTCATGCAACATTACTATCTTCAAGTTTTGAGCAATCTCCATCCATCTTTATCCATTTTTCATATTGTCATAGCTAGGTTATGGAGAAATTTCACCAAGGAGCATCAAATCTTCACCATTGATCATCAAGCTTGCAATGAATTGGGAAAGGGCCATTTTCCAAATCAAAATGGCACCAATTCCCCCACAGGATTGAGAGTTTGATCATTTAAATAGGATTTAATAGCTTCTTTTATTGTTTTCTTCATATTATTTCTTATTTTCATGCTTCGAATGGATTTCATGGGGAATGCTTTTTCTAACTTGCATATTGGACTAATTGTGTGTTTGTTCTTTGTGTTTGTGTAGGTCAAGGATCACCATTCATATTTTTGGCGCTAGAAGGAGGGAAAATATGAAGAATCTAACATGCTTTTTTGAGAAATTCCGTTGTTTTTTTTAAAGTTTTGTGTCTATAGGAAAACTACACCGCTGATAGTTAAACTTCACCGCTAGTAGTCCAGCAGTGCCATATAATTATGATATTTCTATCAGGATTCAACCGTGTAGTTTTCAATTCAAACTCATTGAACCATGATTCATGAGTAGTGGTTCACAAGAACCCATCTCTCATGATAATGAATGGTCCACTTAGCACTCATTGCATCTAGGTGATGCTCACAGAGGTGAAGCATTGGTCCATCCCGGGAGGTCACCCATCCTAGTACTACTCCAGCTCAAGCGTGCTTAACCAAAAAGTTTCCCCCAAGGTTAAGCCCACTTATCTTGCTACCCCATTTGCAAAACATTGACAAAATCCAAACTGCGACGCTAAGTCATTCTCGAAAAGAAATTTGAATTCTAAACTATGATGCTTTGCCATTTTCTCATCGACCAACCATCCAAACTCCGTCGCTCATCAAAACAACACCGCATTTGTGCTCAATGGTTTTTGCATAAACCACCATTATCAGTCCTAGTGGCGCTATATAGCGATGCTGACTTCTTTAAACTATGTCGCCATCATAGACTGTGCCACTGGAGTTGGGTAAAAGGCAGTTTTCAAATTAATTTCAACATGTGTTTCTTCATTTTCAGTGCTTTTGACTCCTAACTAGTTTTTGGCCTTTGTTTCTGTAGTATTAACCATTTTTTGTAGGTTGGCTTGATCAAAAATGAAAGGAGGAAACAAAGAAAAGGATTTCTCTATGGCATCATCATTTCATTGTATCAAGTGTTTTTAAACACTTTGGGGAGAAATTATAATCTCCTTTCTAAGGACTTTGTCATCTTAATTCTTTTTAGGACTCAATTTTTTGCTTGGGCTTAAAAAGAACAAAACAAAGTGATTAAAAAGAACCATAGGTAATTTACTAGATTTTATTTTGGACTTAACAATTGAGTAAAACAATCTCACACTTCAAAGTTGGTGCTTAAAAAGAACTCATGTTCTTGCTTTTGAAGGATTAAAATGAACATATGTCTTTTATGTTTTGTAATCCCTTATCCAAAGTAATATCATTTTCTCTCGTGCCTCACAATGATCTTGAGAATCAAAAGGATTTTTTGTGATATTAAGTTGTATAAGTGATTACATCCACACTTCAATTTGGATTCTTAAAATTGAACAAAATCATGCTAGTGTGAGTGGAGTATATCGCGAGTGTTCTCTCTTTGTTTCTCAACAAAGATTGATCAAACTATGGATGTGCTTGCTCACATTTGTTTATCCTTAGAGGGCCTGCTTGGTGGGAAAAAATAATCACCCCAGGGAATGACCCAACCAGGAACATGCTAAAGCTAAGTGACTTCCAACTGGTATATAAGTGTGGGTACTTGAAGAAATTTCAAGTATCACAAGGATTGTTCTGACAAGAAGGGCAACAATGGTCTCTTTCCATATGGATGATCCCATATGAACGAAATGCCTATACTAGGACCTTTTTTTTAGAAGGCCCAAATCCTTGAATCTATTTGTTGGTGCAAGAACAGTCATTCTGAAGCCATCCCACATTTCTACGGCTCTTAGTAGAGATGAGAAGTATGCCATGGGAGTTTTATGGGTTCCTGATGCTTGTCTAACCCAAGAAGTGTGTGCCATGGAGGGGAGATAGTGTGGTCAAGCATCTAATCATCTGCTAAGAGTAGGCGTAGCTAGATTTATCCAAGTGGGAACTCAACAAATATTGTTTCATTTTATCCTAGGATTATGTATCACTTTGGAACCAAAACACTTTGCTTGGATCTAAAACACTTGAAAACAAACATTCACCAAATCCTCAAAATTTCAAACCCTTTAGGAGGAACAAATACTTTTGAAAAATCCAAGTGATCTTGCTTTCCTTAAGGATTTCATCCTTAGAGGATTCTAAGTATTTGGATTTATATCACAATTTTCTCTTACTAAGTCAACATTAGGAAACTATTGCCTCAATTTCCTTGATTTCCACATAATGGAACTTGTGGGATGCAAAGAAATGGGGACATTAGACATTTAGTTTGAAAAATAATCAAGAAAGTGTTTGTGGTAAAAAGAATCAATCTAAGCAAGATAACACACAATTGAATCTCACATGTGATTGATCCCATGATTTCTTGAAAATTCAAAATTCCCAAACCAAGTCGTCACAAATTTCATAGTCCAAAAGTTCTTGAGGAACATCTTTCAAGACTTCACGAAGTTAGAGAAAGGTTGGTCTATAATTTTTACAAGAAAGCTTCAAAGAAAAATCCTAATTTGTATGAGTTTTATTACAATCAAAATTCAAGTCTTTCAAAAATTTGCATTTCTCACATGGGAAGTACAAGCATGTTCTTCAATATTGAGGTCGTGTAGAAAGGAGTTCTATCTAGGTCTAATCAAGGATCAATATCAACATTATCATCCATCCCTTCAAACATCAATCAAATCTCATCCCACTAAACAACTCTCCGAATCTTGGAAAAATCAAACCATGCTAGACTTTTGGAAAATCCTTTAAATTAAATAAAAAATCATCTTATTTGACTAAGTACGTGTAGATGAATCCTTATTCATATGCTTAGTTAAATTATCAATCCTTGTGTACAAATTTATTCCAAGATAAACATCCAACCTCTTGTGGTTCATCAGTTCATTATCCAAATCCAAATCCAAAACAAATCAAATCAAGGATCAAAAATCCAAAAGTCCTAAAGTCTAGTGTCCCTTCAAGACTCTTAAGAGTTTAATCATTCACACCATCCACCCTTCATCTATCTCATCACCATCATTTGATCCTTGACTAAACTTGGTTTTTATTCTTTGTACTTAAAAATTGATCCTTCTTTTATGGTGCAAACTTGATCTCAATACAAGAAGAACATGGAAGCCGACAAAGAAAAATCTACTTCAAGTGACTTGATTCAAACTGCACCCAAAATCCCATTGGATCTAGCAATCCACCACCCAATATTCCTCTATTACCACAAGATTCTCAAGAGGAATGTCAAATGGAAGACATCACCAATAATTTCTTGGGAATGAGTCAAGATGAAATTGTAGAAATGGTCCAAAATCCCAAGAATCACAAAATTGTCAATGCCATGATGAGACTTAATCCTTCACAATATATGCTAGAGATGGCAAAATAAGGGGCTAAAATCCCTTCTAATTTCAACACAAACACCATTGTGGAGAAATCTCTTGGGGTTATGTCACCAATCTCATTCACACCATCTTTTCAAAGCATCATCCAACCCATTCCCCAACCCACATCATCTCTCATTCCAACTCAACCAATTGTCAACAAGGGGAATTCATTACTCCATGCTCTTCAAAAAATCCCCTTTTGAACTACCAAGACTTGGATGCAAGCACCACCTTGTGTCAATCCATCCCTCAAGATCCGAAACACCCATACACTCCACTTTTCTTTCATGACACCAATAATCCATGCACTTTCGCTGCAATACTGACATATCCTCTTAACGCACCAGTCTCTTTCCCCATGACCTCACAAGGAGAGGGTGGATTATTTGGACAAGGGGGAATATTTGATCCCTCATCAATATAATTTTCTCAAGTGAACATACCACCTATTCTCCCACCGCTTCCCCCGCTTACATCAACATCCACACCAATCCTTGGTTTAGGGCAACCCCCTTTATTTATCCAAAATCAACCAAACCAGATCAACATGACAAGTGTATCAAATCCTCTCGACATACCACTGACATTGCAACAATAGGTGGCACCAATCCAAACAACTCAATCATCCATAACACCATCCACAACACCTCAAGTGTCTCAAAACATGGTCTCCCAAGGACCTAGCTCATCCACCATACCTCCCACCTCACAACCCATTGTCATCACTCAAACACCTCAACAACCACCCCAACATAGTCTCATCACACCATCTCATACCATTATAAATCCCCCACCTCTACCACCAAATCTAAATGTGGCCAATCAATATAACATCACTTTGCAAGCGGCTCGACAAGCTTATCAAAGGGCACTCTAGCAATTCCAAACCCAGCAAGCTATGCAAGTTACACAAACACAATGAGACACACAACAAGCTCAATAGGCTGCCCAAGCACAAGCACAAGCATTGGTACAACAACAACAAGCCCAAGTGCAAGCACAAGCTTTATTGCAACAACAAAAAAGCCATGCAAGTTGACCAAGCTTCCCAAGCCACACAAGCACAAGCACAAGCCCAAGCCCAACATCAAGTGCAACAAGCTCAAACGCAAGACTTGTTACAACGGTAGGAATATCAAAAATCTTTGCAACAATATCAGGCACAACAACAAGCAGCTCAACAGCATGCCCAACAACAAGCGTTGTTGACACAACAACAACAACAACAACAAGCCCAACAACAAGCCTAGCAACAAATGTTGTTGGCATAACAACAAAAACAAGCTTTGTTGGTACAACACCAACTACAAGTATATCAAAAAGCATTGGCTCCACAACAAACTCTGACTAATGCACCACCCAATCCACAAGTCACCACACTTGTCACCCAAATCACTACACCAACCCAAAACGTATTCATTCAACCACTTGACCCTCAAAATGATTTATCCACCCAAATCAAGAGGCTCTCACAACATGTGTTGGAAATCTAATCAGGGAAGACCCCTAAATCACAAGGGAATCTATGCCCTTATCCATTCAATAGGAGCATTGTGATGAAACCATTTCCTAAAGGTTTCGAGATCCCAAAATTTGACAAGTACCATGGACTCGAAAACCCCGAAGATCGCATCAGGGAATTCCATGTGCATTGCATGGAAGTGGCCTATGATAACTTATTTAATGAGGCTCTTCTCGCGAAGTCTAGTTAGCCCGACCATGGAATGGTTCGCCCAACTTCATCCAAGGATCAAGAAATTCTAAGAAATTGTAGACGTGTTCATGTAAAATTATGCATTCAACATGCGTATGGACGTAATCTTGGAGGAACTGTCCAACCTCAAGAAAAATAAAGGAGAATCATTTGCATCTTTCTTACAATGATGGTGATCCAAAGCCAATAGAAGCAAGTGGTCCATGCCAAAAGAACAACAAGTCATAACTAGCATTATAAATCTTGAAGAAACTATGGCCTTCCATCTCAAAGTCCAGTGCATCACCTCGTACGACCAAATCATCCCTAAAGCTCCCAGCATCGAAAGAGCTCTCATCGCACAAGGGGGGACACCTGCTTATCAAGATAACCACCCATTGACAAGCTGTAATGACAAACCATGAACATGGTTAAAAAATAAAAATGTAACCAATGACAGTGTTGTTGATGCTAAGGTCATGATCAATGCTCCAAATCCAAACACACAACAAAAAATTGTATCAACAACCTCAAAAAACCCCTCGATCCAATGCATCTCATCAACAAAACAACACCCAAATAATCAATAATTTCAATTACCAAAGTGGACCATCTACAAGAAACTGGTATCCCCCAAAGCAAAAATACACACTGCTTGGAGAATCAGTTGAATCTATCATGAAGCGACTTATCAACGCCAACATCATCACACTCCTTGTTATTGAAAATTACCAAGAGCCTCAAGTTAATCCACCATGGTATAATGAGAAGCTCTTGTGTCATTTTTATAAAATCAAGGGACACACAACAACTAGTTGCATGAGGCTCAAAAACCTAATCCAAGACCTCATTGAAAAGAAGGCCATCAAAGTTGAACAACCGACTAGAAATCAAGACCTTAAGATATACACAAATTTTCCAGATCATGACAATCCCAACAACAACGACAAAGGCAAGAAGTATGGTAGCATCAACCACATTTATGACCATGTTGTCACATCCTTAGATGAATGATTGGGTGTTGTCCATATCCCAGGATCCAAAGTTGACTGTGGAGTCACCACATGAAGTGGTAGAATTACCATCCCTGAACCATCCATGCAAGACAAAGCACCCACCACAAATTCAAAATTATTTTCCAATGGCTATAATGTTTTGGAACAACTGAAGAAGACCCCCGCTCAGATCTCCATCATGGAGTTATTGAAAATTTTGCTTGTGTATAAAAAGATTTAGAAAAATCCCTTGTTGAGTCTTTTGTATCCATGGACCTTGATGTAGATCAATTTCAAGCTATGGTTACAAAAATAACCATGCCACATCTCCTCTCATTCTCTAAACAAGACCTCCCCGCCCAACCATCTCACAATTGTGCACTTCATCTTGAGGTCTTCATCCATAAAAATAAAGTCAAGAGGGTCTTGGTGGATGGGATTGTAGGTTTAAACATTTGTTCTCTCAAGCTCATAAAGAATTTGGGATTCTTTGAGGAATCCATTGAAAAAGGCAAGGGCATCACAATTAGAGCTTAAGATGATCAAGAAAGAGTGTCTCAAGGCACCATCCAACACCCTATTCAAGTAGGGCTAGCCATTATAGAAACCACCTACCAAGTCCTTGACCTTGATTTTCATTATAAAATCCTCCAAGGGCATCCATGGATCCATGGGATGCAAGTTGTTGCATCAACCTTCCATAAATGTGTCAAGTTCCCATATCAAAATCAAGAGGTCATGATCTACGATGATCCTAAGCCCTTTGCTTATTACAAAAAATTGGAGGAAAAATACTATAAAATCTCCCAAGTCCCAAAGAATGATGAAGGCTCTTCAACTCCATATGTAGAACCAACTACCTTGGCCTCCACTTTTGAGACAAAGAAACCTACCATTCCTGATATATCTAAAATCAAGGTCATTATCCAAGAAAATGGGCGTGGGGATTATAAAATGAAGAAAATTGCTTTCATCCTAGGAGAGTTACCTCAATCTCCTAGGTCACATGGACAACCCCAACCAACTAAAACATCATCCCAAAATTTCATGGTAGACCCTTCTAGATTCAGATGTTGGGGGGATCTAAGTTAGGAAATAGTAGATGAAAGAGACATATCAAGCTTTCTATAGCAAGATGAAAGGCCTATGCCTGATCTTCCCATGGATGAAAGTAGCAAAGGATTGAAAATGATGCTTGGTATGGGATATAACAAAAATAGGAGTCTCAGATAGAATGAAAATGGTCTTCTAGTACCTCTCATTCATGAGATGCGTATGAGAAATATTGGCCTTAGATTTACCCCTTCGAGTATAACCATATGTGGTAGAAGTCCCCCTGTCAAAGCAGTTAAAACTCCCCTTAGTTTACTAGTATCTATAGGTCTACCCTTAGACAATTTTACCTTTGACATAACTAATGTGTGTAGTAGTGATGAAGATCCCATAACTGACTTACCTATGCTTTTCAAATATTTCTCTCTATTCATGATTAGCACCCTATGTTTTGAGTAAGACCATCAATCCCATGAAATAAACCTAGTCTATCCCCAACTCATCGATTACAACCAATGAGGACCATCATTTCTAGACACATTCAAAAATGATGAGGTGCTCTCATAGTTCATGGGATTGTAGGATATGATACCATGTGGAGATCACAAAGCTAGGTTCAACATCATACTAGATACACAAGCCTATTATGGGGAAATGATTGAATCCTTCAATCGTAAAAGTGAAAATTTGAGAATAATCTCTAGGTCTTTGAGTGAAAACCACACTATGGCACTCTCTGACTAGAAAAAAGTAAAAATAAAGGACACATCCAATGGTGAAAACCTATTTGAGGCTACAGAGGATGAAGGATTCAATCTTCCTCTTAGTTCCATTCATTAGGAGAAGTCAATGGTTTTGGCAGAAAAGTGCAATCCTGTTAATCTGGGAACTGAGGCAACACCACATATAACATTCTATGTAGAGTCATTTCTGACTAAATTACAAGAGCTCTTAGTTGCATTCCTGAGGGAAAGAAAGGTGAAATTTACATGGATGTACACCAACATGTATGGTCTTGATCAAGAAGTTGTGGTGCATCATCTAGCTATATATCCAAATGCAAAGCCAGTAAAACAAAAGCTAAGGAAAATGCACCCACAGATCGCAATGTTGGTCAAAATGGAATTAAAAAATCTTCTTGATGTCGGCTTCATACGACCGATTGATTATCCGGAGTGTGTTTAAAATATTGTACATGTTTCAGAGCCCACTAGGGGCATATGAATTTGCACAGACTTTAGAGACCTAAACAAAGCATGTCCCAAGGATGATTTCCCTCTCCCAAACATAGACATGATTGTGGATATGACGACATGACATGAAATTCTATCACTAATGGAAAAATTCTTAGGATACCAACACAAGACAATGTTCACTTGTCCATGGGGAACATACTATTGGAACATGATGTCATTAGGGCTGAAGAATGTAGGAGAAACCTATCAAAGAGAAATGACACTAATCTTCTATGATATGATCCACAAAACTATGGAAGATTATGTGGATGACATATTGGCCAAGTCAAGAAAGCGATATGATCATATAGAAGCTCTAGGTTCCATTTTTGATAGGTTGAAAGAATACAAGGTCAAACTAAATCCAAAGAAGTGTGTCCTCGGGTTACAATCAAGCAAGTTACTAGGGTACATTTTATCTATGAGAGGAATCAAGGTAGACCCCGCCAAAGTTAAAGCAATTCTTGAAATGGAGGCATCAAAGACATTGAAACAACTAAGAAGCCTACAAGGAAGACTCCAGTCCATCTGTTGATTCATAACACAGTTAGCAAATAAGACAATCCCATATTCTCATCTACTCCACAAGGGGGTAGCATACAAATGGGACAAGAAATTTGACTAGGCATTCAACAGGATCAAGGAGTACTTGCTCACATCACCAATTCTAGGCAAACCCTTGATCCTTTATATATCAACAACAACAGCGACCCTTGGCGCTCTCTTAGCACAACATGATGAAAATGGGAAGGAGAGATATATTTACTACATTATTAGAACCATGGTGGGACACAAGTTGAATTACACATCCATTGAGAAGGCCTACTTAGCAGTCTTGTTCGCAACACAAAAATTCAGACATTACATGCTAGCACATTAGATTAATCTCATTGCAAAGATAGACCCACTCAAGTACCTACTTTCCAAAGCAACTCTCACAAGATGAAAAACAAAGTGGGTTATGATTTTGACAGAGCATGATATTGAGTATGTAGAATGCAAGGCTATTGAAGGGAAAGAAATTGCAGATCAACTGGCAGAAGCACCAATATATGCAGAAAATCCACTTGTATTAGAGTACCTCGATGAATCAATCTTCAACCTTAGTGTGGTAGATCACTGAAAAATTTACTTTGATGTATCCTACACACAACATGGGTTAGGAGCGGGAATATTCTTCATCACTCTACAAGGGGATTGCATACCTAAATCATACAAGCTGTCATTCTCGTGCACAAAAAACATCGCATAATATGAGGCTGTTGTCATAGGGTTGAGAATTGAAGTACAGTCACAGATCATGGCACTCAAGGTCTACATAGACTCATAGCTCATAATCAACTAGGTAAATGATGAGTATCAAACAAAGGATGAAAATTTGACTCCATACAAGAAGTTCATGGAAAGCCTCAAGGGTTCCTTCATTGATATCACATTTGAACAACTACCAAGAGAAAATAACAAAGCAGTGGATGCAATGGCTATGATTGGATCACTCCTAGAGATCCCATGCAACGTTCCAAAGCAAGAATTCCTCATAGAGCAACTTCTCATACCAGCATTTGAGGTACGAGATTCCAAATTTGTATGCAAAATCGTTGGTCCTAGTAATCCCTGGTACCATGATATATACACTTACTTGAGAATAAAAGTCCTCCCCACCAGCATAGTCCCAAACCTCAAAAGAGCCTTTGTCAAGAAGTTGACCTGCTTTGTTATCTTAGGTGAGACCCTATACTATAGGAGTATTAAGGGAACCCTGTTACGATGCTTAAATAGTGAGGAAGCTTTGACTGCTTTAACAGAGGTACATAATGGCATCTATGGTTCAAATTCAAGTGGTATGACCTTGGCCAATAATCTATTGAGAATGAGGTATAATTGTTTGATAATGGAGAAGGAAGCCCACAAATATGTTAAGAAATTCTTGCAATACCAACAACATGGGGACCTCATCCATTCACCAACTCAAGAGCTCCACTTGATTGTAACACCATGGCCCTTTTCATAGTGGGGGATCATTCTCATTGGAAAAAACACCCCCGCCTCATCCAGTGGACATAAGTTCATCATTACTGCCACAAAGTACTTCACGAAGTGGGTGGAAGCCATTCCCATGACCTATATCATAGAAAAGCAGATATCCAAGTTCATCCTAAACTACCTTATTTGCTGATATGGTTTTCCCCAAGCCATTATCTTAGATAATGACACCTTTCAAAAATTTGGATGTTCGTGACTTGTGCCAGAAGTTCAAAATCCAACATCACTTTTCCACTTCATATTATCCCCAAGGAAACAACCAAGCAAAAGCTACCAATAAGACTATCCTGAAGATCCTCAAGAAAATAGTCAATGACGTTGGTCATGACTGGCATTTATAGCTGAATCTTGCCTTATGGGCCTACCAAACAAGCATTTGCACACCAATAGGTGCCACCCCCTTCTCCCTAGTCTATGGATTAGAAGCCATACTCCCCATTGAGATCGAGCTCCTGTCCGTCAAAGTATCATTGCAGAATCTCATAACAGATGAAGAATATTGGGTATCACAACTAGATGAGTTGGAAATATTGGATGAGTAGTGCATGGATGCCTTAAATAATTTGTAGGTCTACCAAAACTGTCTCAATTAGAGCTAAAACAAGAAGATCAAGAGTCAGACCTTCCAAGTTAGAGAACTGGTATTGAAGGAGAATCAAAAAAATATGCCAAATCCAATAAGAAAGGGAAATTTTGAACCCAATTGGTTGGGACCCTTCACCATCACAACAAGCTACAAGTTAGGGGCATACCAGCTAACAACAACTCCCATCTTAGAAAAATTTATGCCTAAACATTCAAGGTATAAACCAAAAATACAAAAAAAATAAAAAATATATAAAAATCCAAAAAAATCAGAAAAAGGATTGAAAAATAGTAAAGATAAAAATCGTCCTTTGGTGAAAACCACTTCGGTGGCATTTTGATCAAGTGCCATGGTGAAAAGATAGAAAATAGGCACCTTGTGTAAATAAGCACTCTCCATCCATCATGATATCTACAACTTGCTCTGCACCACCTACCATTGCCTTCCACATTACCCATCACGTTCCATTGATCCTTCCATCAGTCACCTGCATCCGCATCATAGCTTGATCCCATGTTTGTATCATGTTCCACCTTAGTACTACTTGGCATATTCCTAAGGTCAGTTTGTCCTGCCTATATCAAAGTAGTCTATCACACCACACTGGGGGCATGCTGTTTTACCTGCATCAGATCAGATTCGTGTATATCCTTGAAGTCTTCCTTAAAATAAAAAAAATCCAAAAACATTCATAAACTCAAAAAATCCAAAAACATTAGAAAATCAAAAAATCCAAAAATCCAAAAACATGTCAAAAATCCAAAAAGTCAAAAAATAGAGTCATCAAGTCGAACTACATGGTCTTTGCGTGTATAACGTAGGCAAGGATAATCTTTGATTAGCCCCTGAGACCCCTAGGGTATGTCTTTAGGTTAGTCTCTTGGTTGAAATCTCAGAAAACACCAAAAACATTTAAAAAATTGAAATCAAAACATTTGTAAAACATCTTGAAAATACCAAAACAACCTTAAAACATTCAAAAAACACCAAAAACATCCAAATATTTGAAAAAAATCCATCTGTCCCATTTCAACATTCACCCGAAATAAACATCACCCATAATAAATCATCGTCAACCTCAACCTTTGGTGAAAAAGTTGGAAACAAGTCTAGCAGGTTCAAAATTGAAAACCCAATTGTCAAAGTCTCAAGTCTAGGTTAGTAAGTAAATAAGTTGGTTAAATCTTGGTATTAATAGCCTATCATCTAGTCAATCCCAAAATAATTTGATAACATCATGTCCTAGGATGCATCCTTCCTACAATGGACATTAACATCAACCATCACCGTAGTTTAGTCTTACCTAGCAGTATGAAGAACATTAGCTTGTTCGTTTACTTTATCTTGGTCTTTTTGAATTATCTTTTTACATGCATTTTGATGACCTATTGATGATATCCAAAAAAAAAGGATTTAGAGAGAAAGAAATGGGGCAATGACCATTGACTTTTTGTCTGTTGTGCTTGTTGGATATTCTTGTAATATAACCTGGTTATGCATACTTTGTTTGGGTGTAGGTAGGATGTTTTAGGTGTATTGTTGACCACATAGGAAGGTTTTCCTTTCTATGTTTTGGTCTGAGATGTTTGGAATATCTGAACTACATTCTAGATAAGGGTCTGTATGCCAAGTTTGAACAGGAGTACTCCTATCCGATTTTTGAGTCAAAGACCATCACACTAGGTACAATGCCATCTTGGTTCTTTATACCTTGATGCATCGTACCTATGTGTAATATCAAACATAAGGTGAATGTCCCTTTTAAAAATCACAATTCTTGATAAGCAAATCATCATCATCATCATTAATAATGTAGGCTTGTTGGATCCTCTTTTCATTATCCTATTTCTTCTATATTCTCTTCGTGCTAACATGATACCATGATAGTTAATTAAAAACATCACTAATGCATCCACCCTACATCCACCATGCATCCACAAACTGTCAGCATAATGCATATCATATCATATCATATCATATAGGAAACATTAATCATCTCATATGCACTACATTTCTTCATAAATATAGATTGGTTATTCTAAGCATCTCAAAAACCGAAAATTTGCATTCATTTTATAAACATAAAAGTATCAACACATAGGCATTATTAAATCATATCATATACAAAACAACAATTTGCATAATCACATATACACCACCATATCATTTGCATCATCGCATAGCACCTCATTATCATTATGTATCAATAGATATTCATATCATAGGCATATCATATCATAATAATATTGTTACATATCATAATCATTTATATTTCATAAATCATGTCATAATCATTTCACATCATCATATCATTACAAATCATTGCATGTCATAGTACATTATTTTATATCATAACATTTCATTCATAACCATTGCATAACATAACCATTGCATGTCGTAAACCATAAATATCATAGGTCATCTCATATCATAACATCAACATAATCATTTCACATCATTTACATTGTATTTACATATCATGATTATATTGGTATCCATCGCATAATCATATAAACAACATCATAACATCCATATATCACCACCATAAACACATAAGGAAAGATGCAAAAACCATTGTGTTTACATATCATTACATATATCACATAATCAAGCCCTGAACCATTATCATTTAGGATATCATATAGGTTTTGTTAAGAATCTCATAAACCATACATCTGCATCATCATATCATATGTGAAAAGGATATAAAAACATTTGCATCCACATATCATACATCGTCATCATAAAGTGCATAAAAAAATATACAAAAAGAAAGGAATTCATAACCATGTGCATCCATAAACATCTGCATATCATAAATCATACATAAAGAATACATCCATCCATCATGCATAAATAAGAATAGGACACATATCATATATCAAAGCATATCATATATATCATCAAAAAATATAACTGTCATGATACAAAGACTAGGATCGAATGTATGTGTATTAATAAAGTATACAATTCCCATGGGGCTATAAAAAATGGAGCCCTTGGATCTCAAAGAATGGTGCCAATCAAAAGGATATCATGGTGGCTAGCCCTGCTAGCTACTCCCCTCACCCGCTTGTCTCTCAGCCTAGTCCTCTTCCTGTCTCATACTAGTCTGCTGAGAGTACTCTAGCGCTCAAGACCCTACTGGTACAACCTATCAATAGTGTAACCTGTAATACTCTTCCTCTTAGACAACCTTGGGGTACATCCACACAAAGACTGTCCTACCCTGGGATGTAGCAACCATGTTGTCTAACTGCCATCTCTTTCCCACCTCTTGATCCTGCTCTGACCTAGCTTGATCTCTCTCTGTGTGAGGGCCTGGATCTATTGTCTAGCCTGGTCCCTCTCAACTGTAAGTGCTTGAACCTATGCCTGTAGCTACTGGATCAATGCATCCCTCTGGTTTGGCTGGGGTGGGTGGTGGAGGCTGTTGTTGATGGTCCCTTAGGGCATCTCTATGTGGGTCCCCATCTCTAGGCTTCCTGTCCCCATCCCTTTGCTCATCTCTAGGAACCTAGTATCTCTATCCCCTTTGATCCAGAGATGGTCCACCTCCTCCTCTACCTCCATCGTTGTCCCTGTCTCCTTTACCTCCTCACCCCCACCCTGCTGATTGGCCTCTAGCTCTCCATTGTGGTAAGGCTGCCTTAAGAACTATTGATCTAACCAGTGGCTTGAACCAAGCAATGTATTCATGTGTAACACTTGCATCTACCTGCCCCTAGTCATATGGCCATGGCCTAGCCACTAGCTATTTGAATGACGTAATTGCATCCTCGGTTGGAATCGATTGACCCCATGTGGTGTCCCTTGTAGTACATGCAAATATGGCCATGTACTGGTCATCGTGTCTGTCATGTGTGTCTCCAAACTGCTTGACCATCTGATCTAGTATATAATTCTCTATCATCATGTATTCCCTTCCCTACATAAGTCTATCCTATTTAGCAAAGAAGAGCTATTGAACGTCATCATACCAAGCGGGTATACCATGCCAGGGCCTCCAAGTAAAGACTATCATCTCATCAATCACCCTCCTCCAGTGAGGGATGTTGATCACTCTTGTATGTGTAAATGTTAGGGCCCCTATGTACCACCAAATTGTAGGATCATTTGGCTCAATGACATTTGGTGCAACTCACGGGCGAAGCACTGCAATGTGCTCCCAAGCCCAGCTATGCAAAAGTGTCTCTCTAGACCTGATGGCTCTGTTGTCTAGGTAGGAAAACTCATGTAGATCATGGTAAAGTGAGGCCAACATCACTGGCCCTGACACAAAGAACTCTCTTTGGTGGAGCATCTGCTCCTAGGAAAGACCCCATCCCAGACTAAAGTATCGACTACACCGATCTGGTGCCACAAGGCCTGAAATGATCACAGCGACAATCAATCAGAAGGTGGGCATTGTACCCCTATACCGCTCTAGCTCGATCTATCCCTTAGCAAAAATAATCTCATCAAGGCCCATAACCTTAAATTAGGCATATCTCCTAGTGTCCACATCATAGATGACTCACTCTTCGTGGATCAATAATCAAAGAATTCACCAGACATCCTCCAAAGTCACTGCTGCCTCACCTATAGGAAAGTGAAATGATGACGTCTCACTGTGCCATCGCTCTGCCTGTGCTGTCATCATGCCCAGGTGTGTCCAGATGGGAGGTGCGTAGGTGATGTACCATAGCCCTATTGCCCCAAGGTGCTCCTAGAGCATCTCATGCAATCCAACCAATCTGCTAAGTATTGGGGATCTATGCTCTCGTGAATGTAGAATCTTTGTGTCCTGCACTAGTAATTCATAGTGTCAGGTTTCATAAAAAATCAAGATCCCGTTTGGAGTTTTCATGATCGAAACAAAAAATGCATTGTTGTTTGAAATTTCCAAACTACGTCTTTGGAACCCTCTAAAGTCCAAACTGTTCCACCGCATCGCAGTTTGACCATGAACCATTTTGACCCCTAAACCTAAATTCCTAATTGCACCATCGCGGTGCAATTTTCATATGCGACGGGCTTTGGAGCCTAAACCCTAATCCCTAAACTAGACCGTCATGGTGCAAGACTCAATAGCGACACTCTTTAAGGCTGCATGATGCTAATTTAACACTTTCAACAGTGCCAAATAGTGCTGCTTGACTCAGTTTGACTTTGGACCCTAATTAATGTGCACAGAAAATGAAACGACAAGTCAAGTAAGGGTCACATACCAGTGGTCCTTCACCTGGTAACTGCTGGTATACTCACACTCGCTCTGGAACATGATGTGGAAGCACTCGTTGCGCCATCTCGAACAGTGGTCAGAGCTCAAAAAGGCTAAATCTCTAAAGTGTTGAATATGCAAATGAATTGGAAGTGGCCCCTCGAGGCCTATTTAAGCTTGAAAGTTAGGGTTTTTTGACCCTATTTAGCTGTCCAACTAGGGTTTTAGACCCCCGATTCTGTTTTCACCCAATCGAGGGTCGATTTGCATCATTTTTTTGCATTTTGGCACATTTTTGGAATCCTAGACCCTTTCTAGACCCGTTGGGCAACTTATCCTCTTTTTTTGTGAGATCACCCAAAAATCCAAATTTTCATCGAATCTCTCAAGGGGGTAGTATACTAGTGTAATTCTTCCACTGGAGTAGTAGTGGGGCATTCGAAAAAATTAGATTTTTTTGAATTTTGATCTTGGCAGGTTATTCTTTGAACCAACGTAGTGGGTACATTTCTTTAAAGAGGGGCAAAATGTAGACACGAAAAATATGCAGATTGATCCTATACACTTGATCCTGATTTTACTAACACTAGTTCATCCTAAATCACCTCCTATGCTAGTCATTTAATTAAATAATCTTTATTTAATTAAATTCATCATATTTCATCTCTTAATTAAATAAATCAAATTTATCTAATTAAGTCATCATCTTATATTAATTAAATAAATCATTGTGTTTAGTTAATCTTATAGTCCCTTTTTTAATTAAATAACTCATTTTATTTAATTAATCTCTAAAGTCATCTCATTTAAATTAAATAAATTTATATTTATTTGATTTAAAACTAACACCATTCTCTTTAATTAAATAAATTAAACTTTATTTAATTAAGTCTAAATTCATATTCCTCTCAACTTTGATTTAAATCAATCCAAAAGTCTAAATCAAATTGTCACATTAGCTAATCTCCTTTCAAATTAATCAAATATTGATTAATCTCAATCCCTCAAATCCTGTAGCTTTTGCAACTTGCACAAGCAAATCATTTTATTTGATTCATTAAATCTTCTATTTTCTCTCAACATGACATCAAAGAGTGAATATTCTTCAAATTCAAAAATACCTCCAAAAGGGTATGTACATCCAACAAGGCATTAAAAGGCCTCTTACATGTCCTTTGCCTTGAGCCAAGTGGCATTAACTCCATTTCTTTCTCCCTCCAACTTGTCATTTCATCAATTTCAAATATCCACCTAATAGCATTTATGTGCACATTCATAAAAATGTGATCCACCTTTGTCGACTCACATGTTGACAAGTGGCCTTTTGCTATTCATTGGTCTTTTGTCCCACATTCATCCCTTTTGCCTCTCTCTCCATTATTCTCTTATATTAATAGAAGGATATTATTTAGATTTTTGGATGCACAATCTTAGGCATTTTGATTGACAACTTCATGCAACATTACTATCTTCAAGTTTTGAGCAATCTCCATCCATCTTTATCCATTTTTCATATTGTCATAGCTAGGTTATGGAGAAATTTCACCAAGGAGCATCAAATCTTCACCATTGACCATCAAGCTTGCAAGGAATTGGGAAAGGGCCATTTTACACATGAAAATGGCACCAATTCCCCATGGGATTGAGAGTTTGATCATTTAAATAGGATTTAATAGCTTCTTTTATTGTGTTCTTCATATTATTTCTTATTTTCATGCTTCAAATGGATTTCATGGGGAATTTTTTTTCTAACTTGCATATTGGATTAATTGTGTTTGTTCTTCGTGTTTGTGTAGGTCTAAGATCACCATTCATAGGGATTCATTGAACTAATAGGTTAACTCCTTTCATTGGTTCAAAAATATTGCATGTCTGATCATAGAGCTTGACATCCTCTTGGGACTTGAAACCTGCATTTTTGAGATCTAATAGATTGGTGACTCTACTGGGGACTAAGAAATTTTGAACTTGAGCCTTCCATCATAGAGTCATTACCCCATAATAAATTGAAGACTCCATTGGAAAAAATACAATCATTTTCCTACTTATTAAAAGTAGGTGGTGACTCTAAAGGATTTATATGACCGATGAAGTAAATATCAGATCACAAAGGATAGAAAATAGACATTAGAGATATTTTATAGCATCCAAAATGAATGGTAGAAGGTCTTTGCATCAGGAGAGTCCCAAGAAGAAGACTATTAGGTGGACAGATAAACATAGATCTCCTAGTGGAAAAAGCAATACAAATAAGGGTGAAATAATATCTAAACAACTAGATGAAAATGTGATTACATTAGAGCAACCTTTCAAAACTTTTAACTCTCCTTTCCATGCTAATGAAAATCCTGCAACACCACCTAGAAGAAATGATCTAAGTAAAATTGTCCTCAATTCCCAACCAAACCCTCAAGAGGAAGAATAATTTAATGCCTAGGCTGAGGAAGAAATAAAATGAAGAAAAGAGGAGTATGATAGAGGGCTCACATCACCACAAGGAGGAGAAAACTAGAAGGGGTTCTTTGATCACACTGCTATAGATTTTTATGGTATGACCAACCAACAAATTAAAGTACATTTAGAATGGAAAAAATAACTTAGAAGGAGGCAACAAATCATTCAATAAATCTAGGAGATAGATAGACAAATGGCAGAATTGAACATCCATGCATGAAAGCCACCAAAATATGTCCCTCCACATAAACAAGGTGGCCATGTTAATTCACAGGGAACATCATAGAACACTGGTGCTCCGGGTACTTCAAGGGTTCCTCATAATGCATGTGGTAACCCGAGACAACATGCCTAGCGTAATGTTCCACCACAAAGACCCTAACCTCACAACATTGGCAATGCCTCCCAATACTATCCACCACTAGGTCAATAGTATAATGTACATCTCCAATAACAACACAATGTTTATCATCAGCCCCAATATTGATATCAATACCCTCCCAACCCACCACCTTTGAATTTGCCTCCACAAAACCCTGTAAGTAGAAAATTTGATTTAACAGGATATCAATTATATCCATACCCAATGGACTATAATTGGAGAAATATGGTTCCTAAATTCAGCGGGAATAATGCAATATTGACTGAAGAGCATATCAAAAATTTCAATTCTTTCATACAAGATATTGTTATGGAGTACAAGGATGTAAATATGAGACTGTTTATGATGTCATTGACTAAAGAAGCAAGGGATATGTTCAATGGTCTACCTAATGTTTCAATTGATTCTATAGAAGACTTTCAGAATCAATTTATAGAGCAATATGGAAGCCAATGTGCTCCTAAGTTTTCCTTACATGAATTGATAAGTATTCAAAAATATCAAAATGAATCAATCTATGACTTTAATCAGAGGTTCTCTAAATTATACAATAAGATACCACATGAGTCCAAACTAACTAACCCTGCAACCTTGAACATTTATCTAAAAGCCTTTGATCCAAAATTAGGATATGAACTCATAAATAGATGCCCTAGAAGTTTAGTAGAGGCACAAAGAACAACATTGACCATTGAAAACAATAGAAAAGTTGTTGGGATGACTAGTAAAAGAGATACCCTCATAATCCCCCAAAACTCTAACAACCTCCAAAGGCAGGAGAATACGTATAGAAATGAAAAACCAAGACTACATTATATGCCATATAATACAAATTGGAAAGATGGAAAACCCATGGTTGATAGGCCTAAATATAAGGAGACTCTGGATCCCTTAAAGAAGAATGGAACATACATGGTTAACAACAATCCTTGGTGTCAAGTTTGCAAACTACCTCATTCCCCAGATCACTATGTTGTAGCCCAATCAATACAAGAAGAAGAAACACCAGTTGACAATGAGGAAGAAGATCATACAATATATTTAACCTCTCATACCTTCCATTTGGTTGAGCAAGAATATTCATCTTCAAAAGAAGAAGGTTATGAGTATGATGTTGACAACCAAAGGTACAATATTCATATGGTAGAACAAAAAGTCTTCTCTAAAAAGAAGAGTGAAAGTAATGATGAATCAAAACCTCCTTACATACCACCCAAGTCAAACAAGTCAAGATGGAGGAGGCCAACTAAAGAAGAGATCAAAGAGTTAACCATTGCTATAGTAGAACAAGAAAAAAACAATTATGGGCTAAGAAGCAAAACGATAAATGCAGATGAAGGCACTCCAAGGGGATTGTTTATGAAAGAAAATGAGACAACTCAGGAGAGAACAAAGAAGGAAAAAAATAAAGAACTCAATAAGAGTGAACAAAGACATGTTCCCAAAAAGGAAGACAAAGAGTTGAAAAACAAACACAAGCCTGATGAAACTAATAAAAAGGAGAAAGAAGAAAAAGGAGATCCATTGGAACAAAAGATGATAGCTAAAACTGAGAATGCCTCTTCATTTGACTTCACACAATCTTTTTCTTAGGTGAAGATGTTTGTACCACTATTAGAAATGATTAAGATAAAATAATATAGAGACAATGCTATTCAATTAATATCCAATGGAACCAATAAAAACACAAATTTGGAGGATAAAAATAATAACAAGCCAGGAGATATAAAAGTCCCTGAAGTTTGTCTTGGTGATGCATTGATGAATCCTCCATAGGTGGATCCATTTTTTACCACATTACTCATTAATAACAAGATGGTGAGAAATTGTATGATTGACTCAGGGGATGCTATTAACATCATGCGTATGGGAGTTATGAAACAAATTGGCATGTGGGTGGACACTAATGGTGGAAAGTGCTATGCCATGGATAATAGACCTATCCCAGTGGTGGGAATCATGAAGGATGTGGAAGTGAAATTAAATGCTTATCCACAAGTAGTATATACTATTGACATAACCGTAATTGACACACCCCCTCATATTGGGATGCTTTTTTCAAGACAATGGATTGCATCAGTTGGAGGAAATGTACAATTTGACCTGTCATATGCCACAATACCAGTAAACGGTGAAGAGGTCAAACTATATAGAGAGACAAGAGTAAATTAGATTATGGATTATGTTGATCAAAATGATTTGAATTTCTTATGTGATGTGGATCTAGGAAGTTTTATAATAGAGCCTTCATAACTTGAATTAGTGAATACTAATCCGATTGACAAGCATGTTTCCAAGAATGAGCATGGTGTCTAGTGAATGTACTTTGATGGAGCATGCAGCAAAGAAAGAAATGGAGCAGGAGTGGTGTTTATTTCACTTGAAGGAACTACATTCAAGTACTCATTCTTGTTGGTGTTTGAATGCACTAATAACATAACAGAGTATGAAGCTCTACTAATTGGGATAAATATGGCTATCAAACACAAGATCAAGCTATTGACAATATTTGGAGACTCTGAGTTGATCATTTCACAAGTAAGGTCAAAGTATGCTACAAAAAATAAAAGGTTAAAACAATACATAAATGTTGTATGGGACACTATATAATTATTCGATTCCTTCTCTATTAAGTGGATAGATAGGTCCAAAAACTTAATGGAAGACTTCCTAGATAATGTAGCTTTGAAAAGAGATGATGTCACCCTGGCTAGAATTTCACAAGTTGAATTCAAAACAAGACCTGCCATCCCAGACAATATTTATAGTTGACAAGTTTTCAATGATGACACTGACTTGATTAAGTTTCTACATTGCATCAATCAGTATGAAGCCCAAGAAATTTACTTTAATGTATTTTTGGACGAAATAGATGACAAATAAATTGTGTTTGGAAAAGAGGTTGTTCAACACAAAACTAAAAAACTTCCTAAATGACTTGTGGTGCTAGAAAGGGTATTTGATGGAAATGATTGAGCCCTAATGAAGCAAACACCCATGAAAAGAGAAAATATTGAAGAGATCAACCTCGGGACTGAGTTGGCACCAAAAAGAATGTACATTGGGAAGAAGATAAGCCCAACAATTAGGAAAATACTAATTTCACTGTTAAAAAAATACATGCATGTCTTTGCATGGTCTTATGAGGATCTTAAATCATATAGAGAATATTTTTTCCAACATGAGATCCCATTAAAACCAGGTACAAAACCATTCAGGTAGAAACAAAGATCCATAAACCCTACTTTGGAACCTAAAATGCATGAAGAACTCATGAAGCTTAGGGAGGGAGGTATTATCAAGCCAATTAGGCATTCATCTTGGGTCTCTAATCTGGTGCTAGTCAGAAAGAAACATGGGGATATAAGGCTTTGTGTAGACTTCAAAAACCTGAATGTATCTTCTCTTAAAGATAACTACCCACTTCTAAATATGGAGGTTATGTTACAAAGTCACAGGTTGTGAGTTACTGTCCATGATGGATGGATTTTCAGGTTACAACCAAGTGAAGGTTAAAGAATTAGAAAAATACAAGACAAATTTCACTATGCCATGGGGAACATATGTTTATGTTAGGATTCCATTTGGACTCACAAATGTCGGTGCAACATTCCAAAGGGCCATGGATGTTGCCTTTGCTGACCTAATTAATGTGATAATGGTAGTATACAGGATAATTTAATTGCATATTACAAGAAGGGAGAGGATCATGTTGCTCATCTTGAATTTTTTTAATGAAAGCATTAGAATATGGCATTTCTCTAAATCCCAAGAAGTGTCATTTTGTAGTGACAAAAGGAAAGTTATTGGGGCATATAGTTTCTAAGGAGGGAGTAAGGATTGATCCGGAAAGGGTGGAGGCCATTGACAAGATACCTATACCAAAAACAGTTAAAGCTATCCAATCCTTTTTTAGAAAAAATAATTTTATAAGAAGGTTCATATCAAATTTTGCTGAGATAGTAAATCCAATATCAAAAATGCTAAAAAAGGGTGCAAAGATTGATTGGACAACTGAGGCCATAGATGCATTAATATCCATTAAAAGACTAATCAAGGAGGCCCCAGTGTTGAAGTCCCCTGATTTTAGTAAGCCTTTTCAAATCTTTTCATTTGCATCTTATCACACAGTTGCACCAGTAATGCTCCAAAAGAATGGTGAAGGGCATGAATAACCAATCTCCTTCTTTAGTAAATCCCTCAAAAATGTAGAATTAAAATATGATATTGTGGAGAAATAGGCATATGCATTGGTGAGAGATGTCAAAGCGTTTAGACCATATCTGGTAGGATAAAAAGTGATAGCTTATGTGCCTGACGCTGTAGTAAAAGATGTATTCATACAAAATGAAACAATAGGACATAGGTGCAGATGGATAAAAATAATCTAGGAGTTTGATATGGAGTTTCAGATCACCAAGCTTGTAAGAGGACAAGGACTAGCCAAATTGATGGCAGAGACAAATATAGAAGTTGCTCAAGTATGCAACCTGAATGAAGAAGAAAATATATATTCTAGTATTGAACATACACCATGGTATACTAACATTGTGTATTATCTCAGCACATGAAATTCCCTGAAGGACTTAGTGGTAACAAGAAAAGGACACTTAAGTTGCATGCTTCAAGATATGTGTTCATGAAAGGGGACCTTTATTGGAAGAATAGGGATGGCGTTATGCTATTATTCTTGGATGAAGATTAGGCCAGACATGTCCTCAAGGAAATGCATGAAGGGGTGTGTGGAGGAAATTTTTCAGCAAAAACCACTACACATAAGGTGTTAAGGGTGGGCTACTATTGGCATAGAGTTTTCAATGATGCTTACAATTACACTAGAAAATGTGAAGCATGTCAGAAGGTTTTTGGGAAGCTAAAATATTAAGGAGCATTACCTTTGAGACCTCTGTAGGTTGAGTCTCCATTCCACTAGTGGGGAATTGATTTCATAGGAGAGATTGCAAAAAAGTATAGTGGTGGTCATAGATGGATATTAGTAGCCACATACTATTTTTCTAAATGGGTGGAGGCTTTGCCAACTAAAAAAGCAACTAGCAAAGTGGTAACAAACTTCCTGTTAGAAAATATCATCACCAGGTTTGGAGTGCCCGCAAGGATAATAACTGATAATGGGATGTGCTTCAAATCAAATGAATTCAAGGGGTTTTAACAATCTTATGGAATAATGATATCCTACTCTTCACCATATCATCCATAAGTGAATGGGCAAGCCAAATCCAGTAACAAAAGCATCTTGAAAATTATAAAGAGAATGTTGGATACCAATAAAAAGGCTTGGGATTCCAAGTTGAGTCTGGCTTTGTGGAAGAAAGGCTCCCTTTGCATAACTTACTACCAGTTTGTAATTTTATCTTGCAAGAGCATCTAGATGTTCCTGAGCCTATGGAAGAGAGAGTAGAAGAATTGATGGAGCTTGATGAGGCTAGGAACCAAGTCCAACAACACAACATGAAAAAGAAATTGGAGATGAAATACTTGTATGATAAGAAGGAAAAATGTAGGAAATTTGAGGTAAATGATATGGTTCTCATGTGGAATGCAAGGAGCCAGGACAAAGGGAAACATGGGAAATTTGAGGCTTTATGGTTATGACCATTTGTCATTATTGGAAAAGTTGGTGAAGACTCATATTATCTTTAGAAAATGTCATAAGAAGAGTAGGAATTTCTAGTGCATGGACAATTCCTGAAGCACTTCTTTTCCTAAAATATTCCATGCATAGTAGTCAAGGAGAAGGTCAAGGATTACCAGTACATGGACAATTCTTGAACAACCTTCTTAAAAAAAATATTTTCCATGCAAAATAGTATAGGACTGCATAGCATCTCCATCTCCCACCACCCTTGAATTTCCTCCATTTCTATCCATCATCAGACACCTGGTCCACTTCCCCAGAAATATGGATTCTTGCTATACCCACAAGGGGTATACATCCCTAGTTGGAGCCACTATTTGGACCAAAAATCCCATCCATTATTTTTGCATTTGAACTCACAAAAATGCAAACTCCTATGACCTGAATCACTCCATAACCCATGATTCCATGAACATAGTCCCTTGGAACATAAGCATCCCATGATCCTAGTCAAGAAAGAGCCATAGAAGAAATTAATCCTAATCGGAAAGACTATGTGTGTGTCTTCCCGATTGATAGAGACATTTCCATTTATCTCAAAGAGTTATGCATATCGGGAAGAGGTGGATGAAGTCACATCGATAAAATCAAGCCGAAGATAACAAATGTGCATCATCAGTAAGGCAATGCTTATTGTCTTACTGAAGAGGACTTATCGGCAAGAATAAGGTGGTCAGAACAAAGTTTTCAAATCAGGTCGAGCTCACAAGTCATACTGATAGAAATCCCATTGGTAAGAAACATATTGCCTCCTACCGATAAAGCAGGTGAACAACTATGTCAGAGAAAATTATATAATCAGACCAAGTCCTTCAAGCTCTTCCCAATCACATGGGTCACACTAACAAAGAATTCATTGGGGAGAGACACATACGATCTCACCGATAGCAAAAATGAGCAATTGAAATTTCATCAGAGAAGTATACATAATCAAAATAAGTTACTTGGGTGTCCCCAACTTTATGAGTCACCTTGATAACAAACTCAAAAGATCCTTAGAGAAAATCTCACGGATGTGTCCCACCAAATAAAAGTCTAAAAGAAATATCTCAGTGAAACATGTACAATCAAAGCCACTCTCTCATATCTCACTAATCATATCTGTCATACCGATGAGGGATATTTTTGAAGAGAATCTCACTGAATCATTAGAATGGATAAAGCAGTAAAATAAACATCTCGAGAAGACCTAGACCATCAGAGCGATCTTATTTTTTCTCAACGAAAGAACATGTTAGCCCAATGGTAAGTCTTCATCGAAAAGACACTGGGTGATGAATAATGATCCAAAATACCTTGTCACCAAGGAGAATTTATAAATTTCTCTCCGATATAATACAGATTGAAAAGAAAGACAAAAGAGTAGTTGTATACATTGATAAGACTATTTGATGGTCTCTCCGACTGAGTATGAGAATTAAAAGAACACTTCTTATCAAAGGTACATTTAGTTTGAGAATTAAAAGAACACTTCTTATCGAAGGTACATTTAGTTATGTCTGGGCGATCACTGATGAACATATAAACAAAGGATGGCGCCAAAATAAATACACAAATCAACTTGATATCAAAAGAGGTCCCACCAATGCCAAACTATCATATTGATTTGACATTTTGAATTTCAAAGAGACCCATTGCATTCAATACCAGTAGCAAAA
The DNA here is from genome assembly GCA_007115665.2 of Sequoiadendron giganteum. Lineage (NCBI taxonomy): Eukaryota > Viridiplantae > Streptophyta > Pinopsida > Cupressales > Cupressaceae > Sequoiadendron > Sequoiadendron giganteum. The sequence goes on along the minus strand of CM021104.1, from coordinate 462,444,648 downwards.
ATTAATGTCCACATGAACATGATTTATATGAACAATTCTTCTGAGAAAAGGAATTAAACCAGAAGAATTTTCACGAGTTGCAGCAGGAATGATGGGAGGACAAATGGGAACCAAGAGATTTGATGCACTCTAAAACATACAAGTAAGCACTTGAAGCCTTTTGTAATTGATAATTTGAATTCAATTCTGCCATCTTGAGGAAATTAAAATGGAAACTCCAAAAGCCAAGGGTAGAAAAAAACCAAGTGAGAGTAGCCAACCCAACGGAAAGAAACAAAAAATTGAAACAAGAGAAGAGCATAGAGCAAAGGAAAGGAAATTAAAATAAGACCTCATCAACCAATTTCCTAGGTCTAGGCTAAAAGCAAGAATGCCCGTAAAGTTAAGATTTGATGTAGAAAGGTTGGAGAACAAATGTGTTCATATAGGCGACGTGTGGACCCCCATCAGGGGATATGAATTATTTATGTTCCACTACCATAGGAGGAATAGATTCAAACTAGTATGCAACCTCTGGAATTTTAATTTGGGGAAACTGGTTGTTCCAAATGTGTTTGTGAATGTAGAGCTTATTAGAATTTTGGCTAAACAATACAACCCAACCCTTGAATCCATATGTGACTCACAAGGAAAGACATTTATATACATATCCAAAACTGCATTGGCTAAGGTTTTCAATTTGGATGATTCGTGTGATGAACCTATTATGCACGAAGAATTGGAGAAAGAATAATAGATAATGGATACAACATATAAGGGGTGGAGACTACCATTAGATAGGCCTAGGGTGGATGGGAACTTAGTTCCACTTGAAAATGGTGATGGGCTGTCGTTCCATATTGACTTATTTGAACCCTATCTCAAATATACATACTTCTTAGTAGGCCAAGTTATGGGAACCAGTGTCCCTGAATTTATGTCCATAGGACCTATGGTGATTGTTGCACATGTACAATGCCATAATGCCAAGCCTTTTGACTATGCTTCTTATGTTTCCAAAGAGATTGCCTCAGGTTTAATGGCTATCAAGAATGGATCTCCTACTATACATTTCCAAGATTACTCTCTTTTTATGTAGTTGATATTATATTATGGACAAGAACTAGGGATGTGGCTAGGGGAATTGAAGATCACTCAATTAGAAAAGCATAGTCAACCATTACTTGTGCAATTGTGGACATCCATTTGGGACAATAGATTTGTTAACTCCAACTATGTGTATTTTGAAGAATATCTTGTCAAGTCTTTATATAGATTTTTTAATCACCCTTGTGATTATTCATTGACACATGAAATTAAAATATTCATGAGGCCCAGATATTTCAATGGGTGATCAACTGTGGGTCACAATTGGGGTGACTGGTATTGCTACATTGATTCCACAATGATTAGGGTTTACGGTTTTGAGGATACACCTTTTCTACTGCCTAAATCCGTGCCTGATAGGATTGCTTACTTGGAGATTGTCAAGAAGTTGGATTTATCAAATGTAATGAACCCAATTTATTATGAAAAACAATTATTCATGCCAAGTACATTATGCTTTGGTGATTTTACTATTGTTTCAAAAGAGGCGTATGAACTTATTTTAGATAAGTTATTGCATTTCAATTTGAAAAGAGCTGCACCAAGGAAGGGGTTTGATCCCGAAGGATACATTGACTATGCAAGGAAGAAGATAAATCTTGGTGGATATGATCATATCCCTTATCCTCACGACAATGTGATCATGAATATGGAAGAGAAAGAGGCTGAAATAGCCATTGATAATTATAACAGAGGGGTGGAACAAAAGATGAGGGAATTGTAGGAATCATATGTGTTATCCTCTGGCAGTAATGAATCCTCTGGTGAGAAAGAGTCTCAAGGCCAAAAGAACATAATTCTTAAGAAAATAATTGGGGAATACCAAACCCCTGACAGAGTAAAAGAGGTTGATGAGTCCTCTGATGCAGATACTAGGTGATTAGCCTGTAAATCTTTTGTTTTTGATGATCAATTTATTAAGTCTTCTGAGTTCAAATATTTTTTATACAAGAAAAAGGGAAAAACAATAAGGGAATTAGTCCCTAATATCACCCCCGATAATGAGAGGCAACTACTTGATGCATTGAAAGCTGATGTGGACAAAGAAATGAAAAGCATGATTCCTGAAAAGGGAAGACAGTTGTTAGAGGAGTCAGGTGTAATGATTTTTCCTGGCCTAGATTTGAATTCAACTCTTGTTTTTGACAAATTTTTACATAGTGATGGTTCTAAACATAAGCTTAGCCCACAGGGAGTCACTGAGGTCTACACTAGATCTAGGTATAATCGAGAGGAAATTTGTGTCATGATTTGGGCCTTATATCCCCCACACAAGAAGTCTGTGATCATTGATACCGAGAAAACATTTAGACATGTAATGAAATTGAATGTTGGGGAGATAGATCATTTGGCTACAATGAACATTAGCATAAATGTGGCCAACCTAAATAAAGCCCAGATTCAGATGTTGATCAAGGAGGGAGACATGTACAAAATGAATAGTGAAATAATGCATAAGGAAAATGATCTGTTAAGAGATACCATATCTTTTAAAATATTGACCAAAGGAGAGAGTTCTCAAGCTAAATACAAATATGAAGAATTATAGAAGGAGAACTAGCAATTGTGTACTCAAGTGAGCATGGCCAAATCTGATACACTTTCCACAATGCTCCAGAAAATATATGCTAAACTAATGATAAGGATGGATAAGTTCTGGATGACCCATTAGATAAAAGCTACACTGCTATCCAAGAACACAAAAAAAAATGGTAGAATCCAAGGGAAACTTCATGAGATACATAACAAGAATACCCCTGATGCAGAAGCAATCAAGACTATTGAAGAGCTGATAAAGAAGCATGAAGATTATTATAAGGAGCTCCAATCAGACACTAATGAATTTATTGATGCTACAGATGTAGGTATGCCAACGTTGTTCACTGATAGTGGATAATTAAAGACTCAAAAGGATTGGACTGATGAATTCCACTTGATATTGCTCGAGGCCCTAGAGTCAACTAAAGATGAGGATCCAGTATTAGAAGAAGCATGTGAACATTTGGAGAAGATGATTACTTTGGAGTATGTGGCAAGGGATGCAGTGAATGATGCAGATACATATTCAAGTCAGGAGTATATAAACCATGTAACACAAGTCCATTTATGGCTCATTAGAGCCTAAATGTTTATGTTAATTTTTGATAATTTTCATAAGACATTAATGAAAAGGTGCTTCCTTTTCATATTTCTATATAAGTTGGACATATTGTGGTTGAAAAGAATAAGTGAATACATATATACTTCTCATACTCATACAGATTATATCAAAAATGACTATGTTGCATGCATAAATTTTGGGAGGTTTAATAGAAGATCTTGAATTATGTGGCTCAATATTAGTGTCTATTGTTTGTTAATTCAAAGAAATTATCTAGCTGTCTCCATATTGCTACTTATTTTTTATTTGAAGTTGTATATCCAAGTTGATGTTTCAATCTCATCAAAACACACTTGCTATTATTTTGTAGTCAAGTTGATTAGTTTTTATGAAAGAATTAAAATCCTTTTAATTGATTGCGGTAACCTGGGGGTAACATTTGGATCATTAAGAAGAGTTAGATAATTGATAAGGCTGTCATGTTGTCTCCACTTTGATGTTATCTTGTTATTTAGATTAAAGATATATTTTATCTGTCAATACACATTTGTTGTTATTGTGTGATTCCATTGATTGGTTCCTTCAAGAAAGGATTAAAATCCTTTTGATAAATCACAGTAACTTGATAGGATCAGTTGGATCATTAAAGAAGAGTCTGCCAGTGAGATATTTTAATGTTTATAAAAGTTATAAACATTCAAAAGTACCAAACAATTGGAACTGAAACCAATATTGATCACTCATCATTATATTTCATTGACTCCACATACCCAACAAAGCACTGGTCTTTCTATTCAATCATATATAATTCACTTTAGGAACTTTAGAAAGTATTCATTTCCAAATAACTACATCTATTAACTAAACATATTTATATACCTTGATATTTCTTATTCAATTTATACCAAATTAGCCATTACTTCTACTTCACTTTCCATTGCCACCATAAGTAGATTTCATTAGTTAAGAGTAACATAGCTTTCAAATATGCTTCATTATTAAGGTCAACCCGCCTAGGTCTAGCAGAGCTTGAAGAGTATGGAGTCATCAACCTAATAGGTTAACTTTGTTCATTGGTTCAAAAATGTTGCAAGTCTGATCATAGAGCCTGACATCCTCTTAGGACTTGAAACCTTCATTTTTGAGATCCAACTAGTTCGCCAATTAAAATTTCTTTATATACATAAATTAAAAACATATCATGAGAATATCTGGTATATATATGTGTGTATATATATATATCGCTTGAAAATATTTAGCATGTAACTAGATACAATAGAGATCATGATATCACTTACTATCACCACTAAATGCATCAATAAGTGGATCCTTTTAATAAAATGATTACTATAAAATATAGAAAGAGAAACATCATGCTCAGTATACCTAAATGTGCAGATCACTAGCTCATATTATAAATTTGACAAGACATGCTCATAATTTTCAATATCACATGTGATAAGGAAAGCCAATTAGATCATCATTAAAAAGGCATGCCATGAAGATCCTTGAACTGTAAAAATAGTTTAGAGACAAAGAAGGGGTAAATTAAATTACATGTATCACAACCCTTTATGTATTTAAAGAAGGGGTATTGTTACATGTGTATCACAACCCTGAAAATATATTCAAAGAAGATAGGGTTATTTAGCATTAGATTTAACACATGAGATCAGAAATAATGCGTTCACAAGAAATATAAACTAGATCTAATATCAAGAATCACATGATGAAGCATCTAGCAGTTAGGAACTCTAGAGGATACAAGAAAAGGGGAATCTAATCCTGCACAAGTAGTTCAAGAATGCATAATGTAGGGTATGTGAAATTATGTATGAATAAAACTTGGGCTAACAAAGTAAATTTGGGTTAAACCTTAATTTTTGAGGAGGATAGTACACACCATAAAAGGATAAGAAGTAGATAATTTTTATTAGTTATAGGGCATGAAGAAGTTAGAAAAGCATGCAAGTATGGATTTTCAAGAAGGGGTCTTGATCTCCAAGTATAACATAATCAATTAAAGTGAACCTAAGATGTTTCAACCTAATGCAAGAGCATGGGAAAACCTAGACACACATAAGGTTTGGAAAGATGTAGTCATATTTTGATGTTAAAATAGAGATAGACAAGGTAGTCACATGTGAAGGAGAGGATCCATAGAAAGGCATCAACATTATTTTCAATACAATCAAATTGAGTAAGTGGGCATGGGAATACAAGAGAATGCAACAAGATCCTCAACAAAGAGAAATGAGGAAGGAGAATGGAACACATAAGTGCTACAAGACCTAAGTATGAACCTAGGAAAAGCTCACTAATGTACATGAATTTCTACTTGAAGAAGGTATGTAAAGGTGTTCGTGAAAAATACATCAAAGAGAAAAAGGTATATATGTGAAGTGTTTGAAACCTAGTAAAGGAGGTTGGACAAAGGAAGGAGTAAGGATGGAGAAGAAGGTAAAAGGGGAGAAAACAAGATATGATCTCATAGCGAAAAGTTGAGAACAATTAAAGGAAATGGACTTGGATAGAGGAGGTTAGTGTATGCCATATAGGTGAGGTTAAGGAATAAAATGAGGAAAAAAACATATTAATCATGCTAAAATATGAGTGTCTAGGGAAAGTTGAGACAATCTTGATGAAGTTTAAAGATCATGAAATTACCACTTCATCTCATTTGTGAATATAAGGATTCATTTCTTATTTCACACCTAAGGAGTTTGATGTAGGGGCACAATAGATTGGATAAGGATCATTATGTAAAAGGATAGGTTGAGCACATGAGAGTAGATCATGTTACAAGGAAGAAGTTATGCACAAGAACAATGGATGGAACCCACACATGAGAAATAAATGAAAAGTAGAGAAGAGAAGAGGTGCTTGAACGAAAACATGATTCTACAAAACCACATAAAATGAGGACATGACTAATGCCTCAAGAAGATAGTTATCTAAAATTTATAATGATTTTCTAAAACACACTAGGTGAAGTGAAGCATATGTTTACAAATTTCAAAGTACAAGTTTGTAGGTGCACTTGAATGACCCAAAATGGTGAAAACTAACTTCAAATTCACCCATAAAAAGAGTGAAATAATCAATTATAAGTTAAAGATCAATGTACCTTCAAAAATAGCTCTTCTTTTTCTAAAATACATATTCTTTTGTTGAAATAAGTGTTCTTTTGTCGAAATAAGTCTTCCTTTGTATTTTCTTGAATTTCCTTGAATTGAAAAAATAAAATAAAAAATAAAAAATTTATATGGATGCTTTTTGGCCTTACATATTTTGGTTGACATAATTTTGACCAAGCATGTTCCTTTCAAGAGGGTTTCAGCTGAAAACCTCTCGATTGAAACATGCTCAACCAAAAACGGTCCAGCCAAAATTGTCTAGTTGGTATCCTACTTGGCAGCTAAATTAGCTTTTTTCAAAGTTTTCTAAAACTTTCAACTTCAATTGAGTATTTATTTAGTCAAAATGTTTTAAAAAGAAAAAAGAAAAAAATCTTTTTGTAGAGCTCGAAGTGGTGAATCCAAATATGTAATTTTTTTAAAATTTTGATTAGTTTTAATGTATATATTTTTAAATAATGCAAGTAGATTTTTAAAGCTAAGAAAGGGGTTGATTAGAAATTAAAAAAAATAGTAAAACATATTAAAAATTTTAACAACATATGGTGTAGAGGAGAGGATCCTCTTCAAAAGGGTATAATTTGTTTTTTGAAAATGATTAAAAAATTAGACAATAGTTGACGCTAAATGAAAACTATCCAATTTTGGTAAGTTTGACTTTAAAATGTTATTATGAGAAAAATATACATCAAAATTCGATTTTTTTTCCATGCATTAGATATTGAAGTTACCTATTTGGAGAAACAAATTTAGGGGAAAATGAAGTTTTTTTCAATGTGTTTTTTGATGTCAATTGAACGTCACTTTTTCTTGAAATTTTTAGCATTCCAAAATCTGTTCTTAAATTGATAAAAAACTAATGAAAACAACTTTTAAAAAATCTGAAAAATTCTAGGAATAAACTTCATCAAGAGTTCTACATTTTATTAGTTTACATCATTTTGAAATTCAAAACATAAAGACCACTTTTATGTGGTCAAAGTTTATATTTTTGTTGTTGTTGGTTGAATCCTTTATAAAGTGTGACACAGGTTTGTGCTTTTAGTCATTAATATTAATGGTTCATATTGAATACTAGACATAGATAGGTATATTTCTACATGATGATGACATGGATCTACTTATGTGTTTTCCTTTAGAAAGAAAAGTTTTCTCTAGTGATTCTCCTTGATGTCTTGTTGTGAATTAATTGCATGTTGAATTTTCTTAAAAATCATGGCATAAAAAATGAAACATAGAAAAAGGCAAGTGGGTGATCAATATGAAATGATTAAAAGGATGTATGATGCACCCACACTTTCTCTATTTTCATTAGGAAAAAGAGATCCCTAGGATTGAATTTCAACCCTTAGGTGAGTCAACCCTATTGGAGATCTTGGCTATTTTTCCTTATGATAAGATAGAGTAAATATGCCTGAAATGCACTTTTGGGAGAAAAACTAAAACTACTAAATGAATTCAATTATATAATGTGAAACTTGAATCATCAATTTAAAGCATAACAAAATCAGAAACAACATAATTTTGGCATATCTAAGAAGGGTAAATTGATGTGTACCAGCCTAAAAAAGTGTGTTCTGAGTGCCCTACAAGGATAGATTCACCCTAGAAAAAATGATTCTTTGTATAGGGTTTTTCCTTAGCTTCGAGGGTCTTTGGTGCTGTTGGAATGTGATGTTGTTGATTGTTGTCATTAATGGTTGTCATTGATGTCAAAATATCTTGGTTGATTGATTAAGGTTCAGTTTTGATGCTTTGGTGATCTAGATTGGCGTGCTCTAGATGTTGAGTTATGATGATCTATCTTTGGTCATTCTTGTTCTGGTCCCATTCATTTTGCAACATAATGAGATACACTCTTATGGGTTCAAACCAATCTAGAAATTGGTTAATGTGCCCCAGAACATTGTAACATGTATATCCTATTCTTTGGTTCTGAATATCATGGTAAATATGTTGCATGTTGATTTGAGTGAGGAGGTTCTTTATGGTCCACATTTCATTCCTTTCCACCATGAGAATGTTTTTGTGGTGACCTAATTCAAATTGTGTTTGGTCAACTTAGGAGATTATGAAGGTAGGAAATGGTATTAGTAAAAGTTGATTTTGTTCGATCAAATTAAGTGTGGTGAATGTGAATATAAAAATCCAAATATCATGTGACTACAGGTGGCAAACAATGAGATTCTTCCGGTGTGATTGTTGGTGACAATTACTTCCAGCGGTGGATTCCCTTTCATCATTCTTCTGACAATGAGCCCTTGTAAAAATCACCTTAACCGGTGTTTTATAATTGATAATTAGAATTATTTGTGGTTTTTCCTTTCTTGGGTTTCCACGTAAATTATGGTGTTCATTGTGCATGGTGTTGTTAAGTGCTTTCATGTTTATATCTGTTTTAATAATTATCTAGCTGATTTAAGTTTGCACTAGATTAATTAAGGTTTTTTTTTTTTTTGTGATAACTGATTCACCCCCCCTCTTAGTTATCTAGATTATTGAATAGGTGCAAGATCCATGCTTTTGTTTGCTCTTGGTTTCACTGTCGGACAACTGATAAATTTTGAATATGAGTTTTCATGGTTTGACGACAATGATGACAACAAATGAAACTTTTTAAAATTTCTCCTTTGAGATATTCAATTCTTCTTCCACCTACAAACCTACACATACACAAAGAGAGAACAAAAATGTTTGTTTTTGGTGTATAAGGGTTTGCCTTGGTCAAAACCTAGTTTGGTAATTAAACCTTGAAATGAAATAGTGATAAAAAGAAGTAATGATGAATGAACACTAGCTTGTTGTGAATCACAAAACCATTCAATGGCTTCCCTTGGAGGATTTAAGTCTAATACATCACTCCAAGGATTGGATCATGCATGAAATTTATTGATTGGATACTTGATTTGATAGCTTGAACCTTGACTTGAAACCTACATCACAATGTTAGCTCCAAAAACATGCATAAATGCAAATAAATTTGACATCATGATAGGATATCAAATTTCTATTGTAGATGACTGATAAAACTTCTCTTCAATGCTCTTGACAATAATATTTTCTCATATGCAAGTTATCTTAATACTAGATGTTTTGAATTGATAAAATAACTATGTATTTAAAGGTGATTTTCTAATTTCCCAACAATTAAACATCAAAATTCTACAATTGTAATTTAAATTGGGATCATTAAAATAACACCAAAAACATATTTCAAATTGGGACCTAAGACTTAAGGAGGACTCATTCACCCTTGGGTGAATGGGTCCTAGGCCCTAAATCTAGGACACAATTTTCAAGGTGTTTAATTTGATATTTGTAATTGTTTAATATAGGTTCCCCTTTCAGAAAATGAGATTAATTAGGCTTTTAAGTGTATAACTGTGTCAATTAGAGGCTTAATTAAGTCCAATTTATTAAGAGGAGGCAAATAAAGTGATAAATTTTAAAGGATTACATTTTACGTCACTGCATTTAGCCCCCACTTTAGTGAGAGTATGAACTTGCACTCAAATTCACACTAAAGTAGACAAATAAGTGTCAAGAGGGGTCCAAGTGTACAAATTTTGATGAGATAGGATGACAAAGATCAAGGAGGTTGTGCAACCCCCAGGATCAAGATCCCATGACAAATCAATATAATCACAAAGGGACACACATGAATGTATGATATGAAGCAGCAAGACAAGATGCACAAACATACAATGTCAAAATTAATGAAAGGAGGAAAGAAAGATGGACTAGCAAGTTGTGTTATGCTTCATCCATCAAATACAATCACAAGGATGTAAAATCACTTATGAAACACATGTATCCATAGGCAAGAAATTTGTGTTATGCTCACTGGCCATGAAAAATATGCTCACAAGGGCTAGTGCAATCTGATATACACTATATGAGCCCCCAAGAAAAGTGTTGATGGGAAATTCGTGCCAAGTCTATAGGCTCCCATACGTCAACCATACCAAAAGTTATACTCCTTGATAACTTTGATAAGGTGCCACACTAAATTAACATGCTTCACAAGGCTAGCAAGTTGTATTATGATAAACACTCAAGGTAAAATGATCAAGATATTATATTGGAATGATACACTAAGTTCAAATTATATGAACAAACTGAAGCAAGAAACCTCAAAATTTCAATGAAACTCTGTCAGAATGTTTCTATTGATTGTTTCCATTAATGGTTGTCATTGATGTCAAGATATCTTGGTTGATTGATTAAGGTTTGGTTTTGATGATTTGGTGATCCGAATTGGCATGCTCTGGATGTTGTGCTATGATGATCTATCATTGGTTGTGCTTTTCTTGGTCCCATTCATTTTGTAACATAATGAGATACACTCTTATGGGTTTGGACTGATCTGGAAATTAGTTAGCGTGCATCGAAACAATGTTTGCATTATTCTATTCTTTGGTTCCAGATATCATGTTAATATGTAGTGTGTTGATGTGAGAAAGGAGGATCTATATGGTCCATGCTTCATTCCTTTCCACTGCGGGAATTTTTTGTGGTGACCTAATTCAAATTGTGTTTGGCTGACTTAGGAAGATTATGAAGGAATGAAAGGTATAATTAAAAGTTGATTTTGTTCAATGAAAGCAAGTGCGGTGAATGGGAATCCATAAATCCATATACTATGCAAAAGTATATGATCAAAGGAAGCAAATAGTGAGGTTCTTCTGGTGTGACTATTGGTGACAATTATTTCTAGCGGTGGATTCCCTTTCATCATTCTTCTGGCAGTGAGCCTATTCTTCTGGCAATGAACCTTTTTCTTTTGGCAATGATCCTTTTTCTTTTGGTTGTAATAGCCTGGCAGTGAGCCCACCAGTAGTGATCCTTACCTATAGTGATCAATTTGGTAGTGAGCCCTTGTAAAAATCACGTTAATCGATGTCACCTTAACTAGTGTTTTATAATTGAGAATTAGCATTCTCTGTGGTTTTTCCCATCTTGGGTTTTCATTGTGCATGGTGTTGTTATGTGGTTTCATTTTCATATCTATTTTAATGATTATCTGACTCATTTAAGATTGCATTGAATTAATTAAGGTCAAGAAATTTTTTTTATGATAACTAATTCAACCCCCTCTCAGTTATCTAAACTGTTCAACAATTGGTATTAGAGCTTTCATTCCTCAAAGAAGAGCTTAACCTCTTGGGGTAGATCCAATGACACAAAAATTGATAATTCCCATGTTTGATGGATCTGACTACAGTTTCTGGAAAGTGTAAATGAGAGGTTACCTAATTTCTCTAGGCTACAAGACTTGGAAAGCTGTTGAGATAAAATATGTTGAACTAACAAATGGTCCTTCTAGTGCGGATGAGATTTCAACCTATGAAGAGAATGAAAAGGCAAGGTATGCAATCTTTAGTGCCTTGTATAAGACTGAGTTAACACAAGTTATTTGATTGGGGACTACTTATGAAGTTTGGGACAAGTTGAAGGAAATCTATGAAGGAAATGATAAGAGTCAAATTATCAAAGAAGTTGATAGCTAAGTGCAGATATGAAAACTTGAGGATGGAAGAAGGTGAAGATATAGAAAGCTACTTTTAGAGAGTTGAAAGTGCATTAAATGAAGTCAAAAATAAAGGAGGCAATCTAACAGATTAAGATGTTATGGAGAAGATTTTGATGACCCTACCAAAGAGCTATAGTGACAAGATCTCAACTATTGAGGAAGTTTATGATCCGAAGAAATTCACTAGAGAGAAACTGTTTGGAACCTTGACTGTGTTTGTGGTGAGAAAATTTGGAAAAGAAAAGGAGGAATCTAAAACAACCTTCAAAGCCACAAAGAAAAAAGAAGATCCAGATAGTGAAAGTTCAGATGAGTTGTAAGCAAACTTCACAAGGAAATTGAAGAAAGGTACTGGAAAGTACAAAGGTATGTTACCTCTTAAATGTTTTAGATGTGGAAAGATTGGTCATTTAGCAACTAAGTGTCCAGAGAAAGGAACAAGGAAAAAATTTAAAAAGATCAATAAGAGGGCCTATTATGACAAGATCTCCCTACTAGAGAGCTATAGTGACAAGATCTCAGCTATTGAGGAAGTTTATGATATGAAGAAATTCACTAGAGAGAAACTATTTGGCACCTTGACTACGTTTGTGGTGAGAAAATTTGGAAAAGAAAAGGAGGAATCTAAAACAACCTTCAAAGCCACAAAGAAAAAAGAAGATCTAGATAGTGAAAGTTCAGATGAGTTGTAAGCGAACTTCACAAGGAAACTGAAGAAAGGTATTGGAAAGTACAAAGGTATGTTACCTCTTAAATGTTTTAGATGTGGAAAGATTGGTTATTTAGAAACTAAGTGTCTGGAGAAAGGAAAAAGGAAAAAATTTAAAAAGATCAATAAGAAGGCCTATTATGACAAGTTCTCCCTACCAGAGAGCTATAGTGACAAGATCTCAACTATTGAGGAAGTTTATGATCTGAAGAAATTCACTAGAGAGAAACTGTTTGGCACCTTGACTACGTTTGTGGTGAGAAAATTTGGAAAAGAAAAGGAGGAATCTAAAACAACCTTCAAAGCCACAAAGAAAAAAGAAGATCCAGATAGTGAAAGTTCAGATGAGTTGTAAGCAAACTTCACAAGGAAACTGAAGAAAGGTACTGGAAAGTACAAAGGTATGTTACCTCTTAAATTTTTTAGATGTGGAAATATTGGTCATTTAGCAACTAAGTGTCTGGAGAAAGGAACAAGGAAAAATTTAAAAAGATCAATAAGAAGGCCTATCATGTTAATGATAATGCCAGTATCTCAGATGATGAATCAGATCATGAGGATTGTATGTTTTTGGTGGAAAAGGATGAACCTAGATTTGATATCTCTAATATTTGTCTAGAATCTAATGATAACACTGAAGCTACATTATTTTTCAAAATAAATAGAGATGAATGGTTGATTGATAGTGGATGTTTGAATCATATGACCGGTGACAAAAGTAAGTTTGTGAAGCTTGAGAAATATGATGGAGGTTTTTTTAGATTTGGAGATGATAAAATGACACAGATTGTTGGAATTGGTTCTATTACCTTTGATGGAAAACATAACACTGATAATGTTTACCACGTGAAGGATTTATATCATAATATTTTAAGTGTTGGAAAAATGTACAAGAATGGCTATAATGTTGTATTTCAGGACGATGGTTGTGAGATCCAAAAGGGTTTTGGAACTGTTATTGCATCAGGAAAAAGAACAAGTGGGAATATACATCAATTGGAATGAGATACAAAGAGATTTTTATTATCTCAGAGCAATGATAGTTGGCTTTGGCACCGAAGGATTTTTCACATCAAATTTGACAATTTGGTAAGAATAAGTTTGATAAGAGCAGTCAGAGACTTGCCAAGACTGACCAAATTGAACAACATTATTTGCAAAGGATGTCAAGAAGGAAAGCGAACCAGAGAAAAACTTAAAAGAAAAGAAGAATCCTCTACCGGTTTGTTGGACCTTGTACAAACTGACCAATGTGGTCCAACTAGAACAAGAAGCTTACAAGGTGATAAATATTTCATGCTTTTAATAGATGATTATTCTAAATAAACCCGGGTTGCATTTTTAAGAGAAAAATCAAAGGCTTTAGAAAAATTCAAGATTTTCAAGGTGAGAGTTGAGCATGAAGTTGACAGGAGAACCAAGTGTTTAATATTTGATAGAGGAGGAGAGTTTACTTCTGATGAATTCAACAAGTTATGTGAGAAACACAACATTAAAAGACAACTATCTTCCCCTAGAACACCACAACAAAATGGTGTAGTGGAACGAATGAACCAGATAGTTCAAGAAGTAGCTAGAACAATGATCATGGAAGAAATTTTACCATAGGTCTATTGGAGAGAAGTGATACACACAGTAGTATACACTCTTAATAGAGTACTATTTCAGAGGAAATATGGAAATACATCATATGAGCTATGGCATGGAAGAGCTCCCACAGTAAAGTATTTCAAAATTTTTGGAAGTAAATGTTACATCCGAAGAGATGAGGAAAATCTTGGAAAGTTTGATAGTAGAGTTGATGAAGGTATATTTTTGGGCTACTCTACAAGAAACAAAGCATACCAATGTTACAACAAAAGACTAAAAATGATAGTTGAAACTGTGAATGTGAAAGTGGATGAAGGTGTTCAAAGAAATCCTGACATGCATATTGAATATGAATTAGATGACCTAGATGACAGAGAAAACAAGGATAAGAAAGAAGAAGATACAAAGGAGGCTCCAAAATATACAACTAAAACCCCAAGGTATGTACAGAGAAACCACTCAAAAAATTAGATTATTAGAGATAAGAATAAAGGAATCATCACAAGAAGCAAAGCAACTCAAGAAATGTATTACTATGTTTACTCTCAGAAAGTGAGCCAAAGATTGTGGAAGAAGCATGCAATGATCAAAATTGGGTGAAGGAAATGAAATACGAGCTTGATCAGATAGAGAAAAATTAGACTTGGGAACTTGTGCCCAGATTGATAGACAAAAATGTAATTGGAACAAAATGGGTATTTCAGAACAAGCTGGACGAAAATGAAAAAGTAATAAGAAAAAAGGAAAGATTAGTTTACAAAGGTTACACTCAGATCGAAGGTATTGATTTTGAAGAGACATATGCCCCTATTTCCCCAATGGAAGTGATCTAGATATTTTTGGATTTTTTAGCTTTTAAGGATCTCAAGTCTATTAAATGGATGTACAATCAACATTCTTTAATGGAGAACTGAAAGAAGAAGTCTACATTGAGAAACCACAGGGATTTAAGTTTGGAAATGACCTGTATGTTGTTTACAAGTTGAAGAAAGCCTTATACGGATTGAAGTAGACACTTAGAGCCTGGTATGGAAGATTAGACAATTATTTGATAGGACAATGATTTCAAAAGGGATCTACTGACAATAACTTATATTACAAAATTTACTCAAATCAAATGTTGATTGTTTTGGTTTATGTTGATGACATAATCTTTGGAGGAAATGATGATTTGTGCAAAAAATTTGTAGATGAAATGTAGAAGGAATTCAAAATGTCTATGATAGGTGAGTTAAATTTCTTCCTTGGATTACAAGTAAATCAGAACAACAAAGGAATTTTCATCTCTCAATCCAAGTATACCAAAGAATTATTGAAGAAGTTTAGATTGGAGAACTCCAAACTAGTTTGTACACCTATTGTTACCAGATGTAAGGTGAAAAAATAAGATGACTCACCTAAAGCTGATGCAAGTATGTATAGGCCAATGATTGGAGGATTGTTATATTTTACTGCTACTAGACCAAACATTATGTATGTTGTTTGTTTAGCAGCTAGATTTCAGCAAGAACCAAAGGAATCACATGTTGTTGCAATAAAAAGGATCTTTAGATATTTGAAGGGTATAGAAGATACAAGAAAAACACAAGTGGTGGAGCTTATTTCCTTGGCTCCTAGTTGGTTGCTTGGTCAAGCAAGAAACAAGATTTTGTATCTTTATCTACTGCTAAAGCTGAATACATTACAACATCCTCATGTTGCACTCAAGTATTGTGGATGAAAAAAACACTGAAAGACATTGGCATATCATTTGATGAACCGATGTCAATTATGTGTGATAATACCAATGCACTAAACATTTCAAAGATATGGTACAACACTCTAGAATGAAACATATATCCATCAGATATCATTTCTTCAGAGAGAAGGTATAGACTTGAATATGTACCTACAAAAGAGTAGACTGTAGACATTTTCACAAAATCGTTGAGAAAAGATACTTTTGAGAATCTCTGGTAGAAGTTAGGGGTTCTACCCCCTCCGGGTCTATGATAATTTGCTCCAAGGTGTCAATTGGTCCAAGGTATTATATGTTCACTCTTACCTAGATCAATGCTTGGTGGCTATCTCATAGGGGGAGTGGAGTAAGTTTTTCAGGGGGAATTTTTTTTTCCATTTGTTGTTGATGTCAAAGGGGGAGAAGAAAAGAGGTTCCTTGATGTTGACATTGTGTTGTTCATTTTTTTGATGATGAATGTTTCCATCAATGACAAAGGGGGAGATTGTTGGAATGTTGTTTTTGATTTTTGTCATTCATGGTTGTCATTGATGTCAACATATCTTGGTTGATTGATTAAGGTTTGTTTTTGATGCTTTGGTGATCTAGATTGGTATGCTTTAGATGTTGTGTTGTGATGATCTATTTTTGGTCATGCTTGTCCTAGTCCCATTCATTTTGCAACATAATGAGATACACTCTTATGGGTCTAGACCAATTTGGAAATTGGTTAGCATGCACCAGAATATTGTTTGCATTATCTATTCTTTGGTTATGAATATCATGGTTAATATGTAGCATGTTGATTTGAGCAAGGAGGATCTATACGGTCCACATTTCATTCCTTTCCACCATGGGAATGTTTTGTGGTGACCTAATTCAAATTGTGTTTGGTTGAATTAGGAATATTATGAAGGCATGTAATGGTATAAGTAAAATTTGATTTTTTTCTATAAAAGAAAGTGTGGTGAATGTGAATCTATAAATCCAGATACTATGCGAAATTATATGACTAGAGGCAACAAATAGTGACGTTCTATTGGTGTGACTATTGGTGATAGTTATTTCCAGTAGTGGATTCCCTTTCATCATTCTGCTAGTAGTGAGCATGTTCTTCTAGCGGTGAGCCTTTTTCTTTTGGTTGTAATAGCTAGGAAGTGAGCCCACTACTAGTGAGTCTTACCTGTAGTGAGCAATTTGGCAGTGAGCCCTTGTAAAAATCACCTTAACTGGTTTCACCTTAACTAATTTTTTATAATTGAGAATTAGCATTCTCTATGGTTTTTCCCATCTTGGGTTTCCATGTAAATTTTTTATTTCATTGTGCATGGTGTTGCTATGTGCTTTCATGTGCATATATGTTTTAATGATTATCTGATTGATTTAAGATTGCACCAAATTAATTATGGTCAAGAAAATTATTTTATGATAACTGATTCACCCCCCTCTCAGTTATCCAGATTCTTCAACAAACTCATTCCAAAATGAAATAATACCAATGTCAATAAAATAATGCCAATGTAATAATCACATTTCCTAGGAGATGTATGTTATCATCACTAAGAAGGGAACATGCAAAAAATGAACGGGGGACAATATGCCCCCCACTTAAAATGCCGACATACTTGCTATGTTGGTATTTTAAGTAGAAAGAGAGGAAGAGAGGATCCTTGAAAAGAATGCACACCTCAAAAAACTAATTATCCTTGCCCCCCAATCATAGAGACAAAGACAACCATCAAGAACTATCATGTTGCTTCCAAGAGAAATATGGTTGCACCTAACATTTTACCATAATGAATGGAAAAGCTACTAATGCCACATAGTGATGAGAAACGTGATAGGATGAAAATCATTATCAATTAGAGGAAATAGGTGCATCAACACAATGAAGAGCACCACAATCCTTAAGATGTTGAATTTTATTACTTAAATCCTTACATTCATTAGTTAAATGACCAAGCACTCAATGACGTGCACAAAATGAGCTTTTATTATAGAATTTCTTTTGTGTTCTTGGAGGGAGAGATATCAAGCAGGCTTGGAGAAGCCTCAACAAGGTATCCTCTTGATCAATAGTAGAAGATGTTCCTTTCTTTTGTGACAAAGAAATATCTTGCTTCCTACAAGGTGTCATACATACACAAGACTCTATATTGTGAGATTTTGTACTCTCTTGTAAATGAGGGTGTAAAATATAATGAACCCCAATCATCACTAAGCCATGTGTTTTAAGATGTCCTAGGAGTGTTTTGTGTGATGAAATTGATATTAAGCGAAGGTTTCTTTGATTCTTTTATTTCTTTCGAAGGACAATAACCAAGACCGCTAGTTGTTTCTTGTGTGTAAGTCTCTATAGGGACACATATACCTTGTTCTCTAGCTCCACATACTTTTCCATTATATCCAAGTTGTTTCAAAATCTCATAACCTCTTCCATATTTTTTTTCCATTTCTTGTGGATTTGGTGGTTTCTCATGATCACACTCATCATATGTGGATGTATAATTATTATTTTACCATTCTTTGCTAAAAGATGTGGACTCACATGCTTTTGATGACTCAACCTATGTTGATACTATGGAAGCTTCTTTCTCCTTTTTTGACTTTAATTGTATAATCCTAGGTTTCCCATTGAATTTAGGTGTGAAATATAATGATCACCAATCATCTTATAACAACATATGGGTGAAAGAAACTTATTCTTATCCTCAACTTGTAAAGGCCCCACTTTTGTAGTTGTTGTCAATGTTAAAAGAGGATTTTTCATTCCTTTTTGAAGCTTAGGATTGATTTTTATTGTATAAACCTTGTTGTTATAAATTTACTTCACTAGACAATGTAACGTTGAAGGCATCGTATTCATTGAATGAATCCAAGGTATACCTAAGAGAAGATTATATGAAAGGTCATTGGGCATGGCATGGATAAGAGTTTTCAAAGTTACCTCATCAACTTTAACAGGTAATGTTATCACCCCAAGTGGTTGTTTTCCAACATTATCAAATCCACAAATAGATAAAGATTCTATTGGATTTATCCCTTTTCCACTCCAATCTTATCTAGAAGGTGTACACTACAAATATTGAGTGTTGAGCAATTATCAATGAGAGTTTTTTTTATCCCATGCTTATTAATGACAACCACTACCATCAAAGCTTCATTTTTTTGTGTGTTTCCAATGGAGGTAACTCATCTTGAAGAAAGGTAATGTCTAAGTTGATGGATTTCATACCTTGAATTAGGGTTTCTACATTGTTTTGTTGTCCACTAGGATGGATAACAACTTGTAAAGAAATTTGAAGCATGTTATGGTAATTAGGTGACACTTGAATAAGATCCTATAAAGAAATTTTAGTAGGAGTGTTTTTGAGTTGTTTTACAAGATCATACTCCTTTCCATTGTGCAAAGGCAAATGCGGAGGACTAGGAAGTATAGGTTGAGAGGAAATGGTAATGAAGTAGGTATGGTTTGTGGTTGCCTATTGTTCCTTGTGTTATATGTATGGGAAATGGTATGATAACTTGGTTGTTGTGAAACATTGTTACTAGTAAGTTACCATGCAAATTTGAGATAGCTCTTGGAGGTAATGGCTTGTGTTGAGGTGGTATTATGATAAGAAGTGGCTCAAGAAATGACTTGGGAGGTCCAATAATTAGAGGACTTGTAGGAGTTATAATGATTAGAGGACTCTCATGAGGTATAATAATCAAGGGAGATCTAATGTTCATAACCTCAATAGACTTATCCTAATTTTGATGATCCTCTAGTGAGAGGAAGTCTAATTTCACCTTATCATCTTCATCTAATGAAGCCACATTACTATTTTTTGAAAGATATGTATCAATCCTATAATTTTCTTACACCATGATATCTTCCCTAGTAGGAGAGTTTTTAGGAGAGGAGAAAACAACATGTTCATTACATTCCATGGTTGGATCTTGTAAGATAACTTCATCACAAGTAGGGGATGCATCTAGAGAAGAACAACTATGATTTTCTTGATTATCAATGATTGTATCATTTTTTTCAATGATATCTTCCCAAGTGGGAGAAGCCTTGGGAGAGGGAGAAACAAGATTCTCATGAATATCCATGAGTGGATCTTCTAACACCAAAATATCTTCTTCACAAATAGGAGAGATATTAGGAGAAGAACAAATGTGATTGTACATGACTACATTCTCTTTCACTAAAACATTTTCACAAGTGGGAGATGAATGGAGACTAGGTAAGGTAATTTTAAGAAATGTGTCAATGATCTCATTCTCTTATGTCATAATATCTTCCCAGGTGGAATAAGTAGAGGGAGAGGGACAAACAAGATCCTCATGATGTTTGATAATTGGATCTTCTAACACCAAGATACCTTCATCACAAGTAGGAGAGGTACTAGGAGAAGAAAAACTATGGTTATCATGATTATCTATGGTTGCCTCCTCTTGTATCAAAACATCCTCCCAAATAGGAGAGATATTAGGGGATGAGGGAAGGATAGGCAATGTGGTATTAAGGAATGTGTCAAAAATTTCATTCTCTTGCACTAAGAGACTCTCATAACTAGGAAAGATATTGGAAGAATAACTAACATTCTTATTAATGGTCTTTTTCTTGGCATACTTGAAAAGGAAAGACACTAACATTTAGAGCTTTGAGTATGTGCCAAAAATGAAAAGTAATGTATCCGACTTATGCAATGCTTTAGAAATGTAAAAAAAATTCCTATAGATTTGATGATTTTCAATAGTGAAATAAATTTGGAATGATTTAAAATGGCTAAACTAAATGGATGATTAGACCTAATTCATAAAAAAACAATTCTAAAAAATTGAAAGATTGAAACAATGGTTTAGCACTGGATCTAGGAAGTGCAGAGGACCACAAAAATGGTCAAAAAAGTTGTTTTTGATGTGCTTGTTACCAAATTTTAACCACATCTCAAATTGGTAGAGCTGATTAATTTAGGTTCATTTTAAGGTGAAAAGATTTCAATTCATTTATGCATTTGCTTAAACCATTGCTTGTATTGGAGTTTAAAAGAATTGTTCAGTTGAAATGTGCAATGTGTTTTTAGAGCATTTACTATGCCATTCAATGTTTATAGCATAGAAAATATTGCATGAGATACAAAGAATAGTGCTTTCATTCTATATTAATTTATGCATTCCATATGTTTCATACATTTCTGCAAAATAGATATACAAAATTGAACAAGGTTGCACAAAATGTTGTTTCCATATTCATTGGGATGAAAAGAAGGATCAAGTGTCCCACACAAGTCGTGGGAATAGTTGAGTCAACATAACACAAGGAATGTACTATGCTATTGAAGATAAAGGAAGGAAAGAAACACATAAGAAGAAACATAGCCATCATTGCTTGAGGTGTCTTCAAGTTGGCCTTTGTTGTTGCTTATCCCTCCTTGCTCCTTGGCTCTAGGGAAAAATTTAGTGGAGAATCTTCGCCAATTGGCGAATTCTAGGAATCAGGCAAATCAAAATTGGCAAATTTATCCTATCCAACAAGGTGTTCAAATCGCCTAGATTTCATGAACTATCGGTCCAATGCATGTCCATTCGCCAGCGATTTTATTTTATGAGGCACGTTTAGGAAATAAATTCGCCATAATAGACTACCTGTTTCCAATGGACCAATTAATATTTTTTCCTGGAATCCTGGGGAGCATGTCATAAAACACCAACATATTCACCAATACTATTAAAACAACATTATATGAGGACCCATTTCACCAATTAAAATTTACAAATAGTTGCTTGTGAAGACCCATTTTGCCAATTAAAATTTATAAATAGTTGTTTATGAGGACCTATTTCACCAATAATATTTAAAAATAATTACATTTGAGGACACATTTCGCCTTGAAAATTACAAGGTATCATTGTATAAGCACACGGGATTCACCAAATTTTTAACATACCATTTAAAAATCCCGCAGAATTCACCAAATATGGATTGATATAAATACAATTGAAACTATTATTTGTTCTTACACATTTTATTTGGTTATGAGGTTCTACTTCCTGATTCAGAAGTTAGCGAAACCCGAAAATGTAGACTCAAAGGTGAGTGATCATTTCTTCATACTATTATTAGTTATTAGTTATAATAATAATATTTCTTTATCTGTTTTCCATTCTTGCTTCAGTCTTAAACATGATTTTGAGTAGGGAATGGGATCTATATTCTCTTTCATTTTTTCCTTCTTAAACAAGAAGATATTTTTTTCTAGCTTTTATTCAAAGTGAGATATCAATATGTCGAGCAGCAAGGGTAAGCATCTTGAGGGTAATGAAGAGACTAGGAGGCCATCAAAATGACCAAAACGTGGAGGTACCATATAGTCTTACTTTGGAAGTGGAAAAGCTTCTAATCCATCAGATAAAGGTGGAGCTACATCATCAATTCTTCCACCAAATATTATTGAAGATGGCATTGGCAATACCTCACTACCATAGGAAGGTCAAGGTGAGATTGTCATTGAGTTAAATCAAAATGTATCAAATGAGGATGGCAATACTGCAGAAGATGTTCCAAGGGATACCTTGGTTAGCCAGAATGAGATAATTGACTTGGATGAGGATGATGTTGGTAGCAAGAAAAGAAAAGGCAAATCAAAATTGGGGCGCGAGTGGGAAATGATAAGGAATTTTTAAATTGGTTGGTTGTCGAAGTACCCATTTCTTGAACTAGTGGGGGTATCAAACGAAAATGATATTGAAAGGGAAACAGAGGTCAAATGTAAGATTTGTAGTTGGAAATGTGGAAGAGACAAGATGATGCAGCGAAATCTTGACACTATAGAAAAGCATATCGATAAATTTTACAAAAAACAAATCATAGACGAAAAGGAACAATCAGTCGTACAATGGAAATCAAAGGAAGAATGTCTTCATGTTAAGTATGTTGCATATTATGGAGAGCATAACCATAGAATGTCAAAGATTAAAAAATGTGAAGGTACACTTGAGGCTCATTTTGGAAAAGTCATGGCAACAACAAATTTGTCAAAAATTGTTCAGATGAGTGTTGTTTTTCATATTTTGTCCAGGGGACATCCTACAGCAGACTACCCATAATATTTTGATTTATTATCTTATTTGAGTGTTCCCCACTTTCCCTTCTCACATTGGTCAGTAAACGCTGGATGGGAATGGGCTAACTATCTTGCTGCAGTGGAAAAGAAATATTTAAAGGAGAAAGTAAAACAGTCAAATTTCATTTCATTATCTTTAGATGAAGTTATTGCAGTAGACAATACTTCTTGGGTTTGTATGCATTTGTATATTGTAGAACAACATGTTCGCCAAGCTCATCTTCTTTGTGTTCATAAAATGAAGGACAATTCAACATCACAAAATCTATTTGAACTAGTCAAGAAATCATTGAATGAAATTGTAGGTATGGATGAGTTGAAAATTGCCAAAAAGTTGGCATGTGTAGGAGTTGATGGAGCTACAGTGATGCAAGGTCAAAGGAGCAGTGTTTTCACAAGGTTACAAACTACTTGTGCACCATACATGCTTGGCATTCACTGCATGGCCTACAAAATGAATTTAGCATTCAAAATTGTAAGCATGTTTCCTACAGTATCAAAAGTTGAAAATCTAGTTTGTCAGATCCACACATACTTCTATCGAAGTCCCAAACATTTCCTTGAATTTCAACATTTTGCTGAGGGAATAACACCTAGAAACAAGCTTCTCAAGGATGTCGATACCAGATGGATCTCCCTGCATGGACCAACACAACAAGTTCTTTCAGAATATCAATCCTTGATTGGAGTGATGCACGAGCATCACAACACAGTAGACAAAGCTCCTAACCTCTTACATAGGTTAAGCGATATAGAGACACTCTTGACTTTAGCTAGTCTTCTCCCCATAGTCTTCTCCCCATGCTAGATGAGATGAATAATGTTGTGAAGAAAGCCCAAGACAAAACTATGTATATTTATGAATATGCCAATCTACGTAAACTTACATGCTTGGCCCTCGATCATCTATATCTAGATCTAACACAAGAAGGCACAAATTATTTGATGTGGAAAAAAATTACTGATTTGAATAATCTTGATAATTATTTACAGTTTAATGCAAGTGGGAATTTATGTATCTATGTATGTGGATATGAGATACCAATGCACCATTGTAAGATAGCCAGGCACTCTAGTAGAGAAGTACCCATTAATGAGAAATATTTTAAGGACATTGTTAAATCTGTTAGTGATAATTTGAAGGAAATTGTAAAATATCTTTCCTTAGATATTTGTGAAAGATTCCCTTGACAAGAAATACTTGAAGCCATGGGTATTGTGTATCCTCAATTTTGGGTAAACCGAGATAACCCAAAATATTTTCATGATCAAGTAAAAATCTTGATCGAATAGTTTTTGAAAGAGGCAACATACAATGAGCAAACAATAGAAGGAATTTTAAATGAAAATAAGCTTAGAAAGCAATGTAGGAGTTTTGCAACACCTATGAGGGACCAGTATAAATCTATGGGCAAGGAGAAGGCCTTTGAACCAGGATCAATACAAAATGTTTGGACAAGCTTAGGTCAGAGTGAAATATTGCATGGTTCGATGTCAGAATATTTCAAACTTGCTTATTTATGTCAAAAAATGATATTGAGGTCGATGGAGGATGAGAGAGTTTTCAGTACATTGGGGTTTTTGAAATCAAAGTTAAGAAACAAATTGGACAAGAATTTGGAAAATTGCTTGAGGATGAAAGTAACTGCGTATAATGTCAAAACAATTCCTTTTGAAAGGGCACTCGCAATCTGGAGGTCCACAAGTGAAAGAAGAGGGACCGGGTTGTGCAACACAGGCTCTCCAATTCCAAGCACCGCTGGTACTGGTGGTAGTGGTA
The DNA here is from genome assembly GCA_007115665.2 of Sequoiadendron giganteum. NCBI lineage: Eukaryota > Viridiplantae > Streptophyta > Pinopsida > Cupressales > Cupressaceae > Sequoiadendron > Sequoiadendron giganteum. The sequence continues at coordinate 462,419,880 of CM021104.1, read as the reverse complement.
GTGGTAGTGCGCTTGGGATAGATGACAATGATATTGAAATTGACATAAATCACACAATGAATGTTGGATTTGAGACACAAGCTGAAGAAAGTGAAGAGCAGACTCAGAATCAAGATGACTCTTTTACTTTATCTAAAGATGAGCATCGATTTGAGGACCCTGAATCTATTTGGGAAATGGAAGAGAATCAGCAGGTTTTAGGTATTTTTACTACACTTTATGAATCAGTTTCTATTGTTCCAAAGTCCAAACTATAGTTGATGATATTTTATATTGTATTCAATGAACATTGAAATTGTGAATCATTTCACTTCATGATATCTTATTTTATATTGCACTCAAGCACTACATGAATCATATTCCAAATTGTAGTTGATGATTTTTTATATTGTATTCAAATAAATTGTGAATCATTGCACTTTAAGATATTTTATTTTATATTGCACTCCATGATATTTTATATTAGATTGCACTTCATGAATCATATGCCAAATTCAAACTATAGTTGATGATATTTTATAAATTATATAGTATTCCATCATCCATGAAATTGTGATATTAAATTTAAAATTTGATCTCTTAAAAGGAAATCTAATTTTTCTTTACAAAGAAACTAGCCTCCACCGAATCCACCCCACTTATCTTCCACATATCAATAATTACAAAAATATACGACACTTTGATTTTATGATTCATAAATTATGAACAGTGCAAATTGTAGAAATTTGTGTGACAAGATCCATATTATAGCCTATAGGCTACATTGCATCCATAAACAAATTTGAAATTCCATAGTGATGTAGTCCTTCCCCCATTGACCATTCCTAAAAAAATTCAATACCATCGGCCTAGAAATGCTTCATCGATGGAACCCCCATCATAGTCCCGCCGATGGCCTGATGAAAATAGCTCACAACCTAGTATCGGTGTAACAATACTCTATCGGGATGACTCCTAAGGTGCTCTCCCGATATACCGATAGAGTCAAGTTTTCAATAAAAGTAACCATGAATTATGACCATGGGCATGAATTATCGAATGCATAAAGTATATTGGGGGAACTATGGTGCATCAGGGAAACATTATCTGGCGTCGCACCGATATAATGAAGGATAGGTGTCCATCGGTGGAGAGGGTGGCTATTGGTGAAAGACTAATGTGACATCCCGGGGCATTGTTGACTTCAAAATATTTGAAATAAATTTTCTTCTTCAATGACAAGACTGAAAGATGGTCCATGGATGGTGCATTTATGAACCAAAATTGAAGTGAATTATATCACAAGTTGATCACATAGTTGTTACAAAATCTTGGAAGATTTCACTTAGGGTAGAAATAGAAAAGCAAAAACTTGGAGTTTTGATGCAACAAAGACCAGTGGACTATGGAGGTGACTCGACAAGACTCACGTAAGTACTTTAGACCTAGCTAAGAATCTATTTTCATCAAAAGCTTAAGATTTAAATAATGGAAGAGAGTACAAACAAACCTAAAGCTAAAAAATAGAAAACTGAAAAGACTAAGACATTGGATCAACTAGACATTAAAAAGCCTAAGAGACTCCTAAATGAAGACCTGATAGATCAATTCCCTGGGTCAGGGCCAAGACCCAAGAGGAGTGCTCAAATGAATCCTTCCAAGGATCGACTATGGGAAAAACATAAGGGCTTAGGGGATATTTGGACACTGCAATGAGGGTATGACCTCTTCATGTACCATTATAGAAAAAAATTTAGGTTTCAACCAGTCTGCAATCTGTGGATGTTGAACCTGGGAAGACTTGTGGTGCCCAATGTGTTTATGAATGCAAAGCTAATTAAAGCCCTTGCTATTAGATATGACCCCGAGAAAAGAACTATCCAGTCACATGGTGGGGGTGACATGCTTGTTATTTCTAGGGATCTCATTTCTAATGTATTTCAATTAGAGTGTTCACTAAATTTATCATTCACAGTCAAAGATCTCTTGACAGAGTATCACCACATGGATACCAACTATAAGAGATGGAAATTACCTTTACATAGGCCCAAGGATGAAGGAGGCCAACTCAGGAGGTTCTCTAGTAGTGTAAACCCTCCTTTCCATGAAGATTTGGTCGAAGAGTATTTCTGATACACCTATTATTCAGCTAGTTAGGTTTTGGGAGTAGAGGTTCCGCCTCTCATGTCGATTGCCCCAATGGTCTTAGTTGTAGACATATAGAGAAAGGATGCTAGGCCATTTGATTATGCTAGATACTTGGCCAACACTCTACATCGAGGGCTTGAAAAGATTAAAAATAATAGTGATAATATTAATTTTGAACACTATTCTTTGCTTATGCATTTTGTTTTGTACGAGGGACAAGTCAGAGGGGTTTGGAGTGAAGAATTAAGGATAAAAGATACAGATGAAAATGGAGATTTTAAACCTATACAAATGTGGACTTCATTGTGGGACAACTGATTTGGTAGGTCTCATTACCTTTATTTTGAAGAAATTTTTGTAAAACCATTAATGAAGTTGTTGGGATATTCGTGCAATTATAACCTCTCCCCAAAAGTACAAAGACTTCTAAGACCAAAGGAAAATGACTGGAGAAATAAAGTGAATCATAATTGGGGAGACTGGTATGCTTTCCTTGATTGTACAGTGATAAGGGTTTATGGGTTCGAAGGGGCTCCACACTTGATGCCACGAGCAGTTCTTGAATGAATTGCTTATTTAGAAATTGTGAGGCAATTATAAAAATCTAATTCGAAACACCTCAAAGGACATAGAAAACAATCAATTATGCCGAACACCTTATGTTTTGGAGACTTTACAGTGGTTTCCAATGAAGGATATGGAGAAATTGATGGTAAATTAGCATAGTACAACCTACCTCTAGGTGATGTAAGGAAACAATTTGATGCAAAAAGGTTTATTCACAAGGTGAGATTATCACAGGGGCTATTAGGGTATGAACATTTGTTCTCAATCAAAGATGTCATAAGAAACCATGATGAGGCTTCCACCAAGGAAAGAATGGCCGCCTATAACAAGATTATGCTTGCAAAGGAATGGAAGAGAAAAAATGTCCCATCTTATTGAAAGGTATTTGGTGAGATACAAGACCCTTTAACAAGAATTGAGCAACTCATCGCTCATGTCAATGAACTGGTAAAGGATGTTCCCCCTGTTGTTTTTGATGCACCTCATGCAACCTATTCAGGAGTACAAGCTGAAGACATAGAGCCCTTGGATTACATACCTTCACAGCCTACTCCTGAGGTATGTTTTTCTATAGATACTGATATAAGTGAAGAAGAGCAGGGTGATGAAGAGGGTAAGAAGGTCAAAAAAATTAGTGCTCCTATGATTGCACAGTACGAGCCCCCTCAAGAGCAGAATATTTTAATATTTGAGGCATCAAATGAACTATTTGATGATGTGAGGGTTAGGGTTGGACACCAGTTTATTTCTGATTGTGATTTTGTTAAATATTCTGAATTTAAATAACTTTTTTATGAATATAAAGGCAGAAAAATGAGACAACAGATACAGGATATCACTCCTGAATAGGAGGCAACCGCTCTAGAGGAATTGAAAAGGGAGGTAGAAATGGAAATGGAGTTCATCACTAATGAAAGAGGAAGCGAATTGCTTCAAGAAGCTAGAGCGTTGCTCCTACTAGGGTGGGATATTAGCTCTTCAATTGTATTTGATAGCTTCAGAAAAAAAGGGGATAAGACAATGAACTTAACAGAAGAAGCAAGTGACAAAATGTATCTAGGATCTAGGTACAACCCAGACAAAGCCACCTTGCTTATTTGGTCACTGTATCCCCATGATAAAAGACCTTCTATAATTAGTAATCCAAACCAAGTGTTTGGTCATCTCTTGGTTCAACGAGTAGTGGATACCAACCTTATGGACACAACAGAATTGAACATAAATGTGACAAAATTTACCAAAGCACAGATCAAAAAACTGATTAAGGAAAATGACAAACTGAAGAAGGAGCTAGCAAATCAGAGAGAAAGAACATCTTAGTCCTCCACATCAAATTTGTACTCCCCATTTATTGAAAATGATAAGAGAGTGCTTGATGCAGACTATTGGAAGAATTGCCATCTGAAATCCCAGGGGAAATGCAAAGAATTGGAGAAAGAAGTGAAAACCATCAAATATAACACTATATCTAAAATGATAAAAGAAAAATTCAACAAAATGATGAAGTGTGATAATATATATTGGAAAGTATTTAAATAGACACGCATTGCATTGGTGGAGAATGAACGATTGCAGCCTAAAATGATGGAAACAAAAAAGGAGCTCGTAGATAAGAATGTCATGAAAGGACAAATATTGCTAACATATAACAAGCTAGTAGAATCACATACTAGATATCATAACAAGCTTAGGGAAGATTTTGACTACTTTGATTCAATCCCACTCCTAACACTTCATAATGGCATTAGAAATCTGTGAGAATATGATGATTGGAAGGAAGAGCTTGTTGGGCTTCTAACTACTATGTTGCAAGAAATAAATGATGAGGATATGGTTTTACAAAACACTCATAAGAAACTCGAAAAAATAATGTCTATGGAATATGATATGAAAGAGGCGATCTCTAATGTGGACACCTATGCTGAACAAGAGTACATCCATCACCTCTCTGTAGTCAATCTGTTTATTAGCCAAGCTGTAGATGTGTCAGAATTAGATTCAATAGAACAACCATTAGATTCAGAGTAAGAACGCCAGCCAATAGCATGATGGGTGCCCTATCATGGAGTAGAAGCCTTGAACAAATCTTAGGTGGTCATGGGATTCTTCTTGGAGATTAACGGATCGGTGCATTCAACTGCGACATTGTTTTATTTATAATTTGAGTTATGTTTAGTTTTCAAATGTCATGAATTTTTGTAAGGGGTTTGTAGCTTGTTGCTTCTCATATATAAGAGAGATCAAGACCCGAATAGGAGATCAATGGATCATCACATCATTTTTAATTAGAATTTAGAGTAGAAAATGGTAAGAAGATAGATAATAGATTGCACCAATTCACCCATCCATCTCATATCATAAACTATTTTTATAATGCATATCATTTGAACTTTGAAGATCAATACAATGGAGAAGGTTACACATAATTACTGATTTTCTTTCGAGTGTTCAACTATTGTGGATTCATATGCTTATATGTTATTAACTTATTTTGTTGTCTCTAAAGTGGTTGTTTATGTTAGTCAAATTGAGTTTGTGGAAGTACATTTAATTTGTTAGTACATTGAATTTGAATTCTTCAGGAATAGGGGCTATGACCATGGGGTTTTCAATTTATTTATGGACATTATCATTGATCAAGTAGTAATGTGGGCCACAAAATGGATCTTGTCACACAAATCTCTACAATTTGTGCTAATCATAAAATTAAATGTAGTGTATTTTTGTAGTATGCAAGATGTGGGTGAGGTGTAAGTTGTTGGATAATGATCAGTATTTTTAGTCCCAACATAACAAAAGCTAATAGTTCAACATCCATAACTTAGAAGCTCTACCAAGAAGTAAATATAATGAGCTAATAGTTCAACATCCATAACTTGGAAGCTCTACCAAGAAGTAAATATAATGAGTTAACAGTTCATCACCTTATAGTTCAAATGATAAAATAAATAATGCAGATAATTGAACATCATCACATTACTGAAGTCTGAATTTGAGATTTTTAATTTATTTTCACATGAAGGAGTACATATTGGTATTGGCAACGCAAAATCTTGCCAATGCCCAAAGACAAGTCTGCACAGAGCTGAGTTGGAACTTGGAAACTCATATTATCAAAGATTGAAAATTAAAAATCAAGTCACTGTATCACCTTTTCTAGCAACTTCCACTCTTTAGGTGGTGGAATTTCCATTTGTTCTAACTGATGTTGTTTGAATTGAAGTTTTGTTAACATTTCATGATTTTAATTGGAAGTGGAAAATGTTTTGAATTCTTCAGTCAATTTTGCATTCAAGGTTATTAATGTTTTGATGGAATCCAAATAGTTCACATTTGGGTTCTGAGGAAACTGGTCCAAATCAATCTTCCTTGCACCTTCCATCTTCTTTTTGAAACCATCCTTTCCAATGAATCAGTCATTTGTGTCAAAAGCCTCTAGAAAACCAAGCTTTGTGAAGTTCCTTACCTTTTCATCCACCACCTTCATCTTGTCTACAACCAAATGCAAATATTTCTTTCTTCCATGCATTCTCAAACACTTTTCAATGATAGATGACAACTTCATTGAGGTTTCAATCTAATTAGTAATCCCTTTTGATTTCAAATCATTGTCACTGGCTTTGTAGATTGTTAGAACTTGATTTGCATATTTCTCTAATTCCAACACATTTTTGTTGGCCACTAAATATTTTCTGATCTTCTTATCATGTTGTCTGATAGCATCAATCAATTGAAACATGTCACACAAATGATCAAACCTCTGCATTATTTCATCCTAGATATTTTGTTTCATATGCCTCACTGTATCTCTACAAAATGCAGATAAATTATTTTGAGAAGACTTAATTTCTTATTTTGCTCCCGTCAGCTATGTCTCCAATCTTTCATTTGTTTTTCTTTGTTTCTCCAATTTTTGTTCCCACTGTGCATTTCCATTCGCAATGCTTAGTCTTAATTTTTTTGAAGTGGATTTTTCCTCATCATATTTCTTGTTGCTCTCATCTAGCCTTAGCTTCAGGTCATTCACTTCTCTCTCATTTGGTTTATCTTCTTTGCTTATTGATGTAGAGGAAGATTTTATTATTATTTTTTCTAATTAATTTCTCTTGTTATCTGTTGCTTTCCTCTTTGCTTTCTCACTTGCTAGGTCTGCCTATAACTTTTCTATTTGGGTCTACAACCTTTTCTTCTCTCTATCTTTCTTTAGCAATGATGTGTACACCAATTCATTTTTCTTCTTTGATACATTGATTTTGTTAGTATTTTTTAGGCCAGAAAAATCCAATTGAAAATTGGTTATCTAGTATTCAGATTGATCCATTTGATTTGTTGGTTTATTTTGAATTGTGGGTACAAAAATTGTACTCCATGATTTATTTATTTGTGTCAAATGTGGGTAATACCATGGTTGTTGCAGGATCTAAAGTTACAACAAATGCACTCTCCATCAGTTGCTTCTTTTCTTTTTTATTCAAGTCTGATTTCTTTTTAAACTCTTCAATGAAATCATAACCTAGGGAGGTGGGAACAATGGAATGCTTGAATGGCAAAGGAATAGGAGTACTTGCAGTTGCTAATGATCTCACAACCACACTAACTAGAATTGGGGGAGTTCCTAGAAATAACTTCTTTATTGTGGATCCACTGATAGTGTGACCTGGACCTGTCAAAATCCTTTTCCTCTTTTGATTGCCTTGATCACCTAGTGTTTCTGTGGTATCTTGTATTGTTTTCCTCTTGTGTGTAATTTTTTGTTGTAGCACATGTTGACCACTAATAGTACTACTACCCATACCATCTCCACCAATGGAACTCCCAGTTGCACTAAGCCATCCACCAAGGGCATGTCCTAGTTGTGATTGTATCTAACCATGTGGATGAGGATTAGAAGCTCTGACAAATTGAGTTTCACTTGTATTCCCTTGGTCTACTTTTTCACCTCCAAGCCCAAGGCCAGATTTATCAACTGGTTTTCTATGCTCAACATCTATTACCATCCAAAGACCTTGTCTTTTGGACCCCAAAGGACCACCTTCATAACCAATTTTTTCAAGTATGGCTGCTCCTGAAGTATATGCTGAAGCAAATGCTTCTTTTGCGGCCTCACATAAACCAGGTATGTAATTGGCATAGCTTTGTTCTACTTCTTCACTATCATCATTAGATTAATCATCACTTTCTTTGTTTCCATGTTCATCAGGATGCTCTATATTCTACAATTTTCTAAACTCTTTATCTTATTTGTTAGCTCCATACTCTGCAAGAGCTCTTGGATCACCTAGGTCCTTCCTCATAGACCAAAAGGTAGTAATTTTTTATCATGACCAACTTTTATCTATAACTTCCTTCTCTAGAGAACCTGGAATTTTTACTCTACTAGATGTTTTATCACTTTTTTCATAAAAATTGTTGTATGTCCTGATTGTCTTTCGGTGCAATGCCATAATTTCTACTGATAATTGCTCAAAAGAAATACCATTCTTAGGGGCACTTTTCTCCATTTCTATTTTTACCTCATCCCAAGAATCCTTTTTTCTCAAGTTTTCAAGCAAGGGTTTACTTTGATGTTGAATTCTACTTGCAACATTCCTATTGGCCACAATCATTGATTTAATGATGTCACACATGGATCATACTGCTAGTGACAGATAGCATCAAAGTCAAAAAGTTCAAAAGATTATGTGCCACACTAAATGCTTTTCTCTCGAATGTGAACCCTCCACTTGAAAAAGGTAAAGAAGGAAATAAGGTCTTCTTTTGCTAACTGAGAAAGTGTAGTTCATCAACACTCTGCACCTGCCTTACACATTCCAATGTAAAAACCCTTTATGTCACATGTATTGGAAGTTTGTATGGTTGTACTCTCGATCCATAAAATCTTAGCACAGTATATTCTTCCATTAAGTACCAATCAACCAATTGTATTTATTTTCCTAGTTGCATGCAGTTTCTACATGACATAGGCAATCTAGGCATTGGAGTATTTTTAATTTATTGATGCAATGGAGCCAAAAAGTAGTCTAGAAAATGACTGTAGTTCCTTCGAGAATCATGCATCCTTATCTCAGTGGTCCATTCATATACTTGATCCATTTCCTTTTCCTTTGCATTACTATAGGGCTAAATCTGAAGCTTGTTGGTCTGAAACTTTCCTCTAAATTTGAATAGAAAAAGATAGCACAAGTAGGTTGTGAACCTAAATGTCTTGGTGGAACCTTTTTTAATCATTAAAATTTTCTTATGCAGGGATTCTACAATGTGCTGAATATAATTATATTTGACATGTTCAACACCATAATGGATATTAAATACCATTTCAAGGAGGCTTGCACCCATTTCTAAATTGCTATTTAGACCGAGGAAAAATAGCATGGAAATAGTATCATGAACCCATGGTTTAAAAATATCCAAATTATAAGGAGGCTTATGATTAGCTTTCAATTTGTTTCTATCTTGAACTATTTTATTTAAGAAATTATTTTTCTGCCTTTCTTCCACTGCTTCATAATCACTAGCAAGCTTTTCTAGGTCAATGTGGTCATTTCCAAACTCTTCAGTTGTAAACCCCTACACTTTTCCAAGTTTTTCTGCATTGATGGATAAAAATTCTACTTGGCTATCTTTATTAACAATTTCTCTTTTCTTATCATCATAATTTTTGGCATAGATCATGATAAATTCTGGGAAAGAGAAAACTTCATGTAACATCATGCACCCTAATCTAGTTACCCACGGTGCACTGATACTATTAACTTGTGTTTTCTTTGCAACCTTATTCTGAGATAAAAATCTAAGTTCTAAGGTACACCTACCATAGATTTTAGGATCATAAATATCATGGTACCCATCAGTGAAACCTGGGGTTTTAAGCAATTCTTCATAATGTATTTTTTTATTGGACATTTCTCTAGTGGTACTAGTGGTAGACATGCTTATACAATGTGAAGTTGTGAAATTTGAATTCCCTAATACCTATTAGTCCTCCTTAATTTTTCTTAATTCTTAAATCTCTAAACCCAAACTTCAAAGTTTGACAAAATAAGATTTTAAGAAATGCCAAACGATGAAATGTAGCTGCAATAATTTTTCACTTACCCCGATTCTGAGTCCTAACTCTTGAAGAGATTAATGTTGACATTCATGGAAAATGGAATGGCTTTGTTGGAAGTGGAACTATGGAATCCAAAATAGGGTGGTGCACTACAATGAGCAATCTGAAGAGTGAAGACTGAAACTTTCCTGTGTGCCGATCCTCACTTAGTAGTGTAGAGTGTTTTTTTTCTCGAAATTGGAACATTAAAGTGAATCAAATGTCTTAAGTCTACATGTTGCAAATTCTAAACCATTGATCTTTCAAAATCTAATGGTTATAGGGTGATTCTAGAGGTTTAAGTTCGCAAGCCTATCGCTCTATGCATTTCATTCCAGAATGCAACTACAACCATATATCAAATGTTCATCCAATGGTTGAAACTTGAGTAATTTATGATATTAACTTAAAAAATAAACATGACACGTTTGTTTTAAAGTTGTTTTAAAGTTTTGTGCACTAGGATTGGTATCAAGGCCAAGGGGTCGGTAACTTAACGTTGCAAAGGTGAAAGGATTAAAAGAATCTCCTTGTGTGCTGACCCTCTCACTTAAAAGTGAAAAAAAAATCACTTGATAGTTGACACTTAGCAGTACAAAGTGCTTTAAATGCTCTTTTTTTCAAAATTGGAACATTAAAGTTGAAAATTTTTAACTGTTGATCTTTCTAAATCTAATGGTTATAGGGTGATTCTAGAGGTTTAAGTTCACAAGCCTATCACTCTGTGCATTTCATTTTGGAATGCAAATACAACCATACATCAAATGATCATCCAACGGTTGAAACTTGACTAATTTATGATATTAACTTAAAAAAATAAACATGACACATTGACACGTGTTTTAAAGTTGTATAATGATAATTGTGATTCATGTACAATTAAAATATTTAATCTGATTTACGTCTGGCTACACACAAACTGTAACTCAAGCTGACAAGCTGTCAAAATCACTAGTGCTACTCAAAAAATATGAAATCATTAAAAATCTTATTTCATTAAAGCTATGAGTTGTCCAAGAAATTGCTTCGGATGTTCATATCACATATGGCATTAATCAACGCCATTTCCAACACTACTAGTATGGAAATCAAACTTTCTTCAAAAATATTGAGAATTTCAATTAAATGAAATGCACAACATTGAGGCATTGAAAAGATAGAATGAGTGATGAGTGATGAGCCTTGATCTCGCCACATGGCCACATCTAATGGTTCTAGTGTTATTTCAGAGGTTTCAATTCAAAAGTCTAGTGCTTCAAAGATTTACTTCCAGAATGCAACTACAGTCGTCCATCAAAAATTCATCGAACGGTCATAGATTATATTAATTTGCACTAACATCTAACGGTCATAAGGTGATTCCAAAGGTTTAAGTTCGCAAGCCTATTGCTCTGTGCATTTCATTCTGGAATGAAAATACAACCATACATCAAATGATCATCCAATGGTTGAAACTTGACTAATTTATTATATTAACTTAAAAAAATAAACATGACACATTGAAACATGTGTTTTAAAGTTGTTTTAAACTTTTGTGCGCTAGGATTAGCATCAAGGCCAAGGGGCCAGTAACTTAATGTTGCAAAGGACTTAAAAAAATCTCCCTATGTGCTGAACCTCTCACTTAAAAGTTAAAAAAAAACTTGACAGTTGACACTTAGTAGTATAAAGTGCGTTAAATGATTTTTTTTTCGAAATTGGAACATTAAAGTTGCAAATTTTTAATCGTTGATCTTTCTAACTCTAACGGTTATAGGGTGATTCTAGAGGTTTAAGTTCACAAGCCTATCGCTCTATGCATTTGAAATCCCATACTTGTAGTCCTTCCCCCATTCCTAAGAAAATTAAATACCATCGGCCTAACAATGCTTCATCGACAAAACCCCCATCACAACCTCATCGATGGCCCAAAGAAAATAGCTCACAACCTAGTATCGGTATAACAATACTCTATCAGGATGACTCATAAGGTTCTCTCCTCGATATACCGATAGAGTCAAAAAAAGTAAGCACATCTCTATAACACATAAACATTGGTGGAATGAATGATTGCATTCCCCTGATGGCCCGATATAACCATGAATTATCAAGTGCATATTGCATAAAGTATATTACTTAATTTCTTAAAGGAAAAAAACTGATTTGAATATATTAATATAAATAGACACTGAAGTTCTTAACTGAGAAAATAACTCTTTACTGTAAGTGTAAATGAATAATGAAGAATAGCACAACACAACCATTTATTTTATTGTAATTGAATTTCAATGTCACATTATAACATATATTTGTAAAGGCGCGTAGCTGGAGAGCAGGCAAACTCCTATTTTGTATAAATAAAATATGTCAGTGTGTCACTTTACATAGACACATAGACACAATTTAATAATTTATTCCAAGTTTTTGCTCGTTACAATGGATTACAAATTGATTCCAATTTCCAAGCTTCTGCTGGTGACAACTTAATACAAATGTAACTCTAAAAATAAACACATGATTCCAAGCTTCTGCTTGTGACAATGTAATAAAAATGTGGCATTGAAAATTAAGTTTAAACGCAAGGGATTTTCCCAATTCCAACCATGTTGGGGAAAAGTGGGTTCTAATCATTCTAGGGAAATGGGAGTTGTGAAGATACAAAATGTATTTATCCCCTTTGAGAACCAGAGTCATGCATAAGATGTAATACAAATGTGTCTCTGAAAATAAATGCATGGAACTTGCTAGGCCAACCATGCTGGGGAAAAGGGAGTTGTGAGGATACAAGAGGAGTAGCAAATCTACTCCCATCTTTTGCATGCAGCTTCCATGCACTGGTATAACACTTACCTCCATCAGAGCTCCTCATCTTGGTTCAAAACCTATCTGTGAAGTCATGTTAACCAAATCAACTTCTTTCCAATTCCACCCATTTTGAACTTGAAGGAAATTCATCTTTTACTGATTACTCTGTAACTACATAACTATAGGTAGGAGAATTTATAGTATCCCCAATAATACCACATCATCTTCTTCTTGAATCCTTATTAACCCTAGAAAATGAAAACCCTTGTGACACTATCCACTATTCACTATCCCTATTTATAGGCCACCACACACCAGTACCGCTACCAGCCTAGGTATAATGATAATCATGTTTCGTGTACAATTAAAATCTTTAATTTGATTGGCATTTGGCTAGCTACACGCAAACTATAACTCAAGCTGAGAAGAATTCAAAATCACTAGCACCACTCAAACAATATGAAATCATTACAAATCTTGTTTCATTAAAGCTATGAGTTGTCCAAGAAATTGCTTCGGATGTTCATATCACATATGGCATTAATTTCCACCACAATCAACACTAGCAGTACGACAATCAAAATCTCTTCAAAAAGATTGAGAATTTCAATTAAATGAAATGTATAACATCGAGGCATTGAAAAGATAGAATGAGTGATGAGCGATGAGCCTTGATCTCACCACATGGCCACATCTAACAGTTCTAGTGTTATTCCAGAGGTTTCAATTCACAAGTCTAGTGCTTTAGAGATTTACTTCCAGAATGCAACTACAGTTGTCCATCAAAAATTCATCGAATGGTCATAGATTATATTAATTTTCACTGACATGTGGCTTCAAAAATAATAAATATGTTAACAGTTTTTCGCATTCCAGACTCTTTATGAAGGAATTTGAATGTATAGAAAATATGTCCCAGAATTTGATATTTTCACCAACCACATTGATTTTTATTGGCGTATTTGTTTATTTTGCCACTGAAATTTTTTATTAGTTTGAGATTATGTTTAATTTTCCAATGAAAATATTTTTTTTTTCTTTGAAAAAAGGTTTTATTCGCCAACATTTTTTTGTTTGTTTTGAAAATAGGGTTAATTCACTAAAAAAATAAAAAATTGGTTTGGAAAAAGGTTTTAATCGACAATGAAAAATATTTTATAAATTTTAAAAAATTGCATTTCACCATGATTTCCATAGACTTCTAGTGATTGTAAAAGATTCGCCAATTGGGATTTTTTTTTCCTGAAAAACGAAAAAAAATTGCCAATAAAATTAATATTTTTATTGGGAATAATACAAGATTCGCTAGGATTTTACACCTTAGCCGAGGGGGGGGTTTCTTAAAATTTTCCCTGCTGGGCTCCAAGTGAACCTGCATTTGTTTGAGAAAGTTTGTTAGAGCTCCGATTATGGATCCTCCTATATGATCTATCAACAAAAATATAGTGCATTTCTTGTGGTGCATTGAATCAATTGAGCAATATCAGAAGTATGAAAGATGAAACATCACAAGAACATTAAAATTATTATTATTATTTATCTAACATGTTTTTTCACTATGTAGGTATAGGAAAAGTCATCTTGCTGATCTATTTTGAAGAAATAATAGCATGTGGTGTCAAAATGGGCTCCCACAAGGGTTGAGCTCAGCATGATGCCCCTTAACATTCAAGAGGGGTTTGAAAAGAGAACAAATTCATGTTGCCTAAATGGAAATTTGCATCTGAAGGAGTACATCACAAGTGTTGTAAAATATCAAGCAATTGATCATTTAGGACAATCAAATCAAGGAATGCAATGAGTTGAAAATCATAAATGATCAATTGCTCATATGAACAATCAAAGGAGTGCATCATCACGAAGGTGATAGTGAACATGCATACATAATGAGTTCACAATCAAAACTGCAACTAAAGTAGTTTGAGCAGCCTCAAGACATCATGTAAGTTTCACATATTCCAAGATCTTTTGCTTTGTGGGTTAAGGTTCTTATCAATTGTAGCTATCCAAGGGAAGATAAAAATGCATGAAGATTGTAAAGAGAATTTGGTTATGTCCAGCAATGAAAGTACATAATAGTTGCAAATGAATTATTGAAGTCATAGCATGAAATGAAGTAGGCCATTATTGCCTATTGGTGTAATGCATTCTGAAAGAGATAGTGTTTACACAACAAAAAACAATGGAAGTGTCATGGTCTACAGATGCATCATGTTGTCTTAATGCAAGCATTCTGGGTAATGAACAAAAAAAAAATGAAGGCATCATCATTAACACTGCATTTTGGAAACAAAGATGACTAATGCTATAATGGAGTTTTATTGTTTTTCTGAAAACAAATGATGCAAAGAATCAAAGAAAACTACAGTTGCATACATGGAGGAAATGAATTCATTTTTTTTTTTTTCAAAATAATGATAGAATGCTATGACAGAGCTAGGGTTTTGGCTAGAAAGTGAACAATAATATTTTTTCATTAAAAAATGTGAAATCCAAAAAATATGAGGCCTTGACCTTATTTGGAGAAGCATTTGTTTTGGTTTTCATTTAGAAAAATGGAAGAGCAACATTGTTTTTCTGCATATTCATAAATGGAGAAAACCTAGTTGAGCCCTCATGGCCATGGCTTGAGTGAAATTTTTTCTTTATAAATGATGATACCCACTTGGGGTTTTGTCTTCGAAATACAAATCCAAAAGTAAATAGTAGGGTTTTGAGCTTTATGCCAGGAGAAACAACCCAAAAAATAAGAGGAAGACATGAATGGCCGCAACTTGTGAAGGGTTTCAAAACCCAAAAATAGTAAGTAAAATGCAAGAAAATTCTATATTCAATCGATATTACCAGTTTTCTATCATGGGTTGAGCCCAAAAAAAAATGAATCATTTTTTGTAGAAGCAAGGAATTAAACATGATATGGTTGTGGCCTATGAAGAAAAGCACACATTTCCTCTTCAGAAAGCAAACATTTTTCTTTTAGATCAAGCTTGAATTGAGCTTATTTAAGAGGGAGATGTAGAAAATGGAAGGCATAGAACTTACCCAAGTTCTATGTGAAGAGAAGTTCATGAAAGGCCGTGGATCTTCCCAAATTTCTCCTCTCGAAAGATCAAACCAAGTTCTCTAGTGGCGGCTCAAAATGGAAAAGTATCAATAGAGAACACAAGTTAAAGAAAATGCATCAGAAAGAGTATCATGGTCGCGGCCTAGAGGCCCTATTTTCTTCAAAGAATGGAGTCGAAATGACTTGAAATGGAGAAGAGGGGTAAAATCAAGAAGATGAGTCCATAAAACATGGAAGTTCTTGAATTAGAAAAAAATCTGAAATCAGCCTCAAGAAAATAGGATCCCATTTAGGTTTGAGGTCCCAAGTTGAAAACGAGATCCCATTTTAAAATGGGCTGCTAAAAACGGGTTGTTAAAAAACATGATCCTATTTTTTAGCTGCCCGTTTTAATCATTTTTTAATGACCCATTTTAGCTGCTTGTTTTAAAATGGGATCCCATGTTTTAATAGCCCTGGACCCGAACCTAAGCCCTGGACCTAGTTTAACCTGCAAGTTGAAGTTCTTAGGAATGCCACAAGAAAATAACAACTTTGGGCATATGTCTGAAGACCTTTTTTGTAGAATTTTTTGATGAAATTAAAACCCATTATAGATGAGACAGTGTAGATTCCAAATATGTAATTTTTTTACAATTGGATTAATTTTTTTATTTTCAATTAATTTTTGATGAAATAGGTCCATAAACTTGAATTATCAAGGTTTTTTATTATTTTAATAACTTTTTATCAACATAATTTTTTAACGAATGGATTGCACGAAAACGTACTTCGGACAATTCTTTTCAATTAAATTTTTTTTCAAAAAATTATAAGTTTAGGTCATATTATGCATGATGTACACGATTTTTCAAAACACCAAATATGGCCAATACAAAATTAACAAAAAAAAATTCAATAAAAAATTACACAAAAATATTGAAAACGTGCTTTAGTGAGTTACAAATCTTTTCCCAAAAGGATTTAGAAAAATATGATAATTTAGGTCAAAATATGGATGATGTACATGTGCATGGTATGGTAAAAAAAGTGACTTTTAAATAGTGGTTTTGAGAAATGCCTATTGAAAATCAATTTGTATCATTTGGGTATTGAAATAAATTACATATTTGGAAACTAGACTCCAAGTACTACATTTTATGATTAGTGACTTTTTCCAAGATTCCATCTCTAAGTGCTTCAAATTTTAAGGTCAAATGTGTCGAACTTTGAAAATCAGGGAAAACACTTCCACTTTTTGGCCAAAAAGTGGACTCAACTTCTTGCCAGCACCTAGAGACAACTTACCATCAAATTGCAAAGGAGAATCAACATGGAGCAGCTCAAAATGGTGATCTTCAAGCTCAAACCCTAGTTCCCATGGTGGCCAAGTGCAAAGCCTTCTTTTTCCAAAGTCAGCAGATGCAAATGATGTGAAGGATTAGGGATTGGTGTTGGTTTTGATGTTAGGGTTTCAAAATGCCCTAATTCGAACTTAGGCATTTTATCACATTCATTTTTTAAAATCCAAATGCCTTTGAAATAATGTGTCGACCCTTACATACATGCTGACTTAGGTTTTAATGCCTTTGGTTTACCTTGTGCCTTTATTTTAAAATCAAATAGATAACCTTAGGTCTTTTAAATTTTGCCTGTCTTAATACTTTAGTTTCCCCTTGAATATTTGGTTAGGCATGTCTGATAAATGTCTTAGTTTTTTATGATTTTTTATAGAAAACTGAAAAATATAATAGGAGCCTTTGCAAGTTATTTTGATTTTTGAAAAATGCCAAATCTTACCCAAATTGTAAAAATCGAAATAATAGGAGCTTTCTTTTTGTGAAAATCAAAATTGCAAGATATTATAAAGCAGTATTAAGATAATATTTCTATAAATTATCTTAATATTTGTTATTCCTAAATGCAGTTTTGATAAAAGAAATGCTAATTAAATCTTTCTATTTATGAGTTGAGTTCTTGGGCGAATTTGAAAAGAAAGCAATCAAACTGAGATTTCTTTTTCAGTTCTAAGGCAAATGAGCCTGATTTTGTGGATCTTTTGGATCAACCTTTTGGAGATAGAAAGTTTCTATCTTTTTTATGCAGTTTGGAGCAGTTTGAGAGACTATTTTTCTAACTTTTCAGTGGAGCTCGAAAATGGATCAGAAATTGCTTTTTCAGAGATGTAGTTGAGCTAACTTTCCCTATTTTATATTGGAGACACTTGAGAGATATAAGTTTTGGAGAAAATTTTAATTTTATCCATTTAGATTACTGTTTATTGCTCTTACCCATTCAGAGAGTTTGTAAACATTTTATGTACTTAGATTTTGAGCTTGTTACTCCTTCAAATATTTTAATAAAAAACAACAGAGCTTTCCTTTCCATTTTCTTGTCTCGAGTTTGCAGTGATGATCTGATGTTTATTATGATTCAAATTTGTAGAGTCATTTTTATGTATTATTATTGTAAACTTCTGTGCAAGGGATTCATATAAGCCAGGTTGTATCTTGTGCTCAATCTAGTGATCCTTCATACAAAACATTATTGATTTATATGTTGTGGTGGAATTGTGAAGGTTGAGGTTTTTGAGAGGTTGTTGTGAGAGAAGTTCTCAAAATATTTTAAAGTTCTGGTAAATAATATTTAGGTTATACGATCCACTTTCAGTTTTATTCTTAGCCCTTTCCTTTGAAAGTCTTTTAGATTAGGTGTTTTTCTAGAGGGAACCATCCCACTCTAGAGATTCGATCTCATCTATAGATTACCCACAATCTGAGAGCGTTTCCATGTTGCAATAGGATAGGAAAGTCTAACTTGGCTAAGGGTGCAATCTTGATTGTCAACAGTTCCCTCAAGGACTCATTCACCCAAGGGTGAATGGGTTCTTGTACAGGGTTTTTAAAAATGAAAATTGTAAATTCTAAGTTATTGTTTGTGCTTTCTGTTCCAAGTTGCAAATTGTAGTTTCTGTGAAATTTTTTTTTTAGATTTTGGTGTCTAAATGCAAATACAATTAAGGACAACAAATGAAAAAAAAACATTTTTTTAATGTAATTTTGACTAAAATTTCTAATGTAAATGACTGAAAGATCACTAATATTCAAGTACTATGCAAAATCAATGTAATATGTATGCCATTTTTTTGGATTTTTCAAATTTTAAACAATGTAAAATGCAATTTTAAGACCCTAGATGAAATGAAAACTAATGCAACGCAATTGAAACTAATGAAAATATTACCTCTAGTGTTGAATGGACTCTAATTTTAGAAGTTTAGATGTACATGTCAGGTTCACCAAAATGAAACATAGAAAAAGGTAAGTAGGTAATCAATATGAAATGATTAAAAAGATGTATGATGCACCTACACTTTCTCTATTTTTATTCAGAAAAAGAGATCCCCAAAGGTAGGATTGACTTCCAACCCTTAGGTGAGTCAACCATATTGGAGATCTTGGCTATTTTTCCTTATGACAAGACAAGGTAAATATGCTTGAAATGCACTTTTGGGAGAAAAAATAAAAATACTAAATGAATTCAATTATGCAATGTGAAACTTGAATCATCAATTTAAAGCATAACACAATCATAAATAGTAGAATTTTGATAGATATGAGAAGGGTAAATTGATGTGTACCAACTCAGAAAAGTGTGTTTTGAGCATCCTACAAGGATAGATTCTCCCTAGGGCGAATAATTCTTTGTATAGGTTTTTTCCTCAGCTTTGGGGATCCTCTAGTGCAAGATCCATGCTTTTGGTTGCTCCTAGTTTCACTATTAGATAGTCAAAAATAAATTTTGAATCTGAGTTTTCATGGCTTGGCAACAATGATGACAACAAATGAAACTTTATCAAATTTCTCCTTTAAGATCTTCAATTCTTCTTCCACCTACAAACTTTCACATACATAAAGAGAGGAAAAAAATATTTCTTTTTGGTGTATAAGGGTTTGCCTTGGTCAAACCCTATTTTGGTAATTAAACCTTGAAATGAAATAATGATAAAAAGAAGGAATTAAAATAAGTACACTAGCTTGTTGCAACTCACCAAACCCTTTAATGGCCCCCCTTGGAGGATTGAAGTCTAACAAATAACTCCAAGGATTGGATCTTTCATGAAATGGCTTGATTGGATGCTTGATTTGATAGCTTGAATCTTGACTTGAAACTTGAAACCTACATCACAATGTTAGCTCCAAAAACATGCATGATTGCAAATAAATTTGACATCATGATAGGATCTTGATTTTTTGTTGTATATGACTAAAAAATCTTCTCTTCAATGCTCTTAACAATAATCTTTTCTCATGTGAAATTTTCCTTAATGCTAGATGTTTTGAATTGATAAAGTAACTATGTATTTATAGGTGATTTTCTAATTTTCCAAAAATTAAACATCAAAATACAACAATTGCAGTTTTGAATTGGGATCTTTAAAATACCACCAAAAACATATTTTAAATTGGGCCCTAGGAATTAATGAGGATAGGTGAATAGGTGTTAGGCCCTAAATCGAGGACACACAATTTTCAAGGTGTTTAATTTGATGTTTGCACTTGTTTAATACAGGTTCCCCTTTTAGAAAATATGATTTATTAGGATTTTAAATGTATAATTGGGTCAATTAGAGGCTTACTTAAGTCCAATTTATTAAGATGAGGCAAAAAAATGAGAAAGTTTAAAGGATTACATTTTTCTCTCTCTCTCAAGCCTCTCCTTCCCTCTATCCTTCCCACCCATTCTCTCTCTAAATTCACTCCCTCCCTCTATCCCTCCCACCCCCTCTCTCTTAGGTCTCTCCCTCTCTCTCTCTCCCTTCGACACCCATCTCTCTTAGGTCTCTCACTCCCACCCTAACTAAATAACTCTCTCATGTCTCTCCCTCCCACCCTTTCTAGATAAATCCCTATCTCTCTCTCTCTTAGATCTCTCCCTCCCTATATCCCTCTAACCCCCCTCTCTTAGGTCTCTCCCTCCCTCTCTCCCTCCCACTTCCCCCCTCTTAGTTATCTCCCTCCCACCCTACCTAGATAACTTTCTTTCTACCTCTCCCTCTCTTAGGTCTCTCCCTCGAGCACCCCACCTATATAACTCTCTCTTAGGTATCTCCCTCAATCTATCCCTCCCACCATACCCATATAAATCTCTTAATCCCTTTCTCTCTCTCAGGTCTATCCCTCCCTCTATCCCTTCTATCCCCCTCTATCTCCTAGTTATCTCTCTCCCACCCTACCTAGATAACTTTATCTCCTTGTCTCTCTCTCTCTCTCAAGTCTCTTCCTCCCACCTTAACTAGATAACTCTCTCTCACTCCTCTCTTTGAGCTCTCTCAGGTTATGTTTTTTATTATAAATTTAATATTTATCGTTTCCTATTTATTGTATTATATGTTGATGATATGTTATTTATTGGTAAATGAAAATGAATGCGTTTAGAACTAAAGTCTCGGCTTGCAGCTAAATTTGAAAGGAAAGATCTTGGTATAGCTAAACACATTCTTGGAATGGAAATTAGATGAGATAGAGTGAAAAGAAAGCTATGGCTTCACCAGAGTAAGTATGTCAATTCAATTTTATGAAGGTTTAATATATAGGATTGTAGACCATCTTGTGTTCCTTTTATAGTTGGAATGAAGTTGTCTACTTCAGATTTTCCAACATCTCCATTGGAGATGGAAGACATGACTAGAGTTCCTTACAAGAGTGTAGTTGGAATTTTTATGTATGGTATACTCTACACTAGACCATACTTTACCCAAGAAGTGAGAGTTCTTTCCAAAGGGTGGGTGCACAAAGATGGGGGGCCAAAAAGTGGCCACTCCAATTTTTGAACCCGAAATAGAGAAAATGTGAGCGCGTTATAAAAAAATATGTTTGTGTTAATGTTTGGTAGTGATCAAGCCTAGGCTCTATCATTACCAAGATAAAACATGAGCTCATTATAAACGCTCATGTCATGGTTTGGTAATCACAAAATCTGAGTGTGTTATATATAATGCACTTGCATTATGGTTTGGTAATCACAAACCAAGAGTGCATTATAACACACTTGCATTATGTGAATTATTTCACAAAATGCGAGTGTTTTATAACATTCTCGTGTTATGTGAATGCTTTCACAAAACATGAGCACGTTATAACACACTAGCATTTTATCTTGCATTGAAAAAAATCTCTCTTTCTCTTTTTTGTCTTTGTATTTTAAGGAAACTATATACATGAAATTTTATGAATATAGTTTTAGGATGTTTGAGAGTGCTTTTGAATCTCTAGGATTTATAATGAAAATTCTATTTTTTGGAAGATTGTATACTTTTCAAATAGTCAAATTTTAGTAATCAAGAGGTCAAATTTTAGTAATTATCAAGTTACACCATCTTTCTCTCTCCCTCTCTCTCTATCTCACTCATTACTTATCCCTTATGCTCTAGACCTCTCTTTCACACTCTCTCCTTCTCTCTCTAATTCTCTTTATCTCACCATTCTCTCCATCTCTCTCTCTATGTCATTTCTCTCTCCCTTTTTCCCTCCATCCCTCCCTCCTTCCCTCTCCCTCCCAACTCTCTCATTCTCTATCTCACCTCTCTCTCTGTCCCTCCCTACCTCTCCCACTCTCTCTACTTCTCCCCCCTCCTCCCCCCTCTCTATCTCTCCTTCCTTATATACTTCTCTCTCTCTCTCTCCCTCCCTATATACTTCTCTATCTCTCTCTACATCTCTCCCTCTCCCTCCCTCTTTCCCTCTCTCTCTTTCCTTCCCTCTATACTTCTCTCTATCTCACCTTTCTCTCTCCCTCCCTCCTTCCCTCTCTAATTTTTTTCTATCTCCCCCTCTCTCTTCCTTCCTCCCACAAACCTTCCCTCTCTACCTCTCTCTCTCCCTCCTCTCTCTCAATATCTCCACCTTCCTCCTTCCCTCTCTCTCTCTCCTTCTCACTCTTCCTTCCACACAACTTCACTATCTACTTACCTCTATCTAAACTACCCCTATTGTTAGGAAAATTAGGTCATCTCAAAAAGAAATATCTAAGAACAATAGTGGCTTTGGTGATTTTAATTTCTTCAAATTGCCTCAAAGACATGACTACTATGCCATAAAGCAGAAACTAGCACAGTTGATTTCCCACATTGATTCTTCTAAGAAAAGCACAAGAAGACTTTACCAGATTCAACACTATGCATAGATTCAAACTACAAAATCAACCAACATGAAAGAAAAACAAATAAACACACATATTTACATGGGGAAAACCATTTTGGGTAAAAAAACCCACCCTCCAAAAAACTTAGCTCAATTGTATTAATCAACAAAAATAATAGTTACAATACAATCTCAGAGCTATGCTCTTTTGGATTTTACATCTTGTCCATCTGGAGAAAAAACACAATAGTGTTTAGAATCCTCGCATTGTTACAATGTCCTCACACAACATATAATGCAAATTCATTTCCATTCGACTCACTTAGCTAGCCTTTTAGCTAGCACAACCTCAAGGCCTCTCAAGTTCACATTCTTGTTTGTTCTATCTCACACCAAAATTCTCCCTGTTACAATGCTATACAACATATAGTTCGAACACTCATTTTCTAACTTCTCTTTCAAACTTTTCATTCAGATGAGCCATTGATCAGTTCATTTCCTATAAAAAACCATTTGTTTAGTTTCCCTATAGAACAACAGTCGTTCTTTCCAGTTATGAACATTTTTCATATCAAAGAGGCAACCACCCCATTTGCTTCACAACAATGATGTGAAGTGAGCAAGTCACTGCTCCATCGTACAACTTAGTAGTCTGCAACGGTCAACCTTCATTCACTATCACATCCATCAGCATGACAGACAGTATCAACAATAGAATAGAAAGTCCAACCGATAGATCAAGTTTCCCCAATGTCCCAAGAGAACCATCATGACCATGAACTTCGTCAAGAGTCATATTGAAGACCAAATAGAATAGACCATTGACAACACTATCAGACAGGAATTAGAAAGTCCCATCGAGATCATAAGTCACCCTGAGGACATTCAACTCACTACAGTTGAGAACCTTTTGTCGACAAGAGTCACACCAAACACACCCATCAGATAGATTTTAACCATCAAATGAAGATCTCAAAGCTAGATTGAAGTCATACTTCATACCGATGAAGAAACATTGGCAAGACTTACACTGACCATATCCCATTAGTTGAACTTCTACTGTCGTTCCAAACTTCCTAGGTCTAATCGAAGACTAGAGTTATCCCGACCACCTGTTCATCAGAAAGACTCATACCGATGAAGTAAATCAGAAGGAATCTCACTGAACGCAACCCATTGACCAAACATCCACCATCGGAGCAACCCTAAGAACTCAACCTGATAGTCCATCTCACATTGACCAAGCACCATTGGATAGACTCACATCAAAGAAATCATATTGGCCAAAGATCCACTATCGGTAAGATGCATTTTGAAGTCTCATGTTAGCCTAACCATCTATTCATTGGCAAGACTTACACCAATCAGACCTATTGGCTAGACTAACACATTCGGTTTAACATTCACATGTCTACCCAAAGACCAATGTCATCCTAGCATAGTTCACTTCGGCAAGAGTCTCCCCGATAGTTTTCTTTGCCCATACCACAAGTACTAGAGTGACATTCACAAGTCATCCCGATGACCAATGCCACCCTGATCTGAACATCGGTCAGATTCATACCAAAACTCATCTAGGCTACTTTGCATACATTCCTCACTTCAACAAGATTCTCATTGATAAAACTCACACCAATAGTTCAAGTCACTCTGATAGTTCTCTTTAGCAAGAGTGATCACATGTCACATTGATCTGAACACTTCAAGCCTTCAAGACTAAACAACTCATCGATAGGATATCTCAAGTGTCTCACTAATTTTCTCTTACAAGAGGCTCAAGTTAGCAAGATTGAGGCACATATTTCCAACAATCTCCCACTTGATGAAGATCTTACTGACCACTCCAAAGCACCAACAACAAACCATACAAAAGAAAAAACAACATCAACTTCAAAGGCCAAACCCGATCACCTCTATGAAAAAAAATCTCTAGAAATAAGATAGAACATTAGCTAGAACAACAACCAAAAAACTGACTACTCCCATCCAACTGATCAACCCACATGATTGAAAATAGCACCCACAGCTCATGCTATTCCATCCAATCTCACATACCTTCAAGTTATCCACATTAGTAAACTCATGCCAGTAGCACATCCAACCCATCAACCATAGATACAAGCACCATGCACAAACTAGTCAAAGAAGACCAAACACATCCAGGTACTCCCACTACATGGGTAATGCCAAATCTAAAAGATCAAAGGCATAACAAGTCTACTAATAACAAAACATAGAAAATGTAACCATTTAGTACCAAGGAAATATACACAATGTTATACACAACCTACAACCAACTACTACAAGAATCATTTCTCTCAACATATACCTATAGAACATCCTCCTACATACACCTCTAAAAGCCAAATGTGTCAAGTATGATCTCCTTCACATTCCAAAGGAAAATACTCAACAACACCCAATTGTTCAATCACCAAGATCAAACTTAACATATGTAACATGTAATCAATCATGAATGTAAGCCTCTCAAAAAAGATCAAACTACTTCATTTCCCATCTTAGGAAATCAACCCATATAACTATCTCCTACCAGTTCTCATGAATAAATGATATAACATAAAAGATCAAGGAGATAAACCATGCTTTCCACCTTCCACTATGAATCCTCTAGAACCATTAAACAAAAATTCAAGATCCATATCATGAAAGAAAGCATAAAACACATCTGAAAGATATAATGGGCAAATAACTCTCAAATAGACTTCACTACCGAGCAGACCAAGTGTGGGAAAAGAAAATGCTCCTCCAAGATATACAAGCCACCATGACTCATCCAAGAGAAATCTCCTCATTGGTCTCTATTGAACTCACGTCCAACCAAGGTGTAGGCTACTCAAACTTTCAACTGTAATCAACACCTTTCTCAAAATAATTTCAGCCTCACCTTATTCTCCATGTATCCATGAACACCTGCAACTGCTCATCCCATGCTAAACTCCAATTCTGAATTACTACACTTAACATGAAGTTCTCAAGCATATGACCAATGTACTCAAAACATAGAGAAACTCCAAACTATTGTAAAAGCTCCACACATCTGAAATAGGAACTTATCATCACACCATGATCTACACATCCCCCTTAGGAGATACCATGCTCCAAGTGACTTCACCATGGTCTCAAGAGCAATGCCTCATGCTAAAATTATAATGCACAAGCAAGAGTATAACATGACATCAAGAAAAAAAACTCCAAACTAACATCACCTATCCAACACAACCAAAACCTTAGCCAAAGACTCCAAACATGCTCCATGGTTCCAAGATGTTGCACATCCTCAAATAGTGTCCATGCAAATGTGAAAGGACCTTTCTGTAGCAATAGGATCTAAGAGTCCTTCCTAGTAACATCTACAACACTAAAGAAGATCATTCACCACCAAGTGATGAACCCATAGTCACTACTAAATATCCCATTGAATCATGGCATCCAAGCTTTCCAAGCATCATGACCAAAAATTTGCTGATTTGAAAAACCTCCAGGTACAATTGATAACATGTCCATCTAACAACAGTGCTAAGCAACACCACAATCTCCAAATCATGTAGACCATACCATCACTATCAAAATATTACACTAAAAATGTGTATCAAGCTCTCCATGAAATAGTGATACACACGTTATAGGTCCCCATAATCGACTATTCAGGTACTCAACACCATCTTTCCTCTCATCTAGAAGCAACCATGCCAATGCACAAGTGACCATAGAAAAGGCTAGCTAATAGATCTGCAACAACACTAAATCAACCTTGTGGATATAAACAATCCACTTTTGAGTTATCTTACTACAGCCAATGTGTAGCTAATCCACCAACCACACAACTTGAAGATCAATCACAAAAAAAGTGCAAACCCATCATCGCACTAGAAACTACAACACTAATATCTCAAAGAGAATAGCAATGTAGACAACTTGACTCAAACACCAGATCACAACCAAATTCAACTCACCAATCATGTCCACAACTAGAGCACCCTATTCTAGGAAACCAACAAGAAACACTTACATGTAGAACTGCAACTATCTCATCTAGCAACGCCCCAAACAACTAGGGTCTAGAAAATAATTTTTACCAGAAGCTCCACAAAACCACAAGTTTTTTTTTTGATAGTGCAAAACCTGCAAAACCACCATGTTTATAAAACACCCATGCACATTCATATCCACTACACATCTGGATGACTCAAAAGTCTACACACAACCATCATGGTTAACTAGAACAATGAACTTACATGAATATGCATCATAGACTTTTTAGGAAAATCTATTAAAAACCTTCAAAACCAAAGAACATGAATTTGAGCCATGTAAGTACAAGGAACATGTAGTACATGAACTCCAAGCCCATTCTAGACTAATTCCAAAACCACAAGCATGCACATGCATTTGAGAGAGACAGGCTATTCAGAAGTTTTCAGACCACCCAAAGATCAACTTCATAGCCTTTATGCAATCAAGTTAATAGAGAACAACACCTCCAATGCCAAGTCAAAGCACCCAACACGAGCACAATATTCCATGGCTGAAAAACAACCCAAGCATTTTTATACCATCAGGGAGCCTCTCACACATACACCCAATATGAACCATGTTCTACTACAACACAACCATAAGCATAAGCTCACACCCCTTGCATCAGGATCATTCATTACCAACCAGAAGCCTCAAACCACATCATTACAATATGATCAACTCCAATTTCTCCATCTTCAATGTCTTTCACGTTGCGTATTGCCTCAAAGGAGCAAGAAATTTTACTCACCAAAGGATCAATCATTAGCCGATTCCTCTAGATTTCTTCAAGCTTGTTAGACTAAGAAATAATCACAAGAGAAATATCTAGAACCAGCAACCAGAAGAAGGATTTGATACCACTTGTTAGGAAAATTAGGTCCTCTCAGAAAGAAATATCTAAGAACATTAGTGCCTTTGGTGATTTTAATTTCTTCAAATTTCCTCAAAGACATGACAACTATGCCATAAAGTGGAAATTGGCACAGTTGATTTCCCACATTGATTCTTCTAAGAAAAGCACAAGAAGACTTTACTAGATTCAACACTATACACAGATTCAAACTATAGAATCAACCAACATGAAAGACAAATAAATGAACACATGGATTTACATGGGGAAAACCCTTTCAGGTAAAAAACCCCACCCTCCAAAACACTCAGCTCAATTATATTAATCAGCAACAACAATAGTTACAATACAATCTCAGAGCTATGCTCTTTTGGAGTTTACATCTTGTCCATCTAGAGAACACAGACAACAAGATGTTCAAAATCCTTGCACTATTACAATGTACTCACACAACATACAATGCAAATTCATTTCCAGTTGACTCACTCGGTGAGCCTTTTGGCCAGCATAGCCTCATGACCTCTTAGGTTCACATTCTTGTTCGTTCTATCTCACAGCAACATTCTCCCTGTTACAATGCTATACAACATACAATTCAAACACTCATTTTTTAACTTCCCTGTCAAACCTCTCATTTAGCCGAGCCATTGATCAGTTCATTTCCTATACAAAACTATTTGTTTAGTTTCCCTATAGATCAATAGTCATTCTCACTAGTTATGAACAGTTTCCATATCGAAGATGCAATTGCCCCATTCGCTTCACAACAATGATGTGAAGCGAGCAAGTCACTGATCCATTGTAAAACTCAACAATCTACAATGGTCAACCTTTGTTCACTATCATGTCCATCTGCATGATAGACACTATCGATGATAGACTAGAAAGTCCAACCGATAGATCAAGTTTCCTTGATGTCCCAAGAGAACCATCACGACCACAAAATTTTCCAAGAGTCATACCGAAGACCAAATAGAACCAACCATCAACAAGAACAACACTAATGGATAGGAATCGGAAAGTCTCACTGAGATCATAAGTCACCCCTATGACATTCAGCTCACTACAATTCATAACCTTTTGTTGATAGGAGTCACACCAAACACACCCATCAGCCAGACTTTAACCACTAGATGAATATCTCAAAGATGGACTGAATTCATACTTCATACTGATGAAGAACCATCAACAAGACTTATGCTGACCATATCCCATCGGCTGAACTTCTATTGTCGGTCTAAACTTCCCAAGTTTAACCAAAGAAAAAAGTTAGCCCAACAACCTATTCATTGGAAAGACTCATACCAACAAAGTACATCAATAAGAGTCACACTGAACACAACCCATCAGGTTGACATCCACCATCGGAGCAACCTTGAGAACTCAACTCGATAATCCATCTCACACTGACCAAGCACTATCGGATAGACTCACACCAAAGAAATCATATCAGCCAGAGATCCACTGTTGGGAAGATTCATTCTAAAGTCTCATGTCATCCCGACCATCTATTCATCATAAATAATTACACCAATCAAACCTATCAGCCAGACTAACACAGTCAGTTCAACATTAAGATATCTACCCAAAGACCAATGTCATCCTTGCGCGGTTCACTTCGGCAAGAGTCTCCCCGACAAAACTCTTTGTCCAGACCACAAGCATCGAAGTAACATTCACAAGTCATCCCGATGACTAATTTCACCTCGATGCGAACATCGGTTAGAGTCATATCGAAACTCATCTAGGCTAGTTTACATACATTCCATAGATCGACAAGAGTCTCACCGATAAACTTCATCGACCAGATAACTATTGTGAATATGAAATAGGGAACTCATGCTGGCAATTCAAGTCACTCTGATAGTTCTCTTCAACAAGACTGATCACATGTCACACCGATCTGAACACTTCAAGCCTTCAGGACTAAACAACTCGTTGGCAGGATATCTCAGGTGTCTCACCGATTTTCTCTTACAGGAGGCTCAGGTCAAAAAGATTGAGGCACATATTTCCAACTCTCTCTCTCTCCTTCCCTCTCTAATTCTCTCTATCTCACCTCTCTCTCCCTCTCTCCCTCTCCCTCTCACTCTTCCTCCCACACACCTTCACTCTCTACTTATCTCTATCTAAAATATCCCTATCTACCTCACTCTCTCTCCCTCATTCCTCTCTCTCAATCTCTCCACCTTCCTCCTTCCTATAAGGAAGCTAAGGTAGAAAAAAAAATTCCTACACTAATCTTGGGAGGAGGATAATGCAAATTTTTTAAATATCTTTAATAGTTATAGAAACCTAAACATAAATTAACATAAATATCATGCATACCACAACACATTGATTTACGTGGGGAAAACCCTTTCGGGAGAAAACTTCCACACTCTAAAAGCTTCCCAATATATTATTTAGAAATCACAAATATTACAATATATTTGCAGAGCAAGCTTCTCACAAGAGTATCACCAACCAAAGATCTAGAGGCAGCACAACCACTATCAAAATCTCAAAATACATCATAATACAATTCCCTCATAAAATAGGGTTGCATTCTAGGGAAATTCAAGCCATCAAAATATTGATCATTAGATCTGAAACCTAATGATGAATGGTCTATATTTACAATAATAGAATATACATAAACTACGGCTTTCGGGGCACTACCCCCAAACCCCTACCAGGGCAAGTAGCCCTTGGACCCTCATAGGGTGGATACCCCCATACACCCCCAACGCTAATTTATCAACAATACTTTATATATTTGCAAGGTTGAGACACATTTTCCCAACACTTCCCCCTTCTCTTTCCCTCTCTCTCGATATCTCTATCTCACTTCTCTCTCTCCCTCCCTACCTCTCTCTCTCTACTTCTCACTCCCTCCTCCCCCTCTATATCTACTTCCCTATAGAATTCTCTCTCCCTCCATCTCTAACTCTCCCTCCCTCCTTCCCCCTCTCTCTTCCTCTCTCTTATTCTCTCCCTTTCTCAATATCTCTCTCTTTATCTCTATCTCCCCCATCTTTCTCACTCTCTCCTTGGACCTCTCTACTCTCCATCTCACCATTCTCTATAATTCTCCCTCTCTATCTCTCCTTCCTTCTATACTTATCTATCTCTCTCCATATCTTTCTATTTATCCCTCCCTCCCTCTCCCCCCTCTCTCTCTCACTCACTCTCTCTATTTCTCCCTCCCTCCTCCCCCTATCTATCTATCTATCTCTCTCTCTCTCTATACCTCTCTCAATATCCCAACCTTCCTCCTTCCCTTTCCCTCTACTCCTCCCTTGCTCCTCCCCCTTATATCTCTCCTTATTTATATACTTCTCTCTATCTCACTCTCCATCTCTACCTCTCCCTCCCTCTCTTTATCCCTCTCTCTCCCTCTCTCTCAATCTCCCCACCTTCCTCCTTCCCTCTCTATTTCTCTCTCTATCTCTCTCTCTCCATCTCTACCTCTCCCTCCCTCCTTCCCTCTCTCTCTCCCTCTCTCTCAATCTCCCAACCTTACATTTAACCCTATACCCTCAACCCTCATGCCTATAATTTAAACCCTAAACCCTACACCCTCAACCCTCATCCCTATACCATATACCCTCAACCTTATACCCTAAACCTTAAACATTATCCCTCAACACTATATTTAATCCCTAAAACCTACACTCTCAACCCTTAACCCTATACCTTATACCCTCAACCTTAGACACTAAACCCTAATCCAGGTATACCCTATACGCTTAACCTTATACCCTCAACCTTGAACATTATCCCTCAACCATAAACCATTAACCCTATACTTAAACCCTAAATCCTACATTCAACCTTGTACCCTAAACCCAATACCCTCAACCCTATACTAAATATCCTAAATGCTAATCCCTATACCCTATATACTTAACCAGGAATACCCTCAACCCTAAACACTATCCCTCAACCCTCAAACCTATACCTTAAACCCTAAACCCTAAACCCTACACCCTCAACCCTCATCCCTATACCCTATACCCTCAACCTTATACCCTAAACCTTGAACATTATCCCTCAAGTTTATGCTTAAACCCTAAATCCTACACTCTCAACTCTTAACCCTATACCTTATACCCTAAACCCTAAACCCTAAACCATATACCCAATATCCTAAACCCTAATCCCTATATCATATACACTTAACCTTATACCCTCAACCTTAAAAATTATCCCTCAACCCTAAACCCTCAACCCTAAATGTAATACCCTCAACCCTATACCGAATATCCTAAACCCTAATACCTATAACCTATACACTTAACCCTATACCCTCAACCCTAAACACTATCCCTCAACCGTCAAACCTATTCCTTAAATCCTAATCACTACACCCTCAATCCTCATCCCTATACCCTATATCCTCAACCTTATACCCTAAACCCTAAACATTATCCCTCAACCCTAAAATTAAACCCTAAACCCTACACTCTCAACCCTTAACCCTATACCTTAAACCATAAACCCTATACCCAACATCTTAAACTAATTCTTGTACCCTATACACTTAACCTTATACATTCGACCCTCAACCCTCAACCCTATACTTAAAACCTACATTCAACCTTGTACCAGAAACCCTAAACCTAATACCCTAAACCCTATACTCGATATCCTAAACCCTAATCTCTACACCTTATACACTTAACCCTATACCCTCAACCTTGAACAATAGGGGGAAGGTGGGAGAGAGAGAGAGGGAGGGGGATGGAGAGAGTGAGAGAGAGAATGGTGAGATAGACAGGAGAGAGTGAGGAGGGAGGGAGAGAATGGTGAGATAGAGAGGAGAGAGAGAGTGAGAGATATGGAGTAGAGAGGGAAAGAGGTAGAGGGAGAGATAGATGATATAGAGAGAGACACAAAGAGTGATGGAGGGAGAGGTAGGTAGAGAGAGGGAAAGGGGAGATAAAGATAAGTAGATAGGGAAGGAAAGGTAGAGAGAGAGGGAGGTGCGATAAATGGGAGAGAGTGAGAGAGAAAAAAATGAAAGAGAGGGAGAGAGGGGTGCTGGCAAGAAGTTGAGTCCACTTTTAGTGTTTACCCTAATTTTAAGAATTTGACACATTTGACCTTAAAATTTGAAGCACTTAGAGATGTAATCTTGAAAAAAGTCACTAATCATAAAATTTAGTACTCAAAGTCTAGTTTCTAAATATGTAACTTATTTCAATACCTAGATGCTAGACAAATTGATTTTCAATAGGCGTTTCTAAAAATCATTGTTTAAAAGTCACTTTTTTTACCATACCATGCATGTGTACGTCATCCATATTTTGACCTAAATAATCCTATTTTTCTAAATCCTTTTGGGAATATTTGTAACTCACTGAAGCATGTTTTTGATATTTTTTTGTAATTTTTTATTGATTTTTTTGTTAAATTTTTAGTAGCCATATTTGTCGTTTTGAAAAATCATCATGTATGTCATGCATAAGATGACCTAAACTTATTATTTTTTATTTTAAATTGAAAAGAATTGTCTGAAGTATGTTTTCATGCAATTTGTTTACAAAAAAATATTTTAATAAAAAGTTATTAAAATAGTAAAAAACCTTAATATTTCAAGTTTATGGACCAGTTTCATCAAAAATTAATTGAAAAATAGAAAAATAATCTAATTGTAAAAATAATTACATATTTGGAATTTGCATTGTCTCATCTATAATGGGTTTTAGTTTCATCAAAAAATTCTTCAAACATATGTGCAAAGTCACCATTTTCCTGTGACATTGTCAAGACCTTCAACTTGCAGGTCAAAACAGGTCCAAAGCCTAGGTTTGGATCCCCAAGGCTTTTGTCGAACAAAAAAAAAGCCAAAAACCCAACCACAAATTCAAATTTTAAGAAAAGAGATCTCGATTTACAAAACGAGATCCCATTTCCTAAAATTTATTATTTGGACCATTGAAATAGACATGGGATCTCATTTTATAAAAGCGATCATGTTTGCTACGTGATCCCAATTATAAAATGGGGTCTCGTTTTTGTTTTTACCATTTTTTTTTAATTTTATTAGAAAATTGTTACTGTGAATTCTGCAATGTCACATGTATGACTGACTACGACAAATTCACCTATTTTCTATCAAGTTTTGTCTTTACAGGTCTTCAACTTGTGATTTGGATTAAATTTTTGGAGGGAGGCATCATGGGAATATTTTTTTGAGTGGAATTGTGTTCATTTTCTACTCATTTGGAGGAACAAAAGAGGAAGACTTTCACTATTGACATTCATTTGTGCTTGAGAATTTTATAATCATGGTTTCACAAGCTCCTAATAAGAGGAAAGATAGGAAGGCATCGACTCTTGAAGAATTTGAAGCAAGGAAAGAGAAAGAGGAAAAAATAAAAAGAGATATAAGAATGAGGATTCGATCAATGAATAATGTTGAAGCATCCAATTCCACAACTATTAAAGATAAAAACATTGAGGAGACCATGGTTGTAGATGATGCTAATTTGCAAGAAGTTAATTTGGAAAATAATGTGATTATACAAACTAGTTCTAGTATGTATTCAAATCCTCCTTTCAATGCTATGGAGAATGTTTCAATAGGCACAAATCCAGGTACGTCTTCAAATCCACATTTTAGTGAAATGGAATTTTTTTTTGTAGAAGTTTTACAAGATGTTGGACTTAAGGATGTTGACATTGATAATATTCATAGAGAAGAAGATTTTATACAAATTGTTGAAAATAAATTTGAGAATAAAAATGAAAATCATTTAAATGTTGTTGGAAATGGAAATTCTTTTGTTGAAAATGAAAATGAGAATGATCCTTTTGTTGAAAATGAAAATGAAAACTGTTTTGTTGATGAAAATGAAAATCTTTTTAAAGTTGAAAATGAAAATCCAAGATGTGATGTTGAAAATGATTTTTTTTATAAAAGAAAATTGAAAGTGATGTTTCGGATAATCTTCCTGGTAAGATTTCTTGGAGATAGATAAGAACGCATGCCAATAGATTATACAAAGAATTCTTTTATCATAAAAAAACTTTCATTTCAATATCAACTAATGATGCAATTGATGAGAATGCAAAAAATGAGAAAAGTAATGAAAAAGTTAGGCATTTTTGTTAAACCAAGAAGAAAAGATCAATCACTAAAACATGCTATGTCTATTGTTGCTAGTGCCATTGAGTCTATTGGAAAAAAATAGTCAATCTAAAGATAAGAATAAAACAAGAAGAGCTATAGCAACTGCTATAATTAATAAAGCAACTTTGAATAAAAGAATGGTAGGCAATATTAGTGAAATTATAAAAATACACCCTAAAACATTGCTAAGAGTGGAAAAGAGAAGAGAAAGTATAGAAAATAATCCAATCAACCAATGTTTGAGTTTTAGTGGTTAAATTTCGAGGTCTGACATGAAATTGAATGTTGAAATCAAATTTTTAATTGAAAAATATTGGCATGATAATACTAGGGTATCATATAATGCTAGAGATGTTTTAAAATTAAGAGTGAGGTCCAAAGTTCACGATCCTCATCCAAAACACCTATTAGATACAATACAAATTGAATTTTATAGAAAATTTTGTGGTGATTTAGTGTTACTTGGTAATATTAAACTAAGTCAAAGGTATTTTGAAAAATGTAAACCTTGGTATGTAAAAATTAATAAGCAATGAATATCTTGTTGTAAAACATATTTTCAATTTTGTTATTTTTATGATGTTTTTCAATATATACGTTGTACTTTGCATACTAAAATGATTATGCAGGAATGTGGTATTAATATGCCACCTGAAACAATAAGGGAGTTTATATCATGTTTTTTTGTGAAAGATCTAATGGGAAATTATTTTATTTAAGTTCTTATATTTTTGGAAAATGCATTAGTTGTGACAATCTTTCATTCTTAAGAGTTTGCATGCATGAAAGTGTTGATAATGATTTTGGACAAAAATTAGTGGATTTTAAAAGATTTAAGAATGTTGACTATTCTTTAAACGATGGAAAAATTGGAAAGCATTGTGATTTAGTTATTGAAAAAGTTAGTGTACATGCATTCGTATTAAAATTTAAGAATAAGATTTTACCAAAATATGTCACACACTCTCAACATGCTCAATGGATTGATGGCCAATTTCGTGCATGTAGAAACACATTTCCAATTGGTACTATACTATCAGTGGTTGATTTTGCGGAAAACTATACTCTATCTCCACAAGAGGAAATCCAATCACAATATTACAATTCAATGTAAGTGGCTATGTTTGTTCATATTGTTTATAGACATGCATATGATAGCATAGAGGATGATAGGAAAGTTTTGAGGGAGTATCATTTATATTTGAGTGACAATCGGTTACACTCGTTAGAGTTTTTTCAATACTATTTCAATACATTTTATACAAATTTAAGAGAAAGAGGAACCCAGATGACAAAACATCTCATATGGTTCGGTAATTGTATGAGACAGTTTAAGAATGCTTGAATTTTCTATTGGTTAAGTATGGTTCACAAGGAACATAATGTCCAACATATGCAGAGTTTTTTGAAGTTGGGCATGGTAAAGGAGAACATGATGGAGCTGGTGCATGTGAAAATAATTATTGCTAGAGAACAATTGAAATTTGAGGATACAATAAAATTTAAAGATGCACACGGGATTGTGGATTGGTGTAATACAATATTACTACACCTAGTTTGAGCAAGTACTCTACAATTCACCGATTAGTTTGGTTGGTTGAAGAAGAGAACATTCTACCTAGACTTGATTGTGAGACAATTAGTGGATCTACTAAATGGCATTCATTTAAGAGTTCAAATACAAGCACATGGACTATTTGGACAAGGGAGCTTGCATTTTTGTCAGTTTTGTATTTCAAGAGATTGAGAAGCATGTGAACATACAAAATGGGTTGAAGAGTGGAAGAAAATATCGTTGACACCTACACAAGCACATGATCAATATGAAACAACAATTGAAGACAATGATCAAGTGTTTGCATCAGAAGATTATGACCATGTTTTAGACCTTGTACAAGAAGGTAATTTAATTCAATTTATTTCACTTTATTACTATTTTGTAATACTTTTATTTATTTATATACATATGAATAAATTTATGTAGATTGGTCAAATTATATGGACATGTGCAAGTTATTAAATCATTTTTTTTTGTAGGACATGTGTATGCTATTGTTGCACCTGAGGGGAATGAATAGGAAAAAAAATATTGGTTGTCTTGTTGTGTGGAGACTAAACATAATTTAATAGAACCTCAAGAAGATGATGATGGCTATCATTATCCAATAGGTACAGTGATCCTCTTAAGACATCCCCTTAAGCAAATTTTGATAACAAGTCTTTGGTCCCCTTAAGAAAATTTTGAGATCTTCTTAGATCCCCTTAAGCAAATTTTGAGAACTTATTTGATCCCCTTAATAATTTTTTTAGAACTTCTATGATGATGGCTATCATGTTATCCAATAGGATTGGTGGTGGTTGTTGGAACTTGGCTGCAAAAATACCTAATAAGGAAGAATGGTTTTCCCGCATTTAAAGATTATGAAACACATAAGAAGATTATACGCTACTCATATTTGGTGGCGGAAACAAATATAAAACTAGTGAGGTATAAAGGAAGACCTAAAAATAAAGAGCTATGGACAATTTATATGGAAGAGCATGAGACAATCATAGATACATTGCAAAAAAGAGACAAATATGGTATAATGGAATAAGTAAATACAAGTAAATATAGTTTTAGTTTTATATTGTCCTTTTAAATAGATTAAATACATGTTTTGATATTGCTTGTGTGTTATTAGTTGAAATTGATTTAAATTTTCCTTTTATATCCTTAAGCTATCATCATAAATTCATCACATACTTTGAGACAAAAAGGAGAGTCCATGTAGATTCAACCTAGACAACATGAAATTCTTGGTAAAAATAGGTAATTATTAGTTAAATTATATTTAAATACATGTTTTGATTATATATTGATATTGCTTATACATTGAATTATTTCACCCCCTTAAGATGTCCTATTAGGAAATATCCTAAATATTTATACTTAATCATATCATTTGTTATGATGAGTCACCCCAAAGTCTAATACTTGTTTATATCACTTAATATTTATACTTAATTGTACTCTTCTTTGATCCCCTTAATATGTCATACTAGGACCCCTTAATACATCCTATTAGGACCCCTTAAGACATCCTATTATGACATGAATTAAATAAACATTGACACTACTTAAATTTTATAGAATGTGATTGTTATGATGAGTCATCCTAAATTCTAAGTTACTTGATTATATAAATTGAAATTAAATATGAGACATGTGTACTTTGAAGTATTTCATCCCCTTAAGATGTCCTATTAGGACATATCCTAAATATTTATACTTAATCATATCATTTTTTTATGATGAGTCACCCCAAAGTCTAATACTTGTTTATATGACTTAATATTTATACTTAATTATACTCTTCTTTGATCCCCTTAAGATGTCATATTAGGACCCCTTAAGAAATCCTATTATGACATGAATTAAATAAACATTGACACTATTTAAATTGTATAGAATATGATTGTTATGATGAGTCATCCTATATTATAAGTTAATTATATTAATTGCAATTAAATATGAGACATGTGTATTTTGAAGTATTTCATCCCCTTAAGACATCCTATTAGGAAATATCCTATACTTAATCATATCATTTGTTATGATGAGTCACCCTAAAGTCTAATAATTGTTTATATCCTAAATATTTATACTTAATCATATCATTTGTTATGATGGGTCACCCTAAAGTCTTATACTTGTTTATATCACTAAATATCATGTATGTTATTTTTAAATTTGGTTTCCTTGGGGAGCTTGACCAAATTTTGATAACTTCTTTTATCCCCTTAAGACATCGTATTAGGACCCCTTAAGACATCCTATTATGACATGAATTAAATAAAAATTGAAACTATTTAAATTGTATATAATTTGATTGTTATGATGAGTCATCCTAAATTCTAAGTTAATTATATCAATTGCAATTAAATATGATACATGTACTTTGAAGTATTTCATCCCCTTAAGACGTCCTATTAGGACATATCCTAAATATTTATACTTAATCATGTCCTATCAATTACATATTAAAATTTCACATAAAATGCATAAATGCATATGTGTAAATTAAAATTAAACAATAATAAAGTCCATGATTTACAATATATTAAGTCCATGAAACTAATATATTAAGTCCATCAAAGTACAACCCATGAAATAAAGTCCATCAGAGTACATCCCATGAAATAAAGTCCATAAAACAATATATGACATCCATGAGAAACCAAATATGTAGTCCATGAAATAATCAAATACAACCCATGAAATCATCTAACTCATAGTTTCTCTATAATCAAGAGACCTCTTCACACCATGCAAACTACCCAGATGACCTGAACCACTTTTTACAAGAAAAAGAAAGATGAAATCAGATGTAAGATGATTCAAAATGATTTAATGACAAAATAATTTATAATTCATCATAAAATTAAATTACCATGATATCTGGATTTGTATGCTCTGGTGCACCTGGACTTGTCTCTAAATGCTCTAAATCAATCTACATATACAAGAGAAAGAAATTTGAAATTAGATGTAAGTCTACGATTAAAAATGATTTAATTCAATTCAATTTATAATTTATCATATTTGAATTGTATCGTAATAGGTTGTGCACCCTCTGTTCTAGAACCTATCTCTACATGCTTAGCTATAGGATGTGTCTCATGCTATAAAAGAAAAAGAATTTAACATGTATGAGCATATATATTCAATTTTAAATTTAATTTAAGTTATTCACAATGTAATTGACTTTAAATATAATAGAAAAAATTAAATTACCATGATATCTGGCTACTTTGCATGTCTTGATTGAGGTGATGTGACCTGATGAAGGTAGAAAGTGGCACTAACAAAGTCCTACAAGGTCAAATTTAAAGCACACATACTTTAATTAGGTTAAAATATATATATTCAAGTGTGCAAACATTATGTAGAAACTTTTTTAAACAACCTAAAAATTAGATGCCTCCTGAGTTGCCGCCAAATCACATGTTTGTCCAATTCCCATTCTCATTGTTGTGTCAAGCTAGACATACATATATACATAACACTTATAATATTTACTTGTACATGCACATTTTATATATAGTGAATTCAAAATTCATATATTAAGTATAGTAACAAGTTAAATAATTTACAATATAAATGTACCTGCACCTGATGTGAGTCACTCGACAATGGATGAGCGCTTGACAACCCCTCAAGTGGAATCGACGTGGAAGTCAATTGACTCGTCTGAACCAACTTAAATATTTAAAACATACATTCACGATTGAATTACAAATTAAAAAGTAAAGTTAAAACATTACTTCATAAATAATTTAAAAAATTGAAATCAAAACACCCCATAAGGGTTACCGACTAGCATTGGTGTCGACATATGTACTCGAGGAGCCGATGATTCCCCTATGGTTAGTGTCATCTACACCAAATAGTTTGATTGTTAAAATATTGTAATTTTTTTGATATATATGTTCATTAAAATTCTTATAAATTCAACATGTAGATGCATATTTATACCTATGTCACACTATCTGCAGGGTGATGCTCTATAGTAAAAAATTATATGAATGAACTAATGCGACCAGATGATCCACCAAAATATCCATGTCCACCCGAAATGGGTGTAGCTTGATCAGAACCATAGCACAACTGATAGAAACTAGTACATACATGGGGTGTTGACACTTGTGGAATGGTACTAGGACCAACTCCATAGAACGCTCCTCCATCATCATGGTCTCTACACTCTACAACTTCCAACACAGAAGTATGCTCATTAAGGTTTCCTACGAGTGTACTCAAAGATCCTAATGCGGATATGACCACATGCTAATGTGCAAGTGTAGGAATGGCAAGAGAAAGAGGAGAATCTAGAGTTTGTGCATGCATGGGGTGTTGGGGATCAATCAATGCCCCTAACCTCTATTGTGGCATGTTGCCACCAACACCCTGAAATGATTTAAAATCAAAATAATTGGGCTTTTGCCCCAAAAAAAAATCTACATATATTTTCCTTTAAAAGTATAAAGGGACCTCCAGATTAGCGTGTGGTGGATGGTCAAATACCATCTACCATTGATGCCAAAAATGTATAGTCATTTGTGGATGAATGCACCACCTCATGGATACTCTAGATTTAGTTGTAGGAATGGGTTGGTGAGTGTTAGAGTCAATAAAGTAAGGTGCTAGATGGGATTTTATAATTTTTAGGTCCAAATTTTTTTTATAGGAAAGACCATCTGAATAAAATCATCTCATTTCCTCCCTATCTCATCAATGCCTATCTAAGTCAGAATCAATAGTCCTTATAGCATCAACAATGTTTTGCATTGCAGATGAAAAACACATTGAACATGTGGTGGAATCAATGCTTCAATTTGCATAGCATTGATTTGATTTTGAATGGATGCAACATTTTCATTGATCTGTGCTCACAAGCAAGCCTCATCAGATCATGCAGGTGGTGGAGGTAGGATGTTATGAGGTGGAGGGGGTGGAGGGGGAGGTGGAGGTGGAGGTTGCTAAGGAGGTGGATTAATGATATTTTCAATATCAAATTGATCCATGATAAATATATATATATATATATATATAAGTGAACTTGCATTAAATAATACAAAATTAACAAACTTACAAAATTACAAGAAAAAGTTAAATTTTAAATGTACATGAAAATTTGTTTAAATAGGATGTACATAAATATACATACATATACATACATTGATTCAACTTGAGCATGTACATACAAATTTCAAAATTTAATCTATCTACAACTATGTAATTTTATGACATGTATATACTAAAAAATAAACTTTAAACATTCACAAAAAGCTCATTTATGTCTAAGGAATGTAAATTATATTTTTCCAACAAGAGAAATTATGATAGTAGTCATAGATTATATTATTATAAATTCATCATGAAATACCGTTATATTCATAAATTCATCACTAAAAACTATCCATTCCACAACTAGATTCATAAATTCATCACTAAAAATATCCATCCAACTAAATTCATAAATTCATCACTAAAAATAACCATCCAACCAAATTCATAAATTCATCACTAAAAATATCAATCCAACCAAATTCATAAATTCATCACTAAAAATATTCATCCAACAAAATTCATAAATTCATAAATATAAGATCATTGTATTAATAAAGTGTTTTGGAGCTCTCTACTTCATCTCTTCATTTCTTTGTGTTTTCCTTTTCATAATCAGACTTTCTCCTCTCCTCTAGCCATTATCAATGCTCATCTAAGACCACATCCATGGACCTAACAAAATCAACAAAATTTTGCATCATAGATGCAAAATGCCTAAAAGGTGGTGCAATACATTCTTCATTCTGAATAGAGTTGATTTGATCCTGAATGGACCTAACATTCACATCGATCCATGCTTGCAAGAAAGAACCATCAGATTTAGGTGGTGGAGATGGGGGGTTATGAGGTGGAGTGGGTGGAGGAGGAGGTTAAGGTGGTGGATATGGAGGGCATGGAGGTGGAATACATATATCATCATTATTGAATTGATCCATGATCTCTAAGATATAAGTGAACTTGCATTATATTTGTAATTTCAAAATGTAAGATACATGTTTAAAAATCCCCTTAAACCATTCAATATAAATGACCTAATTGTAAAAATGATAAAATGTGTAAGCCTAATTTATGTCTAAGGCATGTTACTTGAATGAAAAAATAATTAATTGTTAATGTGATGTGAAATCTCATTAAAATTTACATTAAAGTAGGAGAAATCATGTTGGATTTTAAAGGGGTCCTCGTAGGATGGCTTAAAAGGAACTATGAATTAAGGTCCTAGGAAAAAATGACATGGATTAAGGGAATAAAATTTGGTGAAGTTGCCCAAGGCAACCAAATTTCATTTTAAGGTCCTAGGACAAAATAAA
Organism: Sequoiadendron giganteum; assembly: GCA_007115665.2. Classification (NCBI taxonomy): domain Eukaryota; kingdom Viridiplantae; phylum Streptophyta; class Pinopsida; order Cupressales; family Cupressaceae; genus Sequoiadendron; species Sequoiadendron giganteum. The sequence goes on along the minus strand of CM021104.1, from coordinate 462,377,196 downwards.
TGCTTTAAGATTTAGGGTAAGAGGATGGCTTAAGGGAATCTATGAATTAAGGTCCTAAGACAAAATGATGGATTTAGGGTTTAGGGTAATAGGATGGCTTAAGGGGATCTATGTAGTAAGGTATTAGGAAAAAATGGCATGGCTTAATGGAATAAAATTTGGTGAAGTTTCCCAAGGCAACCAAATTTCATTAAGGTCCTAGGACAAAATTAGGGCTTTAGGGTTTAGGGTTTAGGCTAATAGGATGGATTAATGGGATCTATGTAGTAAGGTTCTAGGACAAATTAACATGGCTTAAGGGAATAAAATTTGGCGAAGTCACCCAAGGCAACCAAATTTCATTAAGGTCCTAGGAAAAAATGATGGCTTTAGGGTTTAAGGTTTAGAGTTTAGAGTTTAGGGTTTAGGGTAATAGGATGGGTTAAGGGGATATATGTAGTAAGGTCCTAGGACAAAATTAAATGGCTTAAGGGAATAAAATTTGGTGAATCTTCCCAAGGAAACCAAATTTCATTAAGGTCCTAGGATAAAATGATGGCTTCAAGGTTTAGGGTTTAGGGTAATAGGATGGCTTAAGGGGATAAAATTTGGTGAAGTTCAAGATAGTGCTTCTAGCTTTAACTAATTTTTTTACATCAATGTCAAACTACAAATAAATTGTAAATAATGAAGCACTATCTTTCTCAACTCTATGTGTTTAATATAATTTAATATTTTAAAGGGTCTTCAAAAGACCTTGCAATATTCTATAAAAAAATTATTGGTTGAGCTACTCATGATATAAACATAAAAGGCTTCCAAAATGAGTTCCTTCCAAATAATGGACTTGATAGAACCTGAAAATGTTGAAGTTGGGTGGCCCTTGGAATAATGGACTTGCAAGTTAGTGAACATAATTTTCTTGTGGAATAATTGATTGAGATAGCTCTTTTTTTGACTAACCAACCTCTCATGAAATCTCATTCATATTATAATCTTGCACAATCTTATTATTGTTAAATTTTTCTACCTTGGGCAACTTCACCTAATTTTGAGAACTTCTTTGATCCCCTTAAGAAATGTCATATTAGGACCCCTTAAGAAATCATTTTAGGGTTTAGGGTAATAGTATGGAAAGTAAGGGGGTTAATATTTTGGATTCATCACATATGCAAGAACATTAGTTTATGAATATTTTTTATTTTATGAATAGACTGACTATTTCCTTAGATTACTTCTATGATTGATGAATTAAGCATAAAAAAATAAATTAGCCCACTTTCGAAAATTTAGGATAGTCTCTATGGTCTATCCTTGAATTTATAGAAATACATATATTTAGATAATCAAAATGTTTCTTGACAAGTTGTTGGAGCTAGATCTTAAAATTTGGTTATTGAATCCTTGATTAGTATTGGAAATTTCTATTCCTTCCCTAATCATCTTTGAAGTCTATGAATAAAAAGGTGTGGAAATATAACCTATGAAAAAATTTAGATTGATTTTCTATCTAGATCAAAGAAATCATGGACATAGTAAATTTGAGGATTGTTAAGCATTCAAGTGTAGGGGAAAATGATTCATTGATCCTAAACTAGCTACATTATTTTTGGGAACAAGGTCAAAAAAACCCTTAAGAAGTGAGTCAATGTAGAGTTATTTTAAGAGTATTTTCCCATATAATTATTGAGTAATGATATTGAACTCATGGACCAAGTTTTATAATGCTCTAGCTAGATACCTTGCAAACATGGGTTTTAGCCTAGGCTTCACACATATGTTTACTCATTGAAGATCCATAAAAATAGAATATATATCACTACCATATAAGTGTATAAGTGATCATAAGTTTTTGTTGAGGTCTCTACTCTTCTAGTGAGGAAATTTAACTATCTACTCAGTTTTTAACAATCATGGTTTAAATTGTAACATATTATGACATAGTATCATGTTGTATGATAGTGTGAATCATAATAGTTGCAAAAGGCTCATATTATTAACTCAATTAAGGTACCACATACAATTACCCTTTAGTTGGCCATTAGAAAACAATATAAAACACTAAAGTACATGTTAAATATATTTTTCATTGCAAGGTAAAAATAATAATTTAACATCTCAATAGAACATAATGAAGCATCATAAATTATGCATACATTTAGATCTATCAATTTATCATGTGGTAATAAATACATAAACTAATTGAGCATAATCCATAATAGAAACACATAATTCATATCAATTCTAACGATCCACTAGTACCACAAGTTTCTATTGCTATGCCATGGAATTTGGAGGTACATCACAGTGTTGTTCTCTCTCTACGATGGTGCCTGGTGGTGTTTGTGGGTGGGGTTGTTTGGGTGAAAGTGTGGCTTCCTTTCCCATCTCCCTTACTGTTTAGTCCTTTGCCTTTATGTTGGTGGTATCCTCACCGTCTAGGCTTAGTTTTTGTTGAGATTTTTTTTCTTGAAAATGCTCGTGCTCTGCTACATTTGGGGGCACTTCACTATGTTGGCTTCTCTATGCGTTGGAGTCTTGGTGCTGGTTTCTCTTTGCGCTTGGTGCTACAACCCCTTTCTCATGTTCTCCTTGATGGGGACTTTGGTTTGAAGGTGGTTGGTGGTGTTTTGGAGCTCTTCTCTTCGTTGGAGATGAGGGTCTTGCTTTGCTCTCCCCTGTTTTCCTTCATGTTGGTGCTTATGCTTGGTTGGTGGTCCTATATGTCTTTTGGTGTTTCTAGAGTGTCCTCTTCCTCTGCTTGTTTGAGGAGAATGGGTTCTTTTTGTAAGTCCCTTTGGTGGTTCAGAAGACCCTACACTATTTCGTTGTGGTGGGGTTTGTGCTTCAGAAAGTCTTCCCGGTCGATGGAAGTGGTTGTTATGGTGCTTGTGGTTGGGTGGGGGAGGAAGATGTTTCTTGTATCTCTCTAGTTCTTGCTACCTTGGCATGGCCTAGAGCTACCTTGTTCCTTTTTTTGGCTTGATTATTTCTTACATTGGTAGGGTTCCTTTATGGATGGTAGTGGGTTCTCTATTTGTGGGGGTCCCTCTAGTTTGTTGGTTGTCCCTTGTGGTGGATGGAGATTTTTATAAGGAAGGAGCTAATGATGTTGTTGGTTGGGATGTTTTTGTTGTGCTTCCTATTATTTCTTATGTCTAGATGCCTTGGGAGGAGGTTTTTTCCTATTTTAATGGATTTCTTGCTTGCTATCATGTTCTACAAATGTTGTATTCAATAGAAGTGAATATTTCTCCTATTAAGGTGGAGCTCTCTCATATTGAGGTGGAGCTGGAGGTTGTTGAAATGGTGGGAAGTGCTTCTCCTTTGTTGATTCCTATTGAGGTGGAGTGTGCTTGATTTGGAGGGAGGGTTCTTTGGTATTTCTGGTCCCCACTTCTTCCTCTCCTATAGAGGGGAGCCCCATCCTTTTCAGGTGGTGTCAGGGTTGGTGTCTGGTTGGTTGGTGCAATTTGAAGAACATATGTTTACAACAATTTGTGATTCTTACTCCTCTTTTGGTTGGAAACTATTAGGCTCATTTTTGTCTAATTTGAGTGGAAGGTCTGATGTAGTCCAATTGTTGCAAGTGGTTTTTGGCCTAGTTGTTTCAAGGTCTTTTGGGCCTATAGTATTGTGGTTTGTTTCTTGGCTCAAGGCCTTTGTTGTTTCCTTGACTTCGGATTGGTTTATGTCCTCAATGTTTTGTTACTCCTGGTTGTGGTGCTAGGTTTGGTTTTAGTGTATGTCTTTGACTTAGGACTTCTATTAGTTCTGAGTGTGTTGTCACTCCTAGTTTCTAGTAACCAGGTGTTGTTTGTGTTTCTATTGTGCTACTACGGTGTTTTCGCCACTACTATTTCTCTATTTCATTGGAAAAGTTTGAGATTTTGTTGTTTGGATGTGTCCTTCTCTTAGCTCTGTAAAAGGTTCTTTTTCCTTTCAAAACCTTTCTTACCTTATCAAAAACATTTAATTGATTGTGTCTCATCATGTCTCTAACTTAGTGAATACACATAAATGTATAATATTTATCAAATTCTATTTCATTGTCAATATCAAGGACCCTAATTTACTATGTATCAACCTAAATCCATTGAATAATTTATTCCATAGGCATGCCTACATACTTTTCTCCATACAATGCAAATGAAATTTTTCCATTATCACATATTCAAGCTTAAAATTAGGGTTTTCAAATGCAATTTTTTTTGTTTGAATTCAATTTAGGGTTTCAAGAATAAATTAGGGTTTTCAATGTAAATTTTTTTGTTTGATTTCAATTTAGGGTTTCAAAAAGCAATCACGGTTTTAAAATGCAATTTTTTTGTTTCATTTCAATTTAGGGTTTTCAAATGCAATTTGTTTTGTTTCCTTTCAATTTAGGGTTTTCAAATGCAATTTTTTTTGTTTGATTGAACAATTCAAGGTTTCAAAAGGTAATTTTTTTCTTAGGTTATGATTTAAGGTCAGTTTTTTTGTTTCTATTCAATATCCAAGTGTTTCATTTCATGTTTTCTTCTTCTTCTACAAATCACCATTTCTTTTATTATAGGTAAATAAAAATGCACAAAACTCTAAAGAAATTGAAAAAATAATACTAAACTCTAACTTTGTATTAAAATTTTCAAAAAAAATAAAAAAATGCAAAAACATGGGGTGGGGCATGTACTTGGAGGTCACTTTTTGTCTTCTTCAATCGGGATCCCATGCATGCAGGTGAAAATGACCATTGCTTCATTTAAAAATAAATATATACCACTAGAAAACGGTATCCCATTTTGTAAAAAGAGGGGTCCCATTTCTTGAAGACCGGTTTGGGACACCATTACTAAATGAGACCCCATTTATATTTTTGGCTCATGATCCCAAACCTAAATGGGATCCCGTTTATTAAAAGCAGGATCCCATTTTCTTCAAGCCGATTTTGGATTTTCCTAAGGCAAAAACTTTCACTTTTCGTGGACTTATCTTCTTGCATTTACCCAGAGAGAGAGAGGTAGGTAGAGGGAGGGAGAGGAGAGATAAAGAGTAGAAAGGGAAAGAGGTAGGGAGGGAGACATAGGTGAGATAGAGAGAGGGTGATGGAGGGAGAGGTAGGTAGAGATAGGGAGAGGGGAGATAAAGATAAGTAGCGAGGAAAGGAGAGGTAGAGAGAGAGGAGAGAAGTAGAGAGGGTAGAGAGTGAGAGAGAGGTAGGGAAGAGATAGAGGTGAGTATGTGTATCCATGTGTGTGTGAGAGAGAGGTAAGATAGAGAGGAGAGAGTGAGAGAGAAAAAGAGGGGAGAGAGAGAGAGAGGTGGGAGGGAGGGAGAGGTAGAAATGGATAGGTGAGATAGAGAGAAGAGAGAGAAGATAGAGAGAGAGAGAGGTGATATAGAGAGTAGAGAGGGAAGGTGAGAATGAGAAAGATAGAGAGAGAGGGAGGTGGGAGGGAGGGAGAGGTAGAAAGGGATAGGTGAGATAGAGAGTATAGAGAGGGAAGGAGGAAAAGTGGGAGAGAGAATGGTTAGATAGAGAGGAGAGAATGAGAGGGAGGGAGAGGAGAGATAAAGAGTAGAGAGGGAAGGAGAGAGTGAGAGAAATATGGTACAAATTTTTGACTACTAAAATTTGACCTCTCGATTACTGAAATTTGACATGCTAATTATTGAAATTTGACTAGTCTGAAAAATTGTAGGGCAGGTGCAAAAAGATGGGGGGCCAAAAAGTGGCCAAATTTTTTAAAATATTTGTATAGGATATAACACGAGTGCATTATAAAGCGAGCATATTATAAAACATTAAAATAAATAAAAGCAAATGAGTTCATTTATTTTTCACTGTGTTTTTTCAAGCATGCAGCCAAAAAACCTTGCCCTTGTGCGCTCACATTTTGGAAGGAGATAAAATTGTGATTTATGCATAGATTTGTTTCAATTTCATCACTAGGATACCACCATGTCAATGGGGAGGTCAAACAAGTAAGCAATTTTTTTTTTTGTGAATTTATTGCTAAATACAAAATTTTAGGTTGTTTTTGATATTCATTTGTTTAATTTGTAGGAGATGTTAATGAACTTGAAAATGCTCCTAAAAATCCTCAATAACTAGAGAAACAAGAACATGAACAAAATTCTCAACAACCACAACAATAATCTTCTCCACCAATTGCTCAACATACTCCTGGCACTCAGCAAAATTTAATGGGGGTAATTGAAAACAATAAAAAATAGATTGAGTTAATCACAAGGTTGAACAATCCAATAAGTTCAATCATGGAAAGAAGAACGCTTGCCAATTCACTTCAAGAAATGTTAAAACATGTAGATGCAATAAAAATAAAATTAAGTGGTTGGGCAGATAGGAGGCGAGTGGCTAGGAATTTTTATGTAGATAAATTATCATATAAAGATGTAAAAGATGAAAAAAATATGAAATATGATTTGTGCTCATTATTCATTGATCCATGCATAAATCAAAATATTAACCTTAATTCCAAGAGGTTTCCTATTCATTGGTGCCACCACCAAGGGATTAGGAACCATTTTTGAGATAGGTGGTACATGGTTTTTGACTATCTACCATGCAAAAATTGCGAAGTCCCCCAATATTTCTTGAGGAAACTCTACTATGAGTTCATCCTCAATAAAATACCCAATTATTTTGATATGAGGGAATTTTAGGGAAGAGGTGGGGGGTTGGCATAAGATAGACCTAGTGCATGACTGGACACTCAACAACAAGCGAGATGAGCTTTCACTAGGTCGGCTCATGAGCATGTCGTTATCCCTTCCATCATGAAGGAGAGTGCTCATGAGGTGGACACTTTACAAGCTATCAAATCTTTGACTAGAGTATCATCCAACATGCCAATCCTGTAGTACAATGTCATATAGAGGAGTCTTTGAGTGGTCGGCTTCCACCCCACTCTTGTCAAGTTTGTGGGTCAACTTGTACATATGACCCCACAGATGCTTAGGAGGATGGTGTGTAGGATACGTCTACAACTACAAAGAAGGAGAGGGAATCTAAAATTTTGAAAGATTCTTTTGGCATTGATACTTAGGTAAATGCTAGCATGTTCATTGAATTTAATTTATTAAATTTCATTTTTGAAATACAAGATTAACTAATTTAGTTTTATGATTGTAATAAATTTTCAGGGTCACAGTGTTGATATTGGATATACCGGCCCTCCACCTATTTATTACTCCACTACATCTACCGCTGAGGTATGTAACTAGTAAATAGTTATAAATTTATTACATGTGAATGGAATTGTTATATGAATGATATTCTAATATCTAATTTTGGATGTTGAATAGGATAATATTGGAGGTTTAGTGGGAGCACCTCCCAATGTGAGTGGATTTAGACAAACCTACACACAGGTAATAGAATAGAGTTTAACTAATAAATTATACTTAATAGATTTGTGTAGTTTATATTCATATCGTTGATTACATTGCATTGCACATCTTTCAAACTCAAAGCATTACTTTGCATTCCATAACTAATAACTAGATGTTGATAGATGACAAAATTTAAACTAAAATATAATTGTTTAGAAAGTCAACATAAGAAGTGATGCAATTACTTCACATAGAATAAGTAATAACTAGGAGTAGTTTCCAATTGCATTTTCTTGTCATGGCATTCCATGAGACCACTTTTTACTAAGGAATTTTTTCAAACAGTTCACTACCTTGTCTATGCTATGGATGCTTGGAAGAAATATATGAAAGAATAATAGTAAGCAATAGAATAAACAAGGTAATGATTTGTTTGAAAAAATGCCTCAAATAAATGTGGTCTCATGGTGATTTCCATCACCATGAGACCCAATTTATTTGAGGCATTTTTTCAAACAACTCGCTACCTTTTCTATGCTACCACATTTTTCCATACATGTCTACCAAAGCATTTTATCAAATAGTTCACTTGCTTGCTGCTATGGCTAAAAGCCTTAAAAAAGGTGATTTCCAAAAAATTATGGATTCTTGGAAAAAAATCTATCAAAGAATAATAGTAAGCAATAGCATAGACAAGGCAATGAGTAGTTTGAAAAAAATGCCTCGAAGAAATGAGGTCTCATGGTGATGGAATGCCATTCCATCACCATGAGACCACATTTATTTAAGGCATTTTTTCAAAAATCTCACAGCCTTTTCTATGCTAACACATTTTCCATACATCTACCAAAGCATTTTATCAATCTACTCACTTCCTTGTTGCTATGGCTAAAAGCCTAAAATAGGTACTTTCCAAAAAACTATGGATTCTTGGAAAAAATCTATCAAAGCATAATAGTAAGCAATAGCATAGACACAGAAGTGGGTAGTTTTAAAAAATTCCTCGAAGAAATGTGGTCCCATGGTGATAAAATGCCATTCCATCACCATGAGACCACATTTCCTTGAGGCATTTTTCAAATAGCTCACTACCTTTTCTATGCTACCACATTTTCCATACACATCACTAAAGAATTTAATCAATCTACTCACTTCCTTTCTGCTATGGGTAAAATCCTAAATTAGGTTCTTTCCAACAAACTATGGATGCTTGGAAGAAATCCATCAAAGAATAATAGTAATCAATAACATAGACAAGGTAGTGAGTAGTTTGAAAAAATTCCTCGAAGAAATGTGGTCTCATGGTGATGGAATTCCATTCCATCACCATGAGACCACATTTCTTTGAGGTATTTTTTCAAATAGCTCACCACCTTTTCTATGCTACCACATTTTCCATACATATCTACAAAATAATTTTATCAAACTACTTGAAATTCCTTTCTACTATGGCTAAAAACCTAAAAAAGGTGCTTTCCAACAAACTATGGATGCTTGGAAAAAATATATCAAAGCATAATAGTAAGAAATAGCATAGACAAGGTAGTGAGTAGTTTGAAAAAATGCCTCAAATAAATTTAGTCTCATGGTGATGGAATGCCATTCCATCACCATGAGACCACATTTCTTTGAAGAATTGCTTCAAATAGCTCATCGCCTTTTCTATGCTACCACATTTTCCATACATGTCTACCAAAGAATTTTATCAAACTACTCACTTCCTTGATACTATGGCTAAAAGCCTAAAATAGGTGCTTTCCAACAAACTATGGATGCTTGGAAAAAATCTATCAAAGCATAATAGTAAGCAATATCATAGTCAAGACATTGAGTAGTTTGAAAAAATTCCTTGAAGAAATGTGATCTCATGGTGATGGAATTCCATTCCATCACCATGAGACCACATTTCTTTGAGGCATTTTTTCAAACAACTCATTTCTTGGAGAATAGCAAACAAACCTTTAGCCAAAATTCCCCTCCAAATTATTTTCAAGGTCCTTATCCTCATCCTCAATTTACCAATCTATGGAACCTTCCACCTTTTATTCCACTTGTTCATATCCCCACCCCTCCCTTTGCATGTCATGATCACCCTCCATCTCATAACCAAGACCACACTATACCATCCACCCTATCCCAATATAATACCATAGAGAAGGCAATGAGCTGTTTGAAAAAATGCCTCAAAGAAATGTGGTCTCATGGTGATGGAATGCCATGACACATTTGTTTGTAATGGCATTCCATTACCATGAGATCACATTTCTTTGAGGCATTTTTTGAAATAGTTCACTGCCTTCTCTATGCTACCATAGTTTTCGTACATGTCTGTCAAAATTTTTTATCAAACAATTCACCACCTTGCTGCTATGGATAAAAGCATAAAATAGGTACTTTCAAACAAGCTATGGATAGGGAAAATAGTAAGCATGATAGTTAAAAATATATGGTTTAATAAGTACTCAATTTTTTTCTCATTATCTCATACTTTATAAGCTATGACGTGCATCACTATTGTAGTTTCCGTGATTGAATAATTTATTATTTTATTTTTAGATGTTGGAAGTGGATACACCTCTACATGTTCATAAGGAAATGGATCTTGGTGTTTCTTCTACTATAGACTCCTCGATGCCTCTCACAGAGGTATGAGGCAGATTACTAAATTTCAATTTGCATTCGTTGTTATAGCTGTTAGTGAAAAATAAAACCATTATTGATTCATAGTTTAATTTATCTTTTTATGGTTTCTATAGGGATTCAACATGCCACAACATGGGCATGCAAATATTTCCCTCAAGGAGAGTGATCATCTAGAGGTGGTAAGTGATTATTTTGTTTAATATATCATTTTTTATAATGTAATTTCTATATATTAATCTCTATATTTGTTATTGTAACAGATAAGGCTTGATTGAGAACTAAACCTTAGGAGGAGTAGTAGGAGCACTCCTCGACCTCAGAGTAAACAAGTGTCAGAATTATTGCCATCTGGCCAACCAACAAGGGCAATAATTTGTTTCAAGAGTATGGAGAGGAATGACTTTTGATTCCAGAGCCCTTTGTTGTATGCCTATATGCTATTTTTGTACATATTTTGTATTGGATATATTTGAAATTGTATGCCTATATGGCATTCTCGTAAGCCCATATGGCTATTTTGTATATATTTAATACTTATATAAGCATATATTGATGTATGCCTACATGGCTATTTGGTTAATACAAATATTTTTTATCGATGGTGTCCATATTTGCATTATAAATCTATGGTTCAATAGATATGAGTTATGTGTATTCAAGTGTATACTTTACAACTTTCATGTATACTTTGTGACTTACATGTATTCCAATGTATACTTTACGAGTTGCATGTTTTCATGTGTATACCTTGTATTCATGCATATACTTTGTATTAATTTGTGTATACTATGTATTTGTGTGTATAATTCAAGGCTTACATGTATTTGAGTACTTGTGCTTCCCTTATTCACATGTATTCTTGACTTATATTCTCATGTATACTTATTAATTGGTTAGCCCTAGCATTGATCATTGTTGTCCTTCATCGTTTGTGTTGAATATTATTTGATTGATGCTAAACAACTTTATTAGTTGATGCTAAAAAGCTTCAATATTTCTAAGAATACTAGTAGAGTTACAAATTACAAAATTGCAGAAATTGAAAAGAAAAGATTAACTGTCAATAAATGCACTAATTATTAACTTGATAATTGATTAAGAATGAGTATAATATATATATCAAGAGATGAGCCTTCTAGAATGGAAAATTCCAACTAGAAAATAGGCATGCAACTCCATGCAAGATTGCACAACTAAATAATCATTATCAAAAAAATATAACAACTAGCAAACTTATCTAAAGGAATATTTAGGCAAAATATTCTAAACTAACATTTTTATAATCAATGGCTTGTTTCCATGCTCACTCCCCAACTATCAACTAAATTTTTTCTAGAAACCCCTTTGATATATTTCTATGTCCATTGGATCAATGGATATAAATCTAACCAAAACATTCCCAATACTTTGAAAGAAATAATCCACCCAAAATTCCAATGAGAGATAAGGAAAATGAACCCACATAGGCATAACTGAATAAATAATACTTCACCCTTCACAGCTTGGTGAAACCATTTCCAAACTTAGAAGATCTTAAGGATAAAGAAGAATTATGATCTGTATAATATAGAATTAGTACCCACTTTGATGACTACAAAATTTTCAACCATGGACTTATCATGCTTTTTCAAATTTGGTAAGAAGGCTTATTTAAGATCCTTGAGCAATGTGTTTCCTAATGCTCCCTTGTTCTTACATATCTCAATTTAGTTTAATTCAAAGAGTTCCATCAAATACTTTATCTAAAAGAAAAAAACACGTTTTCAATTTGTATTCCATGAGATTTTTCATACAAATATTTCATTATATTTAATCTTTTAATTGAAAGAGCTCAATTAAGCAAAGGATACATAATATTCATAGTAGATGATGAGTAGTTAACTTCTTGACACATTATCATACAAGCATTTATCTTGAATAATCTTTAAAAAAATTCACAGCATAATCCTCATAGTATAGAATGAATTGTTATGATCTTGATCCATCACCATATAAACACATCAAAAGATGTATATGTCAACTTCTTGCAATATTATTTCTTCTATAGGAAATGGAAATGGGAGAAAGCTTTATAATTTATAATACAAATAAGAAATGGACTTGGGTGAAAACTTGATTTATCACACCAAATAATAAATGGATGTGAGAACATCACTTATTTCTCTTAGACTCCAATTTTCAAGCATAGAAAATCATTTCAAATGAAAATGACAAAATGCTTCACAACCAAAGTTAATTGAGGAAAAATAAAATGTTTCCAAGTTCTGCCATTGTACACATTTTCAGTTGGTTGTTTATTATTGTAAGGGAAAGGAGGATAATTAAAATATTTCTTTCCCTTGCTAGACTTGAGGATATCATAAAATTTTGGTGTGGAAAACTTAGACTTCTCAACTGTCATGTGAATGTTTCTCTTTTCGATTGTTTTGCATGCCATCATAAGGGATCGAGCTGGTTGAACATAGTTCAGAGTGATTCAACATGTTTAGTTGAAAAAGAGGAACATTCCTAGCATAAAATTACTTATACAAATGCATTGGATTAGTTTGTTTGGTCAAACGAGTTGGAGAACGAAAGTTGCACCACTTTGCAACTTTCCACTACTTGCATTTGACACTTTTTCCATCAACTAAAAAGTCATCACCACAAGAAAACAACTCTGAGATAACAAAAATTGGGAGATATCATTGTAGAGGGACCCAATGCAATCCCATAGGCTTAGGAAAAGAGTTCGTAAGCGTCACGGTTTCTGAGTAATATCCCATCAAAGATTGCAACCATTTTGCACTTTGGACCCTTAAGGGATTGAGTCAGTTGAATGTAGCTCAAAATGATTCAGCATATTTGGGTGTGAAAGAGGACCATGCCTAGCATAAATTTACCCATTCATATGTGTTGGAGTAGTTTTTATGGTCACACGAGTTGCAGAATGAAAGTTGCACCACTTTGTAACTTTACACTGCTTGTATTTGACACTTTTTCCATCAAGTAAAAATTGGACACCACGGGAAAATGACTTTGAGATAAAAAAAAATGAGAGAGGTTATTGTAGAGGGGCCCGATGCAATCCCATAAGCTTAGATGGAGAGTTCTTAAGCATCATGGTTTCTGATTAATAGCCCATCAAATATTGCAGCCATTTTGCACTTTAGACCCTTAAGGGATCGAGTCGGTTGAATGTAGCTTAGAGTGATTCGACGTGTTTGGGTGTGAAAGAGGACCATGTATAGCATAAAAATACCCATTTGGATGTGTTGAAATAGTGCATTTGGTCACACAAGTTACAAAATGAAAGTTGCACCACTTTGCAACTTTACACTGCTTGCATTTGACACTTTTTCCATCAAGTGAAAACTGGACACCATGGGAAAACAACTCCAAGATAACAAAAAATGAGAGAGGTTATTATAGAGGGGCCCAATGTGATCCTGTAGGATTAGATGAAGAGTTTGTAAGAAACATGGTTTTCGAGTAATAGCCTGTCAAATATTCTACCCATTTTTCACTTTAGACCCTTAAGGGATCGAGCCGATTGAATGTAGCTCAGAGTGATTCGACGTGTTTGGGTGCAAAAGAGGACCATGTCTAGTGTAAAATTGTTGGATGTTGGGGTTGTGCTACTGATATGTGGTTGTCATTGATGTCAACACTATTAGAATTTTAATCTGCTTAAGGCTGTATATGTCGAGGAGATTGAGAAAATTGTTAAAATATAGTTCAGGCAGCTAATGGAGCTGAGAAGGTCAAAATGTTGGAAATCTCTATGTGTTGAAGATTTGAAGGTACGCTTCAAAGGGTTTGTTGTTGAACCTTTCTAGTATGTTTTCCAAAAGTTTTAGAGGTGCACATCAAGTTTTGTGGGAGTTATGAAGATCTGTGTACCTACAATTATTCAGTTTCTGTAGATGGTGTTCTTAGTTGAAGCATATGAAATTCTGGTAATTTCATGTGTTGTGCATGTACCTATGACATTCATGGTTGAGTCTAGATTGTACTCTATAGTTTTTGTACATCTGCAGTGATTGAAGTGTTCGTGATTAGATATTTGTTGGATATGTGCCCGAGTGTTCATGTTCTTGGCCAACATTGTGGTGTTAGCATGTTGCAGATCCATGAAGATTAATATTTTATTTTTTTGCATGTTTGAAGATGTTTGTTTGGGTCCTCACTATGTTGTGACTGACATGTGTTGGTATGCATTGTAATTTATTCATGTATCAAGGATGACAGTTGTAATTTATTCTTTATTTGTAGCCGACTGATTAGTGGATGTAAATCCATGTAGCGAATATATATATGAGATTATTTTTCTCATTTAGAGCAAGTGCTCAAGTGTACAAGTGATTTACAAGTGTGAATAAAGGTCAGATAATTCAAAGAAGAGTGTGGAAGAGTTTGAGCAGAAGGGTGGAAGAGTTTGAAGAAGTTTTGTGTGCCTAACTGGAACTGTAATCAGGATTTTGTAGAAGCTATTTTCTCAGTTCATATTCATCAGATGGATTTAATCTGATTGTTGTATGTAAGGTAGTGAGCCTTCCCTTTGAGTAGTGTGTTCTAGGTAGTGTGTCTGAATGCAAGTACACTCTTTTTTATTCTCCATTATACTTCTAATAGGGTATAATCTTGTGGACTAACATCCACCCTAGTTTTTCCCCTAATAGGGTTTCCACGTATAAAATCTTGGTGTTCATGTGTCTCTGATATTTTGTTCTTATGCTTGCACTGTTAATTATAAGATCTGTGATATAAAGATTGGTTAATGTTGCATAAGTTAGTTTTTGGTAACAACTGATTCACCCCCCCTCTTAGTTGTCTATCCTTGTTTTTCCAACAATTGGTATCAGAGCTAGTTCCTCTGAAAGAAGCTTAACAACTTGAGGTGATTTGAGATGGCATCATTTAAGAAGGATAGTCCTAGATTCGATGGTAGAAAATACTCTCTATGGAAAGTCAGGATGGAATTTAATTTGAGGTGCATTGGTGAACCTTTCTGGAAGATGACACAAATTGCATATAATATTCCTCAGAATGGTCCCTCCTCTGAAGATGAGATCAAACAAGCAGAAATTAATACCAAATTAGTAGAAACATTGGTGAGTGCTTTGATAGATTCAGAAATGAAAAATGTGATGGGATTGAAGACTGCATACCAGATTTGGAAAAAGCTGGAAACATTGTATGAAGGAGATGCACTAGTGAAAAGTGCTAAGCTACAAAGTCTAAAAGGCAAATGGGAGCGCTTGAAGATGAGTGAAGATGATAACATCTCTTCCTTCTCACATAAGATAAATAAATTGGTGATGGACATTAGATGTGTTGGTGGAACTATGAATGATGATGATGAAATTGTGGCTAAGATACTTAGATCTATGCCCCTTCCTACAAGACAAGAGCTCATGCTATTGATGAACTTATAACAGTGACAAATATTACAAAAGACATGTTGATTGGAAAACTTGCTGCATTTGAACTAAGTGAATTCGGTTGGTTTGCTCCTAAGACTGAGTTTGCTTTCAAGGCTACTATATCTGGGAAAAAGAGATATGATTCAAGAGAGAGTTCCCAGAGAGCATCCAGATATGAAAATGAGATGAAGTGAATTGAAGATGAAGAAAGAGAATTGGAAGAACTGGAAGCATTGATTGTGAAAAGAGAATCAAGAGGTCATGGTAAGTACAAAGGAAAATTACTTATTAAATATTTTTTCTTGCAGTAAGATAGGTCATTTTGCTTCTAGATGTCCTTAAAGAGTTTCAAAGTATAAGCTTGAGAACACTAGATTTCAAAGAAAGTGTTATTATGCTGAAGAAGGTGTAACTAATGAAGAATTTGATAAAGAAACTAGAAATGAAGATGAATGGCTATTTATTGCTATCAAAGAAAATGGTTAGGTGTCCACTAAATCTTCTAGTAATGTGAATGTTGAGAAAGCTCTTGTAGCCAAAGTTGAAGAGAAAGATGAGTGGGTAATTGAGAGTGGATGCTCACATCATATGACTAATGACAAAATAAAATTTGTAAGCTTGGAAAACTATGATGGTGGTGTTGTGAGGTTCGGTGAAAACACTTCTGGTGTGATTTGTGGTAGAGACACTATTTCTTTTGGTGGTAAGCACAATAATGATGATGTTCTTTATGTAGAAGGCCTAAAGCATAAATTTTTGAGTGTTGGAAAAATGGTAGACAAAGGCTACAATCTGTAGTTCAAGAATGGTAAGTGCAGAATAACATGAAGTTCAAGAAATATGATTGCTTTAGGAACAAAGAAAAAAGGTAATATCTTTCATTTAAGTGTTCCTAGTCAAAGTTGTTCGATTTCTCAAATTGATGTAAGTTGGTTATGGAATTGGAGGTTATGTCATGTGAACTTTGATAACATTGTCAAGATAAGCTCTACTCAAGCAGTCAAATATTTACCTAACTTAGTGAAGCCTACTAACACTATGTGCAAGGAATGATAGATGGGAAAGAAAACAAGAAATGCCTTTCGGAGCAAACAATACAGCTCTAATGGAGTACTGGATTTGATACATATTGATCTATGTGGTCCTTCCAGAATCAGAAGCCTACAAGGTGAAAGGTATTTTATGTTACTCATTGATGATTATTCTAGAATGATATGGGTCGCTTTCTTGAGAGAAAAATATGAAGCACTAGAAAAGTTCAAAAAGTTTTAAAGCTATGGAAAAGAATGAGACGGGTCAAAAGATCAAATGTGCAAGGTCATAAAGAGGTGATGAATTTAATTCATGGGAATTCAATTCTTTTTGTGAAGAGCATGGAATTCAAAGGCAACTATTTGCTCCTTAGACCCCTCAACAGAATGGAGTTGTTGAAATAAAGAACAAAACCATTCTAGATACAACTAGAACCATGATGCTAGAAGAAAATATTCCTAATTTCTATTGGAGAGAAGCTACAAGTATTGTTGTGTACACCATTAATAGGGTGAATGTCAATAGTAATTCTGGTAAGACACCTTTTGAGCTATGGTTTGGTTATAAGCCTATTGTCAAATACTTCAAAAGTTTTGGAAGCAAATTCTATATCAAGAGAGATGATGATATATGTAAGTTTGATGCTAGAAGTGAAGGAATCTTCCTAGGATATTCTACTAAGAGCAAAGCTTACCGGTGCTTTAATAAAAGGTTGAAGAAAATGGTTGAAAGTGAAAATGTTAAGGTTGATGAAGATATTGGTAAATCATCAAGATCTAGTGAATATGATTCAAATGATCAACATGATGATACTAACAATGATGTTTAGACATAGAATCAACTTCAAATTGTTCTGGTGAACCAAGGAAATCAAGAAGCAGAAGCAAGAAAAATTTCAGAAGAAAGAATACAAGAACAAGAGGTAAGAGAGAACTTCAAAACTCCTAATTATATAAGAATAAATCATTCTGATAGTCAAATCATAGGAGACAAAAGCAAAGGTGTGCAAACTAGAAGAAGAATTCTAGAAGAATATTGTCTAATCTCTAAAGTTGAACCTAGAAACATAAGTGAAACATGAAAATATGAATATTGGATGAAAGCCATGAAAGAAGAACTGTTGCAGATACAAAAGAATAATACATGGGATCTTGTTCCCATACCTCAGAACAAAAATGTAATTGGAACCAAGTGGGTGTTCTAGAATAAGCTGAATAAACAAGGTGATGTGGTAAAAACCAAAGCAAGATTGGTTTGCAAAGGTTACTCACAGATGGAAGGTATTGATTTTGAAGAAACTTTTGCTCCTGTTGCTAGAATTGAGGCTGTTAGATTATTTCTTGCTTATGATACTTTCAAGAACTACAAAGTTTATCAGATGGATGTGAAGTCAACATTTCTAAATGGTGAACTAGAAGAAGAAGTCTATGTTGATCAACTAGATGGATTTCAGTTGAGTGATGAAAAGGATATGGTATGTCGATTGAAGAAAGCCCTCTATGGACTAAAGTAAGCCCCTAGAGCTTAGTATGCTAGATTGGATAAATACTTGTTGAAACTTGGATTCAATAAAGGTACCGTTGACAACAATTTGTATTTCAAAATAGATCAAAGCAAAGAACTGATCATTGAAGTCTTTGTTGATGATATCATTTTTGAAGGTGATGATGATTTGTGTATGAAGTTTTTCGATGAAATGAAAAGTGAATTTGAAATGTCAATGATAGGAGAACTAAAATTATTTTTAGGATGGCAAATTACTCAGTTGGATGATGGAATCTTTGTATCTCAATCTAAGTATGTGAAAGATTTACTAAAAAATTTTGGCATGGAGGATTCAAAACCAGTTGGTACACCTATGGTGACCGGATGCAAACTTACACAGAAAGATGATACTCCTAAAGCAAATCAGACAAGATACAGGTCAATGATTGGTGGATTACTCTACTTGACTCAGACCATGCCATATGTAATGAATGATGTGTGCATGGTTGCTAGATTTCAAGCTGATCCTAAAGAGTCCCATGTGTTTGTTGTGAAAATAATATTCAGGTATCTAAAAGGGACAGTTTATCTTGGTCTTTGGTACCCTAAGAATGATGATCTTACTCTAAGTGATTTTACTGATGCTGATTGGGTAGGAGATGTAGATGATAGGAAGAGTACTAGTGGTGGTGCATTCTTCTTAGGTAAGAAGTTGGTATCTTGGTTAAGTAAAAATCAAAACTCAATTTCATTATCTACTACTAAGGTAGAGTATATTATAGCCACAAATAGTTGTACTCAAGTATTATGGATGAAGCAAATGTTGAGAGATGTCAAAATTGAGTATGAAGAACCCATTTTTTTTTTTGTGACAACTCAAGCACCATTAATATTTCTAAGAATCTAGTATTGCATTCAAAGACAAAGCATATATCCATCAAGTATCACTTCTTGAGAGACAAAGTGACAAAGAAGTCAGACTGAAGTACATACCTACCAAAGAGCAAATTGCAGATATCTTTACAAAGTTGTTGCCTAAGGATACTTTTGAGTACCTCAGAGGCAAGTTAGGGGTGATTTCCCCTCCTGATTAGAACTAAGATGCAAGTATTTGCATCAGTCTATGAATTCATTGCCATATCATATTCCAAATTGATGTTGTGGTGACTACTACTTAGGGGGAATAATCAGATGTTTCAAATTTGAGATCAGAGCATGCGTACCTTTTCCATTGATGTCAAAGGCTAAGAGAAGCAATGTGAAAAAGTGGGAAAGAAGAGCAATGAAGAAAATAGGAAAAAGTGCACGATCTCAGGAGGAGATTGTTGAAAAAGAGTTAGTTGGGTTGATGGTATTATTTTTCACATCATGTGTTTCCATTAGTGCCAAAGGAGGATATTGTTGGATGTTTTGGTTGTGCTATTGATATGTGGTTTTCATTGATGTTAACACTATTAGCATTTTAATCTGCTTAAGGCTGTATATGTCGAGGAGATTGAGAAAATTGTAAAAATATAGTTCATGCAACCAGTGGAGCTAAGAAGGTTAGAATGTTGGAAAGCTCTATGTGTTGAAGATATGAAGTTTTTCTTCAAAGGGTTATTTTTTGAACCTTTCTAGTATGTTTTCCAAAAGTTTTAGAGGTGTACATCAAGTTTTGTGGAAGTTATGAAGATCTGTGTACCTACAGTTATTCAGTTTCTGTAGATGGTTTTCTTAGTTGAAGCGAATGAAATTCTGGTAATTTCATGTGTTTTGCATGTACCTATGACATTCATGGATGAGTCTAGATCATACTCTATCCTTGTTGTACATCCACAATGATTGAAGTGTTCGTGATAAGAGATTTTTTTGATATGTGCCAGAGTGTTCATGTTCTTGGCCGACATTGTGGTGTTAGCGTGTTGTGGATCCATGCAGATTAATATTTCATTGTTTGGCATGTTTTAAGATGTTTTTTTGGGTCCTCATTATGTTGTGACTAACTTGTGTTGGTACACATTGTAATTTATTCATGTATAAAGGTTGACAGTTGTAATTTATTCTTTATTTGTGGTTGATTGATTAGTGGATGTAAATCCGTGTAGCCGATATATATATATATATATATGAGATTTTTTTTCTCATTTAGAACAAGTCCTCAAGTGTACAAGTGATGTACAAGTGCGAATAAAGGTCAGATCATTCAAAGAAGAGTGTGGAAGAGTTTGAGTAGAAGGGTGGAAGAGTTTGAAGAAGTTTTGTGTGCCTAACTAGAACTGCAATCAGGCTTTTGTAGAAGCTATTTTCTCAATTCATATTCATCAAATGGATTTAATCTAATTGTTGTATGTAAGGCAGTGAGCCTTCCCTTTGAGCAGTGTGCTTTGGGAAATGTGCTTGAATGCAATTGCATTCTAGTTTTATTCTCCATTATACTTCTAACAGGGTATAATATTGTGGACTAACATCCACCATGGTTTTTCCCCTAACAGGGTTTCCACGTATAAAATCTTGGTGTCCACGTGTCTCTAATATGTTGTTCTTATGCTTGCATTGTTAATTATTAGATCTATGATATAAAGATTGGTTAATGTTGCATAAGTTAGTTTTTGGTAACAATTGATTCACCCCCCCCCTCTCAGTTATCTATCCTTGTTTTTCCAACAAAAAATACCCATTTGGATGTGTTGAAATAGTTCGTTTGGTCACACGAGTTGCAGAATGAAAGATGCACCACTTTGCAACTTTACACTACTTGCATTTGACACTTTTTCCATCAAGTGAAAATGACTTCGAGATAACAAAAAATATCAGAGGTTATTGTAGAGGGGCCCAACACAATCCTGTAGGCTCAGATGGAGAGTTCGTAAGCATCACAATTTTTGAGTAATAGCTTGTCAAAGATTGCTTCCATTTTGCACTTTAGACCCTTAAGGGATCGAGCTAGTTGAATGTAGCTCAGAGTGATTCGATGTGTTTGGGTGTGAAAGAGGACCATTCCTAGCATAAACTTACCCATATAGATGTATTGGAATATTTTGTTTGGTCACACGAGATACAAAATGAAAGTTGCAACACTTTGCAACTTTACACTACTTGCATTTGACACTTTTTCCATCAAGTGAAAATTGGACACCATGAGAAAATGAATCTAAGATAATAAAATTTGAGAGAGGTTATTGTAGAGGGGCCCAATGTGATCTTTTAGGCTCATATGGAGAGTTTTTAAGCATCACATTTTCCAAGTTATAGCTCATCAAAGATTGCAGCCATTTTTCATTTTGGACCCTTAAGAGATTGAGCCAGTTGAATGCAACTTGAAGTGATTCAACATGTTTGGGTGTGAAATAGGACTATTCCTAGTGTAATCATACCCATTCAAATGCACTAGAATACTTTGTTTGGGAACATGAGTTGCAGAACGAAAGTTGCACCACTTTGCAAGTTTACACTGCTTGCATTTGACACTTTTTCATCAAGTGAAAACTAGACAGCATGGGAAAATAAATTTGAGATAAAAAAAAAACTGAGAAAGGTTATTTTAGAGGGGCCCAACATGATTCCATAGGCTTAGACTGAGAGGCCATAAGCATCATGATTTTTGAGTAATAGTCAGTCAAAGATTGCAGCCATTTTGCACTTTGGACTCTTAAGGGATCAAGTCGGTTGAATGTAGATCAGAGTGATTCAACATGTTTGGGTGTGAAATAGGACCATGCCTAATGTAAAAATACCCATATGGATGTGTTGGAATAGTTCATTTGGTCACATGAGTTGGAGAACAAAATTTGCACCACTTTGCAACTTTACACTACTTGCACTTGACACGTTTTCCATCAAGTGAAAACTGGTCACCACAAGAAAATGAATCTGAGATAACAAAAACTGAGAGAGGTTATTGTAGAGGGGCCCTACATGATCTCAATGCCTCTGAAAAAATTCCCATAACTAACACAGTCTTCGGGTAACAGGTCATCAAAGATTATTTCCCTTTTGCAATTTGGACTATTAAGGGATTACACTACATGAATTACAAATGTTTGAGGGTAGCAATAAATTTCAAAATTTGAGTAAATATCATTACAAATGTTTATGTGAATAGATGGTATGCTATATTTATAATGATATATAATCATTAGGTTGATTTGTTTTAATAAATTAAGTTTTTATAATAAGTTAGTCAATTGGTGATAGTTATAATACGAAGAGAATAAAAGAAGAAAAATAATGATTGGTAACCATCAATGGTTATTACACTCACTATATTAATAATATGATGTTTACAATAAAATGAGATTTATTTGGCAGTCCTAATTCTTATGTATGTGCTACAATTGTCTAATATGCTTCATACACCATTCAGAAACCCAAGTGCTTGTACTTGTAGGAACAATGCTTTCTCAAAACTATCAAGTGGTAATACAAAATCATGGGAAAAAATCAACCTATATGAATTCCAACACTCCACTTAAATCAAATATTGAATCAATGTGTCCCATTTTCATGCACAAAACTCAGGTTATAATATTCTCTCATAATAACCAAAAATATGATTCAAGGATGCCTTAGACACTCTGTTCTCATAGATCTTTTACAATGTCACTCATACATTCAAGATTCTCTTATAATGTCTACATCATAGGTGCTCATGATGAGGCTAAATTCAAATGAATATTTTGAAGTCCCCTCGCTAATCTTCACACACACTTTTATAATGTCTACACCATAGGTGGTCATGATGATGTTAACGTCAAATGAATAATTTAGTACCATCTGCTAGTCTTGGATTTGCATATACTTTATAACTTTATTTGGGTTTAATATCTCCCACCTAAACAAAGAAAAGAGATTGTAAATATTAATAATTTCACACAATCACATAATCAATTCAAATAAACATGTGATATGTCAATAATCTAAAACTTGTGTACTCAATTATGCAATATCTTATAACTTATCACTAGTCAATCTAGACCATTGAATATCTTAAAAAGTATTTTTAATATGAATATCAAGAATACCTCCTATCTATCAGGATTGCACTTTAGAGGGTCCTCAAAGTAAGGATTATGGATTCAAATAATTCATAAAAGACAATTCCCAAGTATGGGAATATTGAAATTCAAATATAAGCTCCTTCCATGTTCAGAGAGCCATGTACGCCACTAACCAATGCTCGATTTGAACATACTAAGATAGTTTTTATGAAAATTGGGGATTTTTAGAAACCCTAGCTTAAAATTAGAATTCATATTTTTCAAGATCATCAAAATAAGGATGTTGCATTGCTTTTTTGGTTGAGATTCTCTTGGATGGCTCATAGATTAGCATTTTTTGCAAGGAGACACCAATAAATTTTTAATATTTTACTTACAAATAGGAAAAGTAAAAGAAGAAAAAGAAAGAGAATCCAAAATGGAAATGAAATGAAAATAGATGGGAGGCACTTACAAACAAAAAATCCACACCATTTGGATCCAATTTGGGAACAAAAAGGCTTAAATCTTGATACTTCCATTGAGGATAGGCATGCCAGTCTCTCAACTTAGTCACTCTTGGCCATACATCTTCATTGGGAGTTCCAAGATACCTATTGCACATAAGAACCTCTCATGAATAGAACATAACCAAAATATTACTTTCCAACCTTTTGGAAACTTGTAACCTATTATAAAAACAACACAATTTAATCTTCCACTTAGTTTACTAATCTATTGAAAAGATCCTACATCATTTGTTTGGCATATTTTTGAAAAAAATATAAAATACCATTGAACTCTATATCCTTTGCCATAGTTCTAAACATAAATTTTGGTACATTTTCAATTTTGATAACTTCATCAATCACCTATACACATGATATAAACATTAGATGATAGATTTGGAATCATAGCATTGACATCATTCAAATTAATGTGTAGACTTACAAATTAATAAGAACCAATCTGAATACTTAGAAATTAGTCCAATGAATCATCCAGTTCTTCTCTACTCTTTATTGTTTCAAGTATTGCCTCATGGTCAGACTCACGCACCTTCCACAAGGTCTTGTTCAAAGGTCTACCCTCATATTTAATTAAATGAATATTGGATGCCATGAAAAGGTTTGAGTAATGAAGAATCTTTCGATGTGTGTCAAAGTCTTGAAACAACTAAACATTAACACTCTTATGTGGGTACCATCTAAACCATGTTCCAGTAACAACAATTGAGCCTATAGGGTATTCGATGTTTTTTCCATCTATAACTGGGGCCTCCTGTTTCTTTTTGGCCTCAACACAATGACACAAGTAATAATTTGTTCCCTCCTGATTGTCTTCATCTGCAATAACTACATAAACATGCCCTACATTGATATGTTCAGAAAATTAGATTAAATTAGTCAACATTACAAATACACTACAAAGTAAGATAACAATAGGAATTTCAAAAACTATGCAAGTAGATATATTACTTGGTTGAACTAGATTTGATATGTGGTCAAATTCAACCGATGATTCCATCTGTGTTAGTTCCAATGTCATTGGAGGGTGATACATGTGAAGTGGGCTAAGATAACTTAACCACCATTTCTCAACCCACTCCTTTGACTCATGATCATCCTAGGCTTGCATTGTACATGAAGAACAAAATCATGCCATCTTTTGTGTATGGATATTCCATGAACTTACATTTGAGCTAAGGAAAGAGTGTAGCTCACTCAATCTTGTCAGTATACAACAATCTTCATATGGTGCAATGTTAGTCATTCATTAATGAAAAAAATATACAAACTGAAGACTTACCTTCATCACTTGGACCCATCAAAGCATTACACCACTCGATGATTGATTTTTCATCTGTCAACTTTACATTGTCTTTATAGTTTAACTCTACCTATGCTAATGCTCTTTTGACAAATGCTCTTGCACCATCATGCTCCCCCTTTCCATGCCCGACCTCATAAAATTTCCACATATGTTGAACACCTATAATGACATGCATCCTCAACCAGTAGAACATGCACGAGTTCTTGAATTTTGTTTCATAGTTATCCAACCATATTATATGCTGACCGTATGCTATGCCCCTCTGAGCCAAATCATTGTAGAACAACTGAAATAAACATTGCATGAAATTTGGAGAATGTGTGTGATCATCACTAATATAAAAGTGATACTCCATCATTACCTTCCTTTGGTGCTTTGTACTATCAGCTGTATGAACAAAGGCTATGTGCATAAATATCGAAACCTATGTGGATTTGTAATAATGTGACTACACCTCACATTGTGGCTATAGAGTGTAGTTCTCTACAAAGTCGACCACTGAAACTATGCTACCAATTGAAAAGGTGCCCTTGCATAACATGAATAGCAATTCCAACCATCGAGCTCTATGGGTATGCCTTGCATACTCATACACTATACTGTCACAAAATGTAGAAATAAATTGATACATTGGAATCTTCTGAATAACCAAATCACACCTTTTTTCTTGATTACCATCTTTTGTAATGTATGCCACTATTTTATACTTCCTAAACTCTACTAGTTTCTTTCCCACCTCATGTTTTCTTTCCATATGTTAACATATTGGCATACGTTGCAAGCCACTGCAACACTAACATGAACCATCCAAGCATAGTTTCCCGTAGAATATTTGGCCATCCTCTTTTTTGATAAGAACTCTCTTGAAGATGTTGGTAGGGCATGTATGCCACAATCTTGTAAAACATTGTTAGTATGCAAATATAAACATATAGAATGATAAACATCATAATGGTTAGAGAATTCAATATGTAATCTACAACAACAAGTAGTGCGTGTGTGATTTATCTTGACATAAAATGGTTTAAACATTTCAAAATATCTTTGAAAATTTTGAATTTGAGGATAATCCTGTTGAACTTTATGAAAAAATTGGGTTTGAGTCGTATCCAAAAAAAGCTTTGGATGTGGCTCACAGTTTCAACGATTGATTCTTCTTCTTACCACATCCCTTTGATTCAGAGATGGCCTTGTGTTATTCTTCCAATACTCTTCAAATAGTGTTCTCAATGCTTCAATAATTGGTTTATCTTTTCACGGGAGTCTCCTCGAGAATTCCCATAATTCATTTGAATTAGTGCCCTCAATTCTTTGGAACCTTTGAACTACTCTTGATAAGTTTTTTTATTAATTCTCAAATTTTGACTCATCTTTCTAATGAGAGGAGATCTCCTTGTTTGACTACTTACCAAAGTTGATGTAATGACACATTGGGTGACATTATTGACTATCCTTTGAGTGTGAGGTCTTACCCACACTCTCATAAGAATCCATTAGATTCTTCACAATAGTATTTTCTCTTGAAGCATTTGATGTTATCAACCCAAGAATCTTCATGATGTTTCTATAATTTATACCTCACATCATTTCAAAAAATAGTTGACATCTTGTGGTCTCATTTATCCTTTCAAAGAGCAATTTCCAAATCTTATTAGCATATCTTCTACAAATGCGTTATGGAATCTTACCTTCCATTGGCTACAAAATATTACCATCAATATTAATCAAATACTTTGGCTTTCTATGAAATTTTTTAGGTTGTGTTCTCCTATGTACATACATCTCAACATTAGGAATTTCATCAATATTTAAGTGATATGGGATAGATCACGTACCTTCCTTTGAGGGTGGAATAAATGACATACCTTTAGGTTGACATGGGATGATGGCGTACCTACTTTGTCAAATGTGAGTGATGATGTACTCTTAACTTGAGATGTGGTGGATGGTGTCCCTCCATATTCATTTACGATAGATGGTGTCCCTCCATATTCACTTGCGGTAGATGGTGTCCCTCCATATTCACTTGTGGTAGATGGTGTCCCTTCGTATTCACTTGTGGTAGAGAGTGTGTCTCCAACTATGGTATTCAAATCTATCTTAGCATGATGCTTTTGCATTAGTTCCCTTTGTACCACCAATGTCTTTTCTCTTTTTGATGGTTGAGGTTCCTCTTCAATTGGCTTGTTCTCATCAATCATATCCAATTTCTTCTTCTGACAATATTCCCTCATCCATTCTTTTTTATTTTCTTTATCAGTTTCGTACTCTTTCTCTATTGGTTTATTCCTTCTTCGTTTCCTCAGCATGGTGGATAATTTTACCTATAGCATGATAATGAGACAAATATTAGTTCCTTAAAAATGAATCTATATGTCATTCAAGGCTTCATACAAAATACTTAAAATCATCTTGTAGAAGTGTATTTCTAGCATAGACAAAGGTCACATGAATTTTTGGATGGAATGCCTTAAAGAAATGTGGTCATGTGGCATGCCATTATTTCAATATAGGCTCAAAATGGAAGCATGGACAAGGAATGTGAATTGTTTGACAATAATTGTTTTGGTAGACATGTACATATAAAATGTGGTACCCATGACAAGCTAGTGAGCTAGCTTGTCAATGTGATTGCTGCCCATTTCTATGAGGAATTTTTTCATGTTGCCCCTACCTTGTCAACCCTACTACATTGACAAGCTAGTGACCTCACTAGCTTGTCATGATGCCTTAAATAAATGTGGTCATGTGGCATGCCATGATTGCAAGATAGGCTCAAAATGGAAGCATGGACAAGGAAATGAGAATTGTTTGAAAATAATGTTTTGGTATACATCTACATGCAAAATGTGGTACCGATGACAAGATAGTGAGCTCACCACATCATCAATGTGGTAGGGTTGACAAGGTAGGGGCAACATGAAAAAATGCCTCATAGAAATGTACATCACTATGACACTCCATTTCTATGAGGCATTTTTTCATGCTACCCCTACCTTGTCAACCCTACTATATTGTACATCACCATGAGACCCCATTTCTATGAGGAATTTTTTCATGTTGCCCCTACCTTGTCAACCCTACCACATTAACAAGCTAGTGATCTCACTAGTTTGTCAATGCTGACATGAATTTTTGGATCCAATTCCTTAAAGAAATTTGGTCTTGTGGCATGCCATGATTGCAAGATCGGCTGCACCATTCCCCGTGTTTCTAACTTAGCCGTGAATAAAGATTCTTGAAGTAGTGGAGACAAGGGTTACCATCCCTTGTAGGTAGACTAATCAAGGAAACATTAAAAATGTATCACATTAGTGATGAGTTAAATTTAGAAATAGAGATTAAAACCAAAATAGATTCAAATATCTATCAATGTGGGAGGAGTATATATTCCAATTTTTTAGAGGCATGTATGGAAAATTTGGTAGCATAGATAATGCAATCAACTGTTTGAAAAAGTACACATCACCATGAGATCCCATTTCTTTTAGGAATTTCATCAAACAATTGATTGCCTTATCTATGTTGTTTGATAAAATTCTTTGGTAGACATGTATGGAAAATTTGGTAGCATAGACAAGGAATCAGTTGCTTGGTAGAACTGTTTGACAAAATACCTCAATGAGGTATGTCCTCATGGACTAGAATGATTGCGGGATATGCACAAAATGGATTTCTTGAAAAGGCTTTATAAAATTTCAATCATATGCAATTTATAGGTGTAAAACCAAATCTCACTACATTTTCCAACATCCCCCATGCCTATACCAAAATGAAAGCTTTGGAGAGGGGTATGCACATGCATAGAAAAGGATTTGAGAAATGATGTATTATTTTACATACTTATAACTTATTTCATATATATGTGTATACAAAATTTGGAAGCATACACAAGGTAATTCAATTTCTTAACAAAATGCCTCAAAGAGATGTGGTTTAAAAATGTAATTGTCAAGTGTAAAGAATTATGTAATTTAAAATGTGCATTGACAAGCTAAGGTTATAATGGAAAAAAAAAATGATGAACATGGAATAAGAAAATTAATAAAATCAAAGAAAGCTAAAATATAATGAAAGAAAATTTGTAAATACTTCACATACCTAAAAAATGGAGATTCGAATGGAGGAGTTCTACCCAATTATGTAGCCTTTGATTCTTCTCTCTTCAAACTCCTCAACAATTTAAGATTTTCAAAAGAATTTTTCCCTCCAAGCATCAATTATATATTAGTCTTGAATGGAATTGAGACTTGAATTGATATTATATGCCTTTCAACATGAAAAATCTTCTATTTCATGCAAAGGTGGTGGAAATATGATAAAAAAGGTGGTGGAATTTGAAAAAATTGCATGCACAATTCACAAAAGCATCAAAAAGCTTATTTTTGTTAGAACACGTGCATAACCAGGAGAATATGTAGAATGTGGGCTTAGAGATCATGGGTATATTGAGTTTTTTACCATTTTTAGAGCAATACAAAACATGCTGGCATTATAATACGCTCACGTTATAACATGAGGGTGTTATGTCTTCATAAAAATGACTACATCTCAACTACTTAAAAACATGCTCACATTATGAGAAAGTTAATTTTTTATAGTTTTATTTTCTCTCTCACTCTCTATCCTTAGCCATTCATCCTCCTTATCCATCTAGGTCTCTCACTTATTCCTAAACCCTCAACCCTACACACTATGCCTTAAATCCTAATCCCTTGAACCTTAAACCCTAAATCCTAATCTCTCTCTCTCCCACTCTCTCTCTTACTCACTCCCTCTATCTCTCTCCCCTCTACCCTTAACCCTAAACCCTTAACCCTTAACCTTCTCTCATTAACCCTCTATCCTTTATCTCTCTCCCACTCTCTCTCTCTCACTCACTCAATCACTCCTATCTCTATCCCCTCTACTCTCTCTCTCTCTCTCTCTCATTTCCTCTATTTCTCTCCCACTCCCTCCCTCCCTCTCTCTCAAGTTTCTCCCTCCTACCCCCTCTCCCTCTCTCAAGTCTCTCCCTCACTCACTCACTCCTATATCTCTCCTCTCTACCCTTAACCCTTAAACCATCTACCCTCTATCTCTCTCCCACTCCCTCCCTCCCTCTCTCTTTCTCTCAAGTCTCTCCCTCCTACTCCCTTTCCCTCTCTCAAGTCTCTCTCTCTCTCACTCACTCCTATCTATATCCCCTCTACCCTTAAACCTTAACCCTTAAACCATTAAAACCTTAAACCCTCTACCCTAAACCCTCTATCTCTCTCCCAACCCTCTACCCTCTCTCTCCCACTCCCTCCCTCTCTCTCTCTCTCACTCACTCACTCTATCTCTCTCCCATCTACCCTTAACCCTAAGAACTAAAACCTTAACCGTTAAACCCTCTACCCTAGTTTGCCAATTTGGTGAAATTGGAAATATAGTGGCCTATTTGAAAAAAATGGGTCCAAGAAATGGGGTCTCTTAGTGATTTAAATCATCAGGAGATCCCATTTCTTGGACCCATTTTTTCAAACAAGCCAAGTTAGGTTGCCAATTTCTCTCTATCCCCTCTACCCTTAAACCTAAACCCTAAACCCTCTACCCTTAACCGTCTACCCTCTACCTCTCTCCCACTCCCTCCATATCTTTCTCTCAAGTCTCTCCCTCCTACCCCTCTCCCTCTCTCATGTCTCTCTCACCCACTCCCTATATCTCTCTCCCCTCTACCCTTAACCCTAAACCCTAAACCCTAAAACCTTAAACCCTCTACCCTCTATCTCTCTCCCACTCCCTCCATTTCTCTCTCTCTCTCTCAAGTCTCTCCCTCCTAGCCCCTCTACCTCTCTTAGGTCTCTCTCTCACACTCACTCCCTTTATCTCTCTACCCTCTACCCTTAACCCTAAACCTTAAACCCTTAACCCTTAACCCTTAAACCCTAAACCCTTAAACCCTCTACCCTCTACCCTTACCTCTACCCTCTATCTCTCTCCCACTCCCTCTCTCTCTCTCTCAAGTCTCTCCCTCCTATCCCCTTGCCCTGTCTTAGGTCTCTCTCTCACGCACACACTCCCTCTATCTCTCTCCCCTATACTCGAAACCATAAACCCTTAAACCCTCTACCCTAGTTTTCCAATTGGGTGAAATTGGCAGTATAGTGGCCTGTTTGAAAAAATGGGGTCTCCCGGTGATTTACATCACTGGGAGACCCCATTTCTTGGACCATATTTTTCAAATAGATAGAGCTAGGTTGCAAATTTCACCAAATTGGCAAGCTAGTGGACTCACTAGCTTGCTAATTCGATGAAATTGGCAATGTATTGGCCAAGTTAGGCTGCCAATTCGGCGAAATTGGAAATGTAGTGGCCTATTTGAAAAAATGGATCCAAGAAATGGGATCTCTCAGTGAGTTACATCACCAGGAGACCCCATTTCTTAGACCCATTTTTTCAAATAGGCCAAGTTAGGTTGCCAATTTCACTGAATTGGCAAGCTAGTGGTAAATCACCAATAGACCCCATTTCTTGGACCCATTTTTTCAAATAGGCCAAGTTGGGTTTCCAATTTCATTGAATTGGAAAGCTAGTGGGCCCACCAAAATTTAGTAAGTATCTAGAATTGAAGCAATAAGAATACAATATCAATAATTCACGGTTAACAAAAGATAGCTAGTTGCAAATGAGTAGGTCAAAATTCAAACATATCTTTGTGGATGGAGAGGAGCAGTGTAACTGTATCTATGAAGTTTTATGGTTTTTTGGTCCATATGAAAGAGAAAGGAAACCCATATACTATGAGAACATCTATTTATCACAGTCTAATAAAATGCAAAGGTGCCCTCTAATTAAGGATGTTGTAAAATATTTAGAAAATACAAAGGATTCACTTATGTGTATACCCTCTATCTCTCTCCCACTCCCTCCCTCTCTCCCTCACTCCCTTTATCTCTCTCCCCTCTACCCTTAAACCCTAAACCCTTAACCCTTAAACCCTCTACCATCTACCCTTAACCCTTAACCCTCTATCTCTCTCCTCCCTCTCTCTCTCTCTCAGGGCTCTCTCTCTTTCTCACTCATGCCTTCTATCTCTCTCCCCTCTCCCCTTAACCCTAAACCCTAAACCCTAAAACCTTAACCCTTAAACCCTCTACCCTCTACCCTCTATCTCTCTCCCACTCCCTCTATCTCTCCCCCCTCTACCCTTAGCCCTTAACCCTTAAACCCTCTACCCTATATCTCTCTCCCACTCCCTCCCTTTCTCTCTCTCAATTATCTTCCTCCTACCCCCTCTCCCTCTCTCGGGTCTCTCTCTCACACTCACTCCCTTTATCTCTCTCCCCTATATGCTTACCCTTAACCCTCTACACTCCCACTCCATCTCTCTCTCTCCCCTCTACCCTTAACCCTAAACACTAAACCCTTAACCCTTAAACCTCTACCCTCTACTCTTAACTCTCTACCCTCTATCTCTCTCCAACTCCCTCCCTCTCTCCCTCTCTATCCTCCTCACTCCTCATCTCTCCCCTCTACCTTAACCCTTAAATCCTCCTCTCTCTCCAACTCTCTCTCTCTCTCAAGTATCTCCCACCCCCTCTCCCTCTCTTAGGTCTCTCTCTCTCTCTCTCTCACTCCCTCTATTTCTCTCCCCTCTACCCTTAACCCTTAACCCTAAACCCTAAAACCTAAACCCTTAACCCTTAAA